>QEPC01008474.1:6316065-6383602 GCA_003113815.1 Sphenodon punctatus
ACTCCTCCGCCCCTCCCTGCCGAGCAGCAGCATGACTAGCAGGGGGGTGGTATCAGTACCCACAAAGGGGTTGGGCTCCTATTAGAGTCCTGCTTCAGATTACCTAAGTTAAGTTCGTTAATGTTGATTAGTTGTTATAAGGTTGTTAAGTTATAATCACTAGATAGGATGAGAGTTCAGCTTGCAACGGACTGGCGCTGGAGCCGGGTAGCACCGTGACGCAGGCGCAGAGAAGAAAAAAGCTCATCTGCCTCCTGGCGGTCAACGGTGGAACTACCCAGCCGGAGGAGTATACAGGGATATGAGAGAAAGGAATTCACCGAAGGTAGGTAACCAATTCTCCTTTCTCTCACCCAGAATCTTTTTGTCCTGCGAATTGAATCAGTTGAGTAACTCAGTTCAGTTAGCTTGTTAGCCATTTCCCCCCTTGCTCTCTTCCTCCCTCTGACTTCTACATGCAGCAGAATTGGAAAAGCTGGAAGTTCTTTGGGTGGGATATAGGTGTTTGTTTCCCCCTCCCTGTTCCTAAAGTTGGATGCATCCCTCTTTTTCCTCCCCTATGATTATGCCCAATTAACAAGGAAACGAGGCAAAGATCACCTAACTTGCCATTCCACAATACTTGTGTAACACTCCCCCAATTTTTTACATCTGCTTTGTACGTTGCTTATAATTTCTTGCATCTCTGTAGCATAGTTCCAGCACGCACAAAGAAAGGTGTTTCTGTTCGTTATTCCTAACCTTGCTAGTAAACTGTGAGTAACTATGGTTAGAAAGCTACATGGTCAGAGGCATTATTACCATCGGCCCTTTTCTCCTCCGAGGTTTCCAGTCGGAGAATTGAGCAGTAGTAAACATTTTGTATCCTGAGTAAGACTGTATCTTGGGGGTTTGTTCCAGATGATTAAAGTGCATCAGAGCACTGTTGATTCCTACCTGGAAGATATCATCCTGAACAGCATGGAGAATACAGCTGAGGAACAGGCCCGGGAAGAGATTCAGAGAGTGGCTGTGGAAATCAATAACATTGCTTACGAAATGCAAGACCGGTATGTCTCAAGAGAGAAGTTGTTAGCCGTCTTTCACAAGTCAGAGCTGGCCGACTAGCTAGCCTCATTCAGAGTCTAGGGCAAATATGGGGAAAAGGTATTCCTAGACATAGGGTAATGTACTCGTACCTAGCATTCCTCGATTCTATTCATCCCACTGGAGGTAGAGTGGAACTGAATGGGTGTCTCTTCAGGATTAACAGTCTTTATTAAAGCGTGATTAAATGGGGGATTTGTGTAACCCATCAGAAATGTTGTTCGGATATATTAACTATTCCGGAATAACTAACATGGATTGAGAAGTTTGTGAAAATACATCTTTAGAAGGAATGGGGGTTTAAATTCCTGTATGAAATCCATGTGCAGATTCCTGTCCTTTCCCCTGATCTGTGTCAATTTCATTTCTGATATGAAAAATGAAACTGACAAGTGTCAGGGAAATCATCTAAGTCAGTGGAGTCTCTCTCTCTCTCTCACACACACACACACACCAACACACCCTGTTCTTTATCTTCTTTCTCCTACAGTCTGGCTCATTCTCCTCTGCCTTAATAACGGGCACCCACATCTTTTCCCTCTTCCCACTGCAACCCATGACCTCAGCTGCTGTTCTCAGTCAGTTCCATGCACGCTTAGCCAGCTGCTCTGTTTGTGTTTCTCCAGTTACAGTTTGACCCATTACACACAGTTTTCCAAACAGCAAAAATAGGGGAAGTGTCAGAAATGGGGGGTGGGGGGAGGAAGAAAGCCTATTTCCCCCCTACTTTAGGACCCTTTTCTTTGTCTGGCCAGTTGAAAAACAATTGTATAGTGCCTCGTGAACCCTCTGCTGTAGTTTATACGACTATATTAAAAAGGTTTAGACGAAGTGTGTGTGATAGGAAAGCAACAAAAGTTTTTAATAATTTTGCTGTACCTGTTTGGTTGCTTGGTAGCCAAACTCATCTACAGTCAGAAGAGATCGTAGCAGAACTGGTGAATAGCTTCCTGATTCCAGAAATACAGAAAACGGCCATCAAGGAGAAAGGTGAGAAGGCAGACATTTTCATTCTCCTCTTAAGTGAGATTCATTATTTTTGGCTTAGATTTCCACCCACAGGAGGTTGATACCAACCTAGTTCATGAGCTGTTTAGGATACAAGTCTCCTCATTCTGATCTTCAAGGAACTCTCTCATTATTTACACAGGCTGTTGTTGTGTATTTACTTCAGATCTGTAATGTACTCAAGTCTTTTTGGTAGAGTGAACCAAATCCAGCCATTGGGTAAGCAGGTGCAACCCTAATTAAGCTGGTTGCATTGATGACAGAGCTGCATCAGCCTAACTTTCCCCAGCGATTCAGAGAAAGAGGCTTTGCTGCTCTTAGGTGGCAGTAGAACCCTGTTAGGCAGTTCCCAGTTGTCTAGAGACCAGACCCTGCTGTCTTTCCTGGAGCCTGTGGCTAGCTCAGTGCATCACTACTCACATTCCTTCTTCTCTGTGCAGTGAGGAAGTCCCAGCGGAAACACATCCATGCAGCTCATCAGATCATTCACGGGAACACCGAGTTAGCAGTAGCACAGACTCCTTGTAAGCTGTTCCAGGAGGTCCTGGGAAAAGGGGAGCAAGGGAGACCGCCTGCACCACACCCCAGCATTCCTGCTATATCGACAGCTGAGCAGAGCAGACCACAGGAGACCCAGAAACCTTCCGCTACCGTAGCTTACCAAGTCCTGAGCGAAATAATGTACGAACACCACCAGGGTCCTGTGGCATCAACCAGCCCCTCCCATGACGAGGGAGCCCCCCAGGGAGAGGGAGAAGATAAATAAGGTTGGTTTAGCCCCTTGGCTTACTTTGCCCAGGTTTGAGAGGCTTCTCTCCTCCTTTAGCTGTTCATTCCATTCAGTCTTTAGGGCTTCCTTGTGGGCAGGTTTGGAGTGTCCCCTTAACCAGTCCTGCATTGAATACAGCTGGGAGGCCCTGCTCAAACCAGAGCACATACATTTCTAGTGTTATTTAAAATGTGCTAGCAATGTACCTAGCGCTGTCTTATAACTAATCAGACACAGATCCCTACCCCAGGAAGATTATGGTCTAAGTCAAGATGAGGGAGACGGGAACAAACGAAGAGCCGTGACATTGTAGGTGCACCTGCTTAGCTTAGTGACAGGGAACGGGTGCCCTGCGGGAAGAGGAGGCATTACGGAAAGCCTTGCCCGGGAAGGGCCAATAGCACTCGTATTGTGCTAAAACGGAAAGTCTTTGCTCAGTCCACTCCCACCAACTCCATAACTTTTGGGCTCATTCAGCTAACAATGAGCCTGTGAGGGGGTTGTGAGGAGGGAGGATCACTGCCAGGGTTGCTCAGGATGGGTTCTTGTGTTTCACACAACCACACCCTGCTAGGAAGCCAGCATAGCTGCCCTCCAGGTCAACTTCCCCCTCAAGAAAAAAGTGGTGTGAATGGGCCCCTTAGTGCTTCTGGCCATAGCCACTGTTATGGGGCTTGCAGCGCATTAGGCTTCAGGCCACTGGTCGCATGACCCAGCCGGCCTTATTGCGAGGTGCTGCAGCTGCCAGAAGTGGCTACAGCAGACATGATGGGTTCAGTTAAAGTCCCTGGTTTTCAAGTGTCTAAGGACTTTCCTGAACGTTTTCTGCTGCATACTCAGCCTTTCCCAAATGCTTTTGGGAAGGATATGGCTGCCCTAGACCATGGAGAAGAAAAAGGGGCTTGTAGAAGAGGCAAACAGCTTGTTTGATGCCTTCTGTTGTGTTGCGCCAAGAGGCTTCCTTTGTTGCCAGAGCTTAGTGTCTCGAAGCAGTATGCCGTACGTACGGGAAGGCTGTAGCTGGGCCTGTGAGGGGGATGGAACTGGGGTACAGTTGTACCAGGTCCATAAGCGCATACGTCTCCTCTCCCCAGGATAGTGAGCACCAGCATGAGTCCTCTAAAGTTAATGCGACCCATGTTGGTGCTAGTCTACCCCAAGGCTCTAGACTACTGTAACACCTGGGGCTACCTATGGTGACGGCTCGGCCGCTGCAGAATGTGGCGGCCTGGCTCCTGGTGGGACTGGGCTTCCAGGAGCACATTACACCAGTGCTCCGATCTCTGCGCTGGCTGCCAATAGTCTTCCGGGCCCAATTCAATTGACCTATGAAGCCCTACACGGTCTGGTCCCTGCCTACTTGTGAGACCACCTCACTCCCTGGGTTCTAGACCGGCCCCTGTAGTCATCTGGGGGGCGCCCTGTTGGAGGTCCCCTGGGTTTTCCAGGGGGCCACGCAGAGTAGGGTGTTCTCAGTGGCCATGTGCGCCTTTGGAATTCCCTCCCGGCGGGGGCCCATTTGGCCCTGGACCTCCTGGCCTTTCGTAGGAACTGTATGACCTGGCTGGTTCTGTCAGGCGTTTGGCGAGGGAGAGGAGTGATGGGTGGGTAGGGGGTGGGGAGCTTGGTGAGGGGGAGGGGGGTGTCTTTCCCCTATTATTATTATTGTTATTATAGGGGGGGGGGGATGATGGTTTATTTTGTTTTATAATATTTCATGTTTTTATTAATGTTGTTAGCCGCCTCGGGCTGCCTGTGGCAGGAGGGGCGGAGTATAAATTTTTTAAAGGCCTGTGCTGTCGGTGAGCTGTGGAACCTTTTGACATTCCTGATGGTATAGGTGTCTGATCCTAAATTTAAGATTTGCATAAATGCCAGCAGAACCTGCCAGCAGAACAGCCAGAAGGCTGCATGCCAAGGATTGGCTGTTTGTTTAGATTGATTTGCTGCAACCTGCCCCATAGAAGCCCAGTGGATCACGGACCATCTCTGTAACTCAATTAGTGTCCTGTTTTATAACCGTGTGGATGTTGCATAACTCCCCCCAAAAATTTAAATGAAACCATTCAGCATCACATCACTGTAAGATGCTTGTACTCAATTTATTCTTTTTTTTGTTCTTAGGGGAAAAGCAGAAATGTGCAGATCTCACACTTGCTCAGTCTTCAGTTTGAGTTTGATCGTAGGGGAGGAAGCAATCCAGAAAGCAAAGCCAAGCGAGCGTCTCACTGGGCTGGGTGCTAGTGACATATGCTGGCCAGGGTAAGCTCAATCACCCACTGAAATAAACACAAGCGGCTGCTTCCTTTGAGCAGCAAGCGGCATGTTAGTGTTCTTATTCCACACAAGTGTAATATGCTGCATGGGCCCTTGGGGAGCGCGACACCTTGAGGGCTTTGACTGGAGCAACGTGCGCCACCAGAACAGGGACCTGTGTTCACTATACTGTCCCCGTTGGCGTGGATCCCCGCACCTGAGCCAGGCTCATTTTACTGACACGGCTAGTGCTTTAGAAACTGCTTTGTTAGTCAGCCTCTAGTTTTACATGTTCGGAAAGAAAAGTTCAGCTCACATGAGAAGGGGTCAACACCAGAGTGCGCGGTCTCCCCCCCGAGTGCATGGTCCTGGGCAGGCGTCTAGCATCCCAAACGTACTGTCTGCACTGCTTCCTCTGGGTCTGAAGCAATAAAGCTGGAGCACTAGGAATTGGTTTTTCTTGCGAGTAGTTCTTTCCCCAGTAACAAGGACTGGTTCTTATGTGAGGGGATGGCTGAATGTTCTGATTGCAGAGAGTGCAACTAGGAAGAACATAAATTAGTAGATGGTCCATGAAAAGTTTGACTCAGCAATACCAGGGTGCAGTGGAGACTGATGGGCATACTTGGTGGCTGCAGGGGGAAAGGAGGTCTCACTAACCCTTTTCAGCCCAGGCTGCTGCTGACAGGGATAATTTATGCACAAGCATTATGGAGTGGGGTCCTAGCTGTGTGTGTGGGGGGAGGGTTCCAGCAAGTGTGTTTGTGCTGGCTGGGGTGACCACGAGTCCTAGAATTGCTAAAGCCAGACGTGCCAAAGTTATGAGTTGCGTCTCTACAAATTATTAGATTTTAATTGATGTAAATGTGGGTTCTTTATCATTTTGCCCTTTGGTCACATTTTCAAGCTGCTGTTCACAACTGCAAAAGCTAGGAGAGCTTTTTCTCTTTTCTTTTATGAAAGCTAAGATTGGCTGGTGCAGTGATAGGGACTGGCCAGGAGTTAGTGGTGAGGAACACGTCTGGGAGTAGTAAGATTCCATAGTACCTAAAAGCATGCGCCTTGATTCAGCCCTGCTTTCCAGGTACTCTCCCCTGCCAGCCAGTCCAGCACTCGGAGAGCAGACACCAGCAGCAATAAGGTGCGTCTGTAACCGAAGCCCCAGAGCACATGGGAGCTATGGATAATGCATTTGCACAGACCTGAGCCTGGCACCCAAAGCTTTGGCACAAGCCTGTTACCACACACCGACAACTGCAAAGATCCTTCTGGAGATCTAGTTTTATGTCACCAGATGTCTGCCAACTCAAGTTCGTATGTCCAAGCCTGAACTCATCTTTTCCACTAACCCTTCTCCGCCTGTGTCCCTGTTTCTATTGAGACGTACCTTGGGGTTCATCTTCGACTCCTCCTCCTCCTTTAAACCTCAGATCCAGACTGCTAATTGGTGTTGTCTCTCTCTGCGTGACACTGGTAGAATTCAGCCCACCCTCACTGCTCCCACTGCCCACACTCTAGCTCCTACTGTAGCCACCTCTTGCCTTAACTTACTGCAGCTTCCTCTTTACTGGTCTCCCCAGCCTATGCTTTGCACCTCTGACTTCATTCCAACACTCCACAGCCAAGGTCATTGCTTTGATCAGGTCTAGCCTGTCTCCAGCTCCCTCTACCCAAGGACAAAGCTCCTTCTTTTTACCATCAAGGCTCTTCACAAGCTTGCTTCTCCTGGTTTTGCTACACTACATCCCCTCCTGGGAGCTTTGCTCCTCCTCCACCCCCTGCACCCACCTGAAGGAAGAAGAGAGGAAAGAGGCATCGCAGCAGGAAGAAATGCTCGGAGGCACCATCGAAGGCCAGAGTCAGCAGGAAAGGAATTCTGTATTTTGATTCAGCCTAATATGGAAGAGTTACTACAAGTCATATTGATATTCATTTAATTTGCAACACCTTAATGCTGTCAAATTCCCCCCTCAAAAGGAGTTTGTAGAAAATGCATTTGCCATCTTTTTTTGGGGGGGAGGGGGGGGGGCTAAACCTCCAGCAGGAGCTGGTAATGTTCACCTTGATTTCAGTACACACCCCACAGTGCAGAGCAGTGGCTTCCCCAAACTCTTTGCAGCAGTGACCCCAGTTTGAGACTTGACCCCCAGACAGCAAAGTCTTAAAGTAGAAGTATTGATTGAAACTGACCCCCACCCCCCCTTCCATACATGGTGCTACCCTACTTTGTGTACTGACTGGAGCTGAAACAAGGACATTTGCTACCCACGGGTAATACCTGCCATTTTAAGCAGCTCATCCAGTTGCCCCATCTGCTGAACTGGGCAACCAACAAACTGAAATTCAAGGTAATACCGTAACCAGACCATTAACGTGCCATTTTGCCAATTTAACAAATTCTGTCTTACCAATTTCCTGTTTCTGATTGTTTCTTGGTCACTCAATTTTAGCCAGACAATCATTTTGAACACAACCCACCAAATAAAATGGCGGTCAATGCTCTTATGTACTCAAAGGGAGTGGGGGGCTAAGTAGGTGATATATGCCTGTGCAGATTCAAAGGCAAACTTGTGACCAGGATAATGGTGAACATGCAGACAGAAATAGCCAGAAACCCAGTAGCTCATGAGGTGGTAAGTGATATCATTTAGTACCCAACAATAAGGAGGTGCTGACCTGTTTACCTGTTTCAGCTGTAAGCCTGACCTCCTGGTTTAGAGGGTTCGGTGAGGAAGGAGCACCACGCTGTAGTGGATTACGACTTCATTTGCACACCTCTTCTCTCCTGGAGTTGTGCATCGCTTTCCGGCTGTGTTCAGTGAGCCTCCTTGCCGAAGAATCTGCGCGCCAGCAGCCCCCATGCACAGCTCTCAAACTAGTGTAGAGTTCGAGAAGGAAGGAGGAAGGGCCCAAGGCACAACAGGAATGGGAGATCAGTCCAGCCGTAATTGTGTCAATGACCACATTCCCATTCAGAGAGGTATGGTTGTGGCAGGTAGCACTTTGAAATAAAAGAAGGAGCCTTTGTGCAATATAAATTTGTTTTTTTTTTATTGAAGCAGCAGTCACATGACCTTGCATCTAGCCTTTAGGATAGCGACAGAACGATTCGGCCAGGTCAGCCAGCCTGAGAAAGGATTTGTTTTTTTCTTTGCGCTAATAGACATGTCATGTTTAATACATACATTATCCAGTACTGGAGAAACCCAACTCAGATAGCAACGTGCTGATTTGTTGGAGAAACAGCCCTACAGGATGTGGTCTTGACAGACTTTACAGATCACCAACAAATAACACTACTAATGGAGTCAAATAAAAGAAGATGGGTGCCGTACCTAAAGCCAGCAGCTTTACACAGGTTCATAGTTTGTCCCTATATGCAGACGGTAGAGTAAGGGTCTCTTGGTTTTTTATTATTATTATGTGTACTGTTGAAGGGGTCCTCTTCTCCATCAAATCAAACGGTTTGACAGATAGAAGCAGGTATTCTCTTGTAAAAGTATCATGGAACAACACACAGCATTAAAAAAAAACATGCTTACTTCTTGTGGTTTTATTATTACAGAATTCATGTCTACCTTTTGGGGGGAGCAGGATGGGAAGAGATGAGGGGGGCAGCAAGGGGAGGAGTGGAGAGAAAGGGGGGCAAGGCTTTGAAATAAAGACCACACACTTTGTATTTTTAAATTTCATTTCCAGGCTAACCTACTTTTTATTTAATGCAAATTACAGTACCAGTTAACTATTTCCGAACTGAGTCACACAGAACAAAATTGTATTTACAAGGGAACAGGGTGGGGTGGGGTGGGGGAAATAATAAAACATTAAGCATACTTTCCACAAACAAAGTTTATACTTAAAATGAAAAAAAAAAAAAAAATCAGTCACAGAGGCATTCAAGTAGTAATAATGTTATACAGGTTTTGCTTCTCCTTTTAAATCAAGACAGATTTGCACAAGTGTATGCAATTGTTTGTATACAACCCACAGTCCTTTATATATATGTTTATATTTTTTTTTTAGATTTCTGGTTTTAAGATGGAAGTGGTCACGCTAATTTGTGTGTGTACAGGCCCAAGTGATGCATCAGCAACACACTAATGAACGCAAATTTTACAGGCAAGCAAATTATATATTTATAAATATATATATATTTTAAAAAAATTAAGAACACACCACAAGGAAGCTCCTTTTCTCAAGCTAACCCCCCTAGGTATTTTTTTTAAATATATTTTTTTTTTGTCATTTTGCTTTTATTGCAGTGTTGCAAAATGAAACAACCAACTTGATGAACAAGACTGGCTAAAACCCCAGTAGAAATAATGCCTACAGATATCCGCCTTTTACTTAAGTTTCAAAAATGCAAGTCCTGGGTTGAATACTCCTACTGTGCTTTTCGTTACTGGTTTTCACCTTCAGTGGCTGAGATTTCTAAATGGAGGAACGTTAATTGGTAATTTTAAAACAAATTTTTAAAAAAGCATTACTAGTCCGGGACAATCTAAAATAATTGCAAACATCCACCATTATTTAGACCAAACTTAGTTTAAAACAAAAGTGATCTGGGATCTAGCATCAGCCAATCTATTTTTTAAGAAATGAACATCCTTCTTTTTTCCCCTAAAGGTAGGATAAGTTTAAAATTAAAATACCAGTCTCTTGATTTGACGTTCAATAGGGAGGGGACACAGAGAATGTAATTAATTCCATCTCAGAGACACATGCAATTGCAAGCAGACAAAATGAGAGATCAAGACCAGACTTAATTAAAAAAGCAAGCAAAAAAAATAATTAATTCCGAGTGGACTGTCAAAATAAAATAAAATACTAAAATGATATCACTGACCTTCGTGTCACCAGAAAGAAAGTGCGGCCTCTGCTTCACTGGAATGAACACGAGATGGTTCAAAAAACAGCAACCTTTGGTTTGGTAAAGAGTTAAGTATTTTCCCATTCAAGACAATCTCAAGTGGAATACTAACAAGGTAGAAAACACAAGTGAACTACTTTTAAAAACAAGGCCTTCGTGCTGGGCACAAAAAAATAAAATAAAAAATAAGAACATTAAAACTGACTTTCTTAAGAAAATAAACACCTTTGGGGAGGTGGTGGGAAAGAGGGAGAGGCGTATCCTGCAGCACAACAGTTTGCCAAAGGATACTGGGAACCTGAAAAACTATCCTTTAGATTTGAGAAGCCCAATTCACTCTCTCTTCAATGCAACGAAGGGAGAGACTGAAAAGCCAAAGGCTCCTGGAAGCTGCGGTCACAAGGCCTCTGGATACGTGTAGTGGGAAGAGACGAGCAAAACCTAACCTAGCTGTTAGCCAGTGGGTTACCAGGTGCCAGAGAGGGCAAGCGTAAAATTAAACCAGGCACTGCTATCAGGGGGAAGGTTGGTGGGCAACTTCAGAATAAAGCCATAGTTTGAATGAAATGAGTGATGAATGCAGATTCCTTTCATTCCACTACAGACCATGGAATCACTGACACCTTAACAGCACTCCGTTAGGAAGCAGAGGAGCAAAAATGCCATTTTGTGTGCGAGACACATCTGTTTAAAAAGGAACAAAAAACGGGAAATAAAATTCAAAACTCATGGAAGCGAAGGCACTCCAAACTATATAGATACACTATACATCGCTAGAGTTATTGTTACAATAATACAGGCTGGTACCTACTGTACAGAGTTATAACTATATGGCTTTAAAAAGCTCGTCTACGTTTTGTCTGATTATTAAACAGAATAACTGCCCTGAACGGTAACTTTTTGCTCGTTAATAACAGTTCCTGGGTCCACATATTTACATACAAAATAATAAAACTTAAAATTTAAAAATAACTAAAAATAATGTACAAGCTTGAATTTGGTGAGGAGCTTTTTCTTATTTACAAAACAAATGGTTTTTGAAGACCTGGATCTAACTTGTATATAAAACAGTTTGCAGTCCTGCCATGATCCTTGAGAAAACAAAACCACTGGAAAGGATCCCAGTCTACAGACAGACAAGATCACAAAATAAAATTAAAAATTAAGAATAAATCTCAACTCTCCTCCTGAACTAGCCTCAAATAAAAATAAGAGACTTTCCTGAAGCAAGCAGTTTTTTTTTTAATTAACTAAGTTGGTAATTTATTGTCCAAGCTCAGAATAACTCGGCCCAATTTTCAAGCTAGTTTGTCTTTAAAACAGCCTTCCAGATCTCCTAAAGTCTCCCCACGGCACTTAATCATGCCGACCTACGACTCTCACTGGAGGACTCCTGCATTAGGACTCTTTTCAGGGCTCTTATTTAGCAAGAGTAAATTTTGGAAGTGGGTTTCTATTCCACTCAAAACTGTGTTTTCCCATTCTCTTGGCTTGGAACATGTCCAGGGTCCTTTAAAAGCTTGTGTGATGTCCAGCAGCTTGGCTAGACGACAAGAGGTATAATTAGAGTGGCTTATCAGGGTTCAGCATTTCAAGTCTCTCCTCACAGACCAGAGACAGGCTTGCATTAGCTCCAGGCTGCTAACGGAAAAACCCCGTAGCTCTGGGATCAAAACAAGGAACACCACAGCAAAGCGCGCCGAGTTCTCCAACAGAACCTCTTGCCTACAGGGATCAGGATCAGCGTTTGCTAAGTAGCTACTGATGGCCATTGTTGAACCACCCACAAGAGGCCTGTGTGTCTCCGAAACAACCAACACTTGTAGACCAGACCAAAAAATTAAACAATTCCAGAAGCACCAAACTGACTAAAATTGGTATGAATGAATGTAAGGCTTGGGTGAAACGAACCTCACGTATTGGACAGACTGGGTCTCAAACATACTTCCCTCATGCAGTGGTGACCTCCCCCACTCATCGCATGAGCCTTGCACGGAATATTGCTTTAACGTCAAAAACAGAGACTCTTGATTCCTGCGCCATTCACCACTACGGCGAAATACCCTAAACATGTAGACAGGAAACAAAGCATCTCTCTCATGCTTCAATCATCCCATTTCAAGACTCTAGACAAAATAAAAATAAAAAAGCAGTATTGATCTATCTATATATATTTATATAAATCCCACAAGCAACACGCACACAGCCAGCAGGTACAAACTAACTGTTGTACTTTAGGGGTATGGTTTATTCATACTTTACCACCATAAAAAACCCCAGAATGGCAACCAACTTGCATCAATAAATAAAAGGTTAGGAAAGTGGGAAACTGAAATTAAATACAGATTCTAGCTGTGGATTTAACATAGACCTAGCTCTTAAAAGAATGTGGCAATTTGCAAGCTGAAATGGCAGTAAATATGTTACAAACAACCAGTAGATTATTACAGTTCACATAAACCCCGGCACTGTTGGGGAAAGGGAAGCAAGTTCAGAGCGAGAAATTGGGAGGAGAGGGGTATCTCCACTCTGGCCTCTTTCCCAAGCCTTCCCCTCGCTACCTCTTGCAGGATCCTGTGCTCCTGTTTTTCTCTGCTGACCAACCTCTCTCTCCTGTGCTATATACAACTCGTTTGAAATCACAAGCCCAAGACTTGATGGAGGGGCTCCGCCTAGGTAAATAAGATGCTTTAATCTTAGTTAACTGTGTATGTATGTATGTGTGGGTGTTATATATAGTAGCTATCCCACTTAATAGACTTTTCTCATCAAGAAGCTGCAGGATTTTCCATTGCTAGCACTGATTTTTAAGTTTAAAAATAAAATAAAAAAAATAGTCTGCTCCTAGCAGTTCCAATCATGAATCACATTCACCCACTAGCCCCTTTTCCCACTGCTTCCTCCCCACCCCCACCCCAAAGACAGTTCTTCAGATAGCCTAGGATATGGATTCACTTTAAAGAAATGCTAAGCTCTGGTTAAATGACCCCTGCTAAGCTCCCAACCAAATTCAAGTTGTGCACTACACCAAAGTCTAAAACTTCATTTAAAAAAAAAAATGTTTTGCTTTGTTAAAAAAAACAAAAACTTCAGCAGATAATGAGGTTTTCTCCTTCCTGTCATGGGAGCGGGCATGAGACAAGAGTCCTGATTCTGACATATGTAACAGTAAACTTTCTGTAAGAAGAGATTGTCGAGGGGCGAGACATTGCTGTGTTCATATTGCTCCGTTTTCCCTCCTCCCACCCCCCCGTCTAGGAGATCCCACAGTGAGAATACAATGAAACTGGTTTGTATTTATAGATATTTTACAAGGTTAAATAAGAACAACAATAATAATAATAAAAAACTTGAACACTAAAATGAACAGGTTTTTGTTTTTTTCTTTTGTTTTTTTTTTCTTTTCCTCTTTTTAATTTTCTTTCCAAATGTAACCAGTGTTGCTGAGCAAGGCTCAAATTACTGGCGATTCTTCCTGTACAGCTGGCTGCTTGGAACCGGTTCAGGAGGAGTTGGAGGCTGATGCTGAAGCTGCGTTATTGGTCTGAACTCGTTCTCCTGCATTAGCATCTGCAGACAACACAAAAAGGAGAAGAAAGGGCAATGTTACCTGCAAGGGAGAGATGCCTCAAACACAGCTTTGCGCTTTTTGGCTCAAGCAAGCTCATTGTTCGCAGCTGAATGGAGCTGTGTTCCCATAAACGCCTGCCTGCCTTGGGCCTTCCCAAACACCCTCCTGGCCTGGTGGGGAAGTGCGAGTCAGCAGAGGGCCACGAGGGCTGGAAAGAAGCACACTTGGGAACTTTGCTCCTTCTCTGCCACACACCTCATCTGCCCCAAATTCTCCTGCTCCCAGAACTGTCTTTGTCCCTTCTCCCATGCTGCCTGGAACTCCCTTCCTTTGGACCTTCTGCCAGGTTTCTCTAGCTCCTCATCCCCACAGACTGCTCCAAAGATGTTCCCCCACAGCTGTCCTGTCATTCAGGATCCCCTTCTCCCCTGAAACCAAGTTTATGCACCTGCAATGTCTCAGCTTCATGACCATACTCCTGTTTGTCGATTCTAGACTATAGGTTCCTTGGGGCGGGAACTTGTCTCCAATTAATGATTGTTCCATGCCAAGTATCGATGACACTATGTAAATATTTAACCTCAGAAGCATCATCAGTCATTGACAAAATTAATTCTTCAGGTACACATTATTAGGGCAAGGTACAGAGACGTTATACTGTCTGTAGCAAAGCATATATGAATAAGCAAAGGCTGATGAGTCTGCCAGATGTGCATATTTGCCAGCGAAGATCCACACTTCCACCCTTCTCAGGAAATGGAAGCTGCATGTCATTTGTGTTCCGGACTTTCCCGGGGCGCTGAAGGGTGCGCATTAATGAATGTCAGAAAGCGCCCTATGTCCAGTCTATGGCCTGGAGTTCTTGAGGGAAACGGGCTCATAAAAGAAGTGATTACCTTGATGTAGGTACAGTAATGCAGCCGAAACAATCTTGCCTGGCAGAGGTGCAAAACAAGTAAGGCTGCACAGGGAGCAACCTCACATGAAAGAGAACCTGAGAACACCTGTAAGGGATGCTGGCATTGGACGCACCAAAGCTGCTCTGTCTAGTCAGAGGAAATGGGGAGCAAACTTTGGGACACGGCACTGGAAGAAGGACATTATAAAAGAGGGGTGGTAAAGGGCAGCACAGGCTGACATTCTGGGCAGAAAGAGACATTGGGCGTTTTTACACACACCTTAAAGTTCCGGATTTTTCAATCTTCCGGGTTTACAAGTCCACAAGTAAGTTCCAGATGCATTTTTCACATACACTGTGCTGAGGCAGTTCCTGGATGCATTCTTCACACAAACACTGCCCTGAGGCAGCCTAAAGTAGCCACAGCTGCCTGAAGCAAAGCAGTTTACCAGAGAACTTTTTACACACAGAAGTTCTGGGAGAAGTTCTATGCAGAAATTCAAAGATCTGGATGTTTAAGATCTGGGTGAGTGATTTAGACACACAAAGTTCAGGATGTAACAGCAAACATCCAGGAGAAATGTGTGTGTAACACACCCATTATTATTACACCTACAAGGGAAATAGACCACTATGCGGGGGGACTGGGTCACTCAATGTACTATGGCACATTTTCCCACCAACAGTTCCTCAACATGCTTCGCAGACTAGTTTGCTGGCTTTATAACCAATAACTTGGAATGGTTTCCTTTTGTTCCCAGTTTCCCAGGATCACTAGGCCAGAGGGCAGTTGTATGGAGTACCAGTACCTCTAGCAGAGTAAAATACTATGTATGCAATCGGAGTTCCTCATGTTCCTTGCTCAGAAGGTGCTGCGACTAGTCCAACAGCTCCTAGGAGCAGCTAGGGCTGAAGAAAGGAATACAAAAAACCCTGCCTCAAATGGATTCCCTACCTCCTGCACCTTTAGCCACACCATACTTCCTCACCTCGTGTGTGTGTGTGTGTGCGTGTGTTTTACGGGCAAGCGAGGGGATTGCCCGGACTAATACACATCTATAAAACCCTCCTCCCACCTGAGATTGGCCTCTGCATGCTGGCCAACCAGCCAACGTGCACGCGCGTGTGTAGGCCAGAATGTGCCTCTCACAGATGGGACTCGAACCCTTGTGCTTTTCCAGCTGGTTCTATGCTGCCACACTGCCATTGTGCAACTGGGATAACGCAGCCACAACAAACTGACACAAGCAAAGCGCGGCCGCCGTACACCGAGGACCCTATTCGCTCAGCTTCCCTCCCCCTTCTCCTCTGTCAGCACATCAGCAGAAAGCGAGAAACAGCCCTGGCTCGGGAACAAACGTTCTGCCCGGGTTGGTCTGTGTGCTGCTCCCCGTTCCTGAGCAGGCTCTCTCTCTTTACCCAGTGCCTCTCCAGCATGCAGTGATCTGGGTGCAGGAGAGCTCATCAGGACTCTTCCCCTCACTACCAGCTAGGCAGTCCTGTGTGGGGAAGGAGAACACACTGCTTAGGCCTCGTGCAATCTCAAAAATGGCCCCATAGGCGGGGAGCGTCTTTCCTGGGCTTCTGGAGGTGCCTCTACTCTGCGGTAGGACATGCCGTGTCCCAGCAGACCATGGTATTGTAACTGAGGAAGCAGTTTGCTAGACGGAACCCTTCTATGGTTCCATTTAGCCTTTTGAGTGATCTTTTCCTGAGCAAAGAGGTGGAGGGAGGAAGAGAACCCGAGGCTTTCACTGGCGGTAAGAAGGCATTCCCAGGATGGTAGGATAGCACACAGGCCTTTTTGGTCCATCGCAGAGCTTCACTGGCTCTTTTGGAATAATGGACCTAAATCACAAATGAAGCTGGACCCCCCCATGTGTGAGTAACACTGTCAGGCCCAGCTCAGCTCCTCTCACCACACTGGGCACAGAACTACAACCTGGGAGTATCTCAAGGCTGAGGGCTGTGCCCCTCTCTACCCAAGGTCCTGAAAGGGGAGGTAAAATACAACCAACACATTTTGGAAATGTTTAACAAATTACCTAAAATAACTCCCCTGGGAAGAATGGCATTATTTCTAGTTCTAACCTTTTACTGTTTTTGGGCCACAAATAAGTGCTGTACAGCCACAGAAAATCTTCCATAGGTCAAAGCTACAAGAGGCCTATTATCCCACACTGACCACAATCCTCCTCCTCCTGGTTTTTCCTTTTTAAAATCAACAAGACTACTCTACACTAAGTGATCCAAGGGTTCTTTTGGCCTCATTTATTGACTAGCATCAGCTTTCACTCACTAGAAATCTCAGTAGAATTCGGTCTCCTGCAATAACTTGTCTACCATCGGAAATTGACTCTCTGTAGGGGCGATTGGTCAAGGATCAAGTCACTTCTCAACTTTCTCCTGCATTAACTGAATAGGCCTAGTTGTGCTTGTTGCACGGCATGCGACCCAGACTTTGAAATGGGGATACCACAAGCGTACACAAGTGTAGTATGAAAATACTAATGCCACACCATTTTCAAGATACTAATAGCTGCTATTGGTAACCAGCGATTAGTATTTTAGCTAGTATACCGCCTCCATACCCCTCCCTCTCCATCGTTTTCAGAGGTTTTTGTACATAGCCAGTGTTTTAATTCATGTCAGTTGAACAAGGTCTTCCTTTTCTAGTGGGGTCAAAATTACTTTTCCTAGTCCTTTCGGCTAGAGAGAGACTAGCTTAAGCCAATCACTCCTCCAGCACCAAATGGGATGGGTCTTTATGCGTCTGGACGTTTGAGGAATTTAAGATTTTTTTTCACTTATTTGTTTTTAAAATGACAGCCATTTGAAGCGGTCATATGACCGCAAGCCCCGAGTGGCACTGGTTAGTTTGCAGATGAAGCAGTCAGTTTGGCAGATAGCAATCTATATGCAATAGGTGCAAATAGTCTCCCTCTTCTCACTGATCAAATCACCGGCTCTGATGTGTGGGTGCAGACAGATACTGCCACAGTGTACAAGTCAAGAAATGGCCACATATGCAAGGTAGATAGAAAGGATTTTTTTTTCTTCTTTTTTTAAAAAGCATTTTAAACAACAGTTTAATTTAAATGCGATTTTAAAACTTTTTAAAAACGGAACTGGTTTATAATTAAAGGTATGCTAACTACAGCAGAAACAGGTAGAAAATTCTGTACCCGCAGGTAATATCCAAAATTCTGGGTAGCCTATCAGGTGCCCAAATACCAAGACGGGTACCCGAAATACCAGGTACCATCTTACCAACCAATTCCAACTTACCACATTACTATTTTAGTCTCTTTCCAACACGGAACAATCAATAGATGAATAGAAAAGGACAGAAAAATAGTAAGTTGGTAAGATGGTGCAAGATGGCACAACTTGGTAAGGGAAAACCAATAACTGAGCAGTGGTTTGGGTAACTCACTGGGCACTAAATGGGTACTGTTTAATACCCAATCCACCCAAAATGATTCAGTTACTGCAATGTTTGACGGATATACGTTCAGGGAAGAGCACGATACAAATATGAACAAGTAAATAAATGTGGGTACCTGTTTCAGGTCACTGTAATCCTTCAAAATCATCAATGAAACTTTTTCGAACTTTAACCAATGAGTTAAAGTAAGAGAGCGAGAGAGTGTGAGTGTGAATGTGTGTCACAGACCGGATCTAACTAGGCCAAGCTTTATAAGGTTCAAAAGTTGTCCCTTTTACTGCAAGCCCTGCACATTGTTAACTTTAAACAACATGACTTTCCACTGACTTTGATCAAACTCCTCCCAGGTCAAAGCTAAACATCTCTTTACACTTTGGTAGAATTGGGCTCTATGGAATCAACCCTGCAAAATCTTCCGCCTATGTAGAATAGCACCCCACAACTAGTTTCACTGAAGTCAAAGGGAGCGTTGATGCAACGTACTGCTGATAGCAAATATCTATGGTCATTAAGTCAATGGGAGGTTTTGTTAACTATAGGATCAAGCATCATACAGAGCGGTCACCTCTCCCATTTCCAAACCGCTTCTGCTTTGGGATTCTGTTTTATGAACACAGATGCAAAGTCCACTCCTCCTGCTAAGCCACTCTACTCCTGAGCTCTTGTCCTTGATGTAAATTGTTTCCAATGAGAGAATGTTCTTTTCTGGCCAGGACAGACGGTGCACTGTTTCCATGGGGTTGGATGAGGACCTTGTGCGCCCTTGACAATTTACACGCCCCATAGCTGGGCTGCTATCTGCATGGGTCGGATTCTGCAGGCAAGTCACCACCCAAGGAAGTTGGATAAAGGTTAATCTGATGGAAGCTCAGTTCCTGCTGGTTTATACTTCTCTTCCTTTTGACAAATGACCAGGTTTCCCGAGTCACCCTGGAGTCTATTTGGATGCTCACCCAAGAAAGCTGGAGTCCATGATGGCTACCAATTTTCCATTCCTGATGTATGGTTTGGCTACTAGGGAATGATTCTTTTTTGTTATTTCAGAGGTAAACACAAAATTTGTGCTTGGCTCAAGGACCTAAGGCACACTGTGGCTTTATCAGACAAAACCTGTCCACTATAGCAGTGCGACCGCACACTAGTCTGACTCAGTTGATAGCTCTAGCAAGGACCCAGGTTGACATCTGGCCAGGCCACAGGGATCCATTCTCTTGTACTAAGTGTCTTGAGGTCTTAGCTGACTCATCGGAAAGACAGTGCCTTCCGCAGCAGAGTGCCCCTGGTAGCAAATGGGGCCAGAGTGACTCAGCAGTGACTCAAATCAAAGGTGCCGTTTACTGAAATCACCAGCCTTGCTTCCCCCACAGCACGTTATGATTTCTCGGATCCCAGCTCTGACGCTGATCTATTTGCAATCTCTTACGGGATGCAATCTCTTACCTAAGACTGGGGCTGCAGGCCGGTAATGAGGCATTTACATTTTTCCAATATCAAGGAAAATAGAGAGGGCAACAATTCAGAACCAGAGAAAAATCCAAAACATTGTGCACTGCACAAAGGTGTATTGAGGAATCTGTGACAATGAAAGTATCTCTTAGCACCAAGGGATTTTTTTTAGGAGTATGAAGAAAGGAAAGCCAACCTCCTTTGAAAATTGGAGGAAAAGAACCATTACCCAAGCATATGGGTTTCTAGTTCCAGCTTGAAAATATAGAGCATTGTCACAAATAGGACTCAGATGAGTGTCACCCAAAGAGAGCTGGCCAGATGAAACTTAGGCCACTTTCAGACACCCCCCCCCTCAACCTCCCCCCCCCCCCCCCCAACGCATATTCTGGCTGCAGGGGGGAATTCCTCAATACACCTTTGTGCAGTGCACAATGTTTTGGATTTTTCTCTGGTTCTGAATTGTTGCCCTCTCTATTTTCCTTGATATTGGAAAAATGTAAATGCCTCATTACAGGCCTGAAGCGCCAGTCTTAGGTAAGAGATTGCATCCCGTAAGAGACTGCAAATAGATCAGCGTCAGCGTGCTGTGGGAACTAGAAAACAAGAGAGTCAAGGGTCGAGGAGAGAGAAGCGTTGAGAGCAGAGACAGCAGAGCCCCCCCAGCCAGAATATGCGTTCGGGGGGAGAGGGGGGGAAAGATGTCTGAAAGTGGCCTTAGGGATGTTATGGAATAATTAAGGTCTGAAATAAGGGGCATTTGCTTAAAACAGAAGCTGGGAAACTTCTCCCTCTTAGGGGCCACTTTGAAAATAAGTACGAGCTCCGAGGGCCACCAAGAAGTTGGGAGTGTGGGTGTGTGTGGGTGTGTTAAAGGGGTGTGATCAAGAAAAGGAGAGTCCAGATCATGGATCTGTGCCCTTTCCTTGAGTGCATGCCCTCATCTCTGCTCCCTTACCCTGAGCTCCATCTTTGAGTGAATGGTAGTAGGAAATGGATCCAGGGTCCAGATTCAGGAACTGGAAAGGGGGCCCAAATAAAAACCAGCCATGGGCCACGTTTGGCTCCTGGACCTGAGATCCCCAACCCCACAATCGAAGAAGGCTGAGTTTACGCCGATGCTGGAGTGTGAGGGGGCAAGGCCAGGATCTGTATCCCTCAAGCTCTGTGGCAGATGATGTGCGCGCAGAGAGAGAAGGGAAGCAGGCAGGAATGCGTTCTCACCTGAGGCTGCTGTAGCGTTTGTAGGGGTAGAAGCGGCTCCTTGATTCCGAGCATGAGCAGGTATGAGGATCGAGGCCAGAGATGTGTTACTTGATAGCTCTAGAGGAGAGGGGGGACAGGGTTAGTTTATAGTCACTGAATGGCACGCATGCCCTCACAGGCAGGGGTGATTTTGTGCTTCTCTTGGGTGCCAGGGAGAAAGCAAACATCCAAAGCATCTGCCAGCTACAAGCAGCTACGGAAGGATTTGCCAGAGAATATAAATGGCTCTGCCATTTGCACAGGGCTTTGGAAAGCGCCTACTTAACTCTATTCTGAGAATTACATTTTCCTTCCATGCAGATATCCTCATGCAAAACGACGGCTGATCATTTTATCAGTGACAGGCAGATTCAAATACTTCTTTGCCGTCTCCAGTAGGTATTTTTAAAAGGACTGATTATGTCTATTTGATTTTAAATTATTGGGCAAAAAAGAATACAACCAAAGTATCTGGCTGGAATGTGAGATTCCCCCCTCCCTCCCGCCATTGCTTTCTAACTTCTTATGCATGCTTTGGGGTTGGGTTTTATTTAATGTATTTATTTAAATGAATTTATACCCCACCCCTCCTGCTGAAGCAGCTCAGGACAGCTAACAATTCATAAAATACAATAAAAATAATAGATAAAATATAAATATATCATAAAACAATTGGAAACAGTAAAAAACAAACAAACCCCCAAACCACCCTAACCCAGTCTCCCCACCCATCATCCTCAAACGTCTAGTGGAACAGACAGGTCTTGCATTGTCATCGAAAGGAGGGGAGGGCTGGGACCACCCGGGCCTCTGCCGGGAAGGAGTTCCACAGCCTCGGTGCGGCCACCGAGAATGCCCCCCTCTCCATTGTCGCCCCCCGGATATCCAGGGGACTTCGAGAAAGGCACCCCCGGCTGCCTGCAGAGGTTGACCCAGAGCTCGAGGAGTGAGGCAGTCCCACAGGTAGTTAGGGTCTAGGCCGTATAGGGCTTTATCGGTCAGCACCAACCCCTTGAATTGGGCCCAGAAGACTCTAGGCAGTCAGTGCAGAGAGCAGAGCACTGGGGTAATGTGCTCACGGCGGCCCGCTCCTGTAAGGAGGCGAACCGCCGCTTTCTGCACCGGCTGCAGCCTCCGAACTATCACCATGGGCAGCCCCACGTAGAGCGCGTTACAATAGTCCAGTCTTGCAGTGATGAAAGCATGGATGATAGTGGCCAGGTCAGAGTCTGAGACAAACGGCCGAAGGCGCCACACCAGATGTAACTGGCAAAATGCGCTCCTCGCCACAGCTCCAACCTGGGCATCCAGGCAGAGCCGGAAATCGGGAAGCACTCCCAGACTGCAAACCTGGGGAACCAGTGGGGGCGAATCCCATTGGGGATGCCAGCCCCACCGCCTTCCTGGCTAGCATCACCTCCGTCTTGTCAGGCTTCAGTCGGCTCGCCCTCATCCAGTCCCCCACCGCCGCCAGGCACCAGGTAAGCACCGAGACTGCCGGGTCTGGGTTGGATGAAAACGAGAGATAGGGTTGCGTGTCATCAGCATGTTGATGACACCAAACATCAAACCCTTCTCACGACCTCGCCCAGCGTCTGCATGTACATGATGAACAGGAGAGGGGACAGAATGGAGCCTTGCTGGACTCCACACGAGAGGTCCTGGGGAGATGAAATATGGTCCCCGAGCACCAGTCACTGAGTCCTTCCAGCCAGGAAGGAATGGAACCAATCAAGGACAATCCCGCCCACCCCCGCTCAGTCCTGCAAACGCGTCATCAACATCTCATGGTCAATGGTATCAAAAGCAGCTGACAGATCTAACAGAATCAGGAGGGTCTAATGACCCTGATCCAATTCACAACAGAGGTAGTCGACCAAAGCCACAAGCGCCGTCTCAGTGCCGTAACCAAGATGAAAGTCGTAATGTGAGTGATCCAGAAAACGGATAGTTTTATCACCAAGATGCAAAGAAATTCCAGCTGTCAGTAAGGAAACTGGAACTGCTGCACTAACTGAAATAAGCCCAATCAAAGTGATGACCCTGTCACTTCTAAGGGCTTTGCTTCTAGAGCCCCAAGATTTCCTACATTGTGATAAAACTGAATTAAACTAACATGGGTGGAGACAGCCACGGCTCTGAAAGCTATCAGACTTGAGCAGTGTGCCCCTACGCTCAACAGCTGCCAAGGTTTCTAGCCCCACGGAGCATAGCTCTGAAGCAACGACAGCCAAATCTGAAATACTGCAGCTGCGCCCATCTCACCTATCGGTGGGGGACAACAAGGTAGATGCTTGAGGACTCCCCAGTGCACTGGCCATGTACTGGATGGGTAAAAGTTAGCTTTCATAGTTGTGCAACGAAAAGTGTGACGTATATGGTACTGAATTAAAGCGGATAACCTGATATTTTGAAGAAAAATCACAAAATGCCAAAAATGTTGATTAGTTTAATCACAACCACAGAAAGAAAGCACCATAGAAGGCTGTTACTCTCTCTTCCACTGGTTGAAAGAGGGAGCCCTCTGCTGGTGAGTCAGGGTAAAGATCCTGTTCACCCTGTCGCCCTCAACTATAGGAACCTTTTTGGTGCATTGGTCCAGTAGGTGGCACAGGTGCCAGGCACAGCGCGCGGGAACACTCGTTGTAAACTAAGGCTGCATACCCAGTTACCGTACAAAAACAAGTGAGGGGACCAAGCGTTTCCATGCAACTCAAGTCACTGCAACTACCAATTTCAGACACTGAGAATTTCTGGAGAAGTAGAAATGGAGTTAATGTTTGAAAGGAAAGCCTAGGGGCTTGTTTTTTCTTTCAAGAAAGTCAGCCTGACAGAACTAGTTTGCTGTTGTGGGCAAACACACAACACCCAGACTGCGCGCTCAATAACAGAACAGCTTCCCCTGACTTGCGCTTCGCCCTTCAGATCTAGAAACTGGTTTATGCCAGTCAGCGTCCATGGAAGCAGGTCCCTTACGGTCCCACATATACAATAACGGGCAGGGATCAGCTCTTCAGCACGCTGCAGGAGACTCTGCCGATGGGGAGCGTCAAGTTTAAGATTTATCCAGTCAGAAAGTTCAGCCTACTGGCTGCTGAGCATTTCCTCCCACTTCTCCTTCCGGTCCATCTCAAACTGCCTGCTAAACCCCAAGCCGCAGCAAAGCAGGCCCCACACCCATTCAATGTTGTTTAGTATTTTCTATTTTTCTCTCTCCCCTTTCCCACAAGAGCAGAAGTAGTACCCGGCACTGATGACTTCTTTTTAATACATACATTTCAATAATTGAACATGGGGGGGGGGGGGGGCGTCACCAAAGCCCAAACCATCTTTGTGCCATACTGGCTACTGGCTCCCAGTCTGCAGAAGAGGAGGAGTGCATCAGGGAGTGGGGAAAAGCATGAGAGGACTCTGAGCCAGTAAGAATGAATCCCTGTGCCCCTTGTAGCTCACGTCCATGTTGATGCGTGCAATGATGCTAGAGAGTGCATCATTGTGGGTGACTATGTGCTCTCAGGGGCACTAGCAATACTTGTGCTGGGTGAGAAAGGTTGCTGGCACCAATACCCTTTCACCCTAGTGCAAATAGGCCCCAACTGTGTTCCTAAAACTATTTTCCAAAGTGGCTGAAGGGGAGGAGTTTAGTACATCTTTTTTCACAGCTCAAAGGGGCAAAGATCAGAAAACAATGTGTATTTACATCTTTGAACAGACTGCTTTAAATTGCTTTAAGATACAAACCTGTCTATAGTTTACAACTAGGGATCTTAACATGGCCCGGTTTTGAAAATCAGTTTCTCTCCTCTTACTCTACCCAGTTATAGAGATTCTGATGCACCTTCTGCACTTATCCCCAGGCCCTGTACAAACTCTCTCACACCGTTCTCTGCCAAGATGCAGCAGAGTTAGGACTGAAAAGGGCCGCTTTGAGAAGGCCACTCAGCCTCCAGAGCACCGAGCCTTCTCAACAGAACCAACAGCAGACAAAGAGCAGACTTTCGGGCTCGGGTTCTAACCTAGTCCAAGGATTCGCTTTTCCTCCATTCTAAATCAGCTAGTTGACACAATATTTTTTGTGGTTCTCTATCAATTGTGTTCTGGTTTAAGCTGCCTTTAAAATAAATAAATAAATAAATAAAAAATCTAGAGCGCGCAAGTGTGGTTGCCGTGTTGGCCTCAAACGTAAGAGATGTAGATGGAGTTCAGTTACTGGTTTGATCCGGTTCAAATTAACTTTCAACTGAAGCTGAACTAACTATAAAAGGAGAGAGAGCGACAGAGACATAGAAGAGAGCGACCGAGCCCCCCTTTAGAGATGCATCCCACTCACAGAGCCAGTTCTGTCCCCACCTAACCCTACCACCCTCTCCCACTTTTTACTTCCGCTTATTTCTTAAAAATAAAATCTAGCCTCCTCAGGAAAAGGCTATTTTAAAATGTGCATAAATTGACACGAGCAAATACATAAGCATTATGTCGGTTAGCAGTGTCTACTTTTCCTACCTGGGATAGACGGCGACCCTGGTCTGCAGGTGAATCAGGCAGTGCCTCCGAAGGGAGGGTTTGCAGTGGGCAGGAAGCTTGGGGGAAGGGGTAGCCATTACCTTTTCCCTTGGGTAGTTTATTGTGTACTTCTGGGCACAGGGAGACTAGCCTATATTTTCTCCCCACAGAGATGGGGAGATGTCCCAGCTTCTTCCTAGGGCTCTATGCCGATTCATGTACAACGTCTAACCTTTCCTTCATCTTCTTGGCCTTTTCTCCCCCGCCCTCATCCTGAGAACATTCCACTGGAGCAGACCGAGTTCTGGCACCAATCCCATGCCCAGCAACTTATCTTGTTTTTCTAACATACACGGTCTTGTATATGGAGATTTTGTTGAAAGAAGAAAAAAACCCTTAACTTTTAAAACCTATAACCCAAACCTATTTTTCGTGTTCAGATTCACTAGCTAGCACAAAAGTTACAGTGCAGATGCAAATTCTGGTTAGACTCCCTTGCCCTCACTATATAGTCCTTGCTCTCAAAACTGTCCCACCTTTCTCCTCCCTCTCTCTTGACTTCACTCCTAAGAGAATGACGTGGGTGGGACAGGGTTTCCTGAGGGGAGGCTCAACGCCCAAAGCCTACCTTGAGTGGTGAAGTTGAAGAGCGCAGGTTTCTCTCGCCCATTTGGTAGTTTGAAATTTGGGTCCCGTAGTTCATCGAAGAAAGAGTGCGCGCATGCTTCCAGGGGCGTTAGGCGGGCTGTGGGGGTGTACTCCAGCAGACGGCTACATAGCGCAATGGCCTCAGGGGGAGTACGGGGTCGGAAGACCTAGAGCAAAATAAGACATGGGGGACTGTTGAGAAATGGTTTAATTTTTAAACTGACCTGTAGCAAGACACAGCAATTAAACCCCCCAGATCCCAGGGCGCTGGAACAACTAGCTCAGCATTTTGAGCTGGAAGAGTGCAGCTTGTGGGGTCAAAATGGTTAAAACTGCAAAGGTTTCCCTGTGCCAAGGTGACGCGGCAACGCCAGAGGGGAAATCGGTGTGAGAAGCCGAGAAAAACTTTTAAGAATGAAGGAACATTTAATTGAAATGATGAACACAGACACACACAGACAGACACACACACAGAGGTGCAGGCAGCCATGCATATGGTTGGAGAGGGAGGGGAGCCAATGAGCAGGATTCTCTGAAGATTAACATTAACAAGGGTCATCTCTTTTTTTTGGTAGCAAGCAAATGATCACCTCCTGCAAATGGATTTCTGCAGCTGGCAGGTTTGCCAGCCTAGTACTCTGGGTGACGCAGTCTCCAGGCCCTGGCACAGGAACCTCCAGCCCAAGCTTGCAGGGAATCATTTCCTCGGCCTTCTTGTAAGCAATTCATATTAAATCAACTGGACCAATTCCTGCACGTTTGGGGTTTGTGTGAAAAGTGGAAAGGTGGTAAGCGAGCCAGCTATTTTACGCTCTTGGAAATTATCTTCAGAGCAACTATAAACTGAAACCAAAATTCTTCCTTGAGGCTGTATTTCCAACTACTAAGTAACAGACCCGTAGAGCAGAATTCTACCCCAGAGCTGCTTTAAAGAAACTACACTCTTGCACCATACACACATCTCCGACACCCTCCTTGAGCAGTTTCCTTCTATTATGCAGCACGTGGAACACAGGCCAGGGAAAGCGGGGTTGGCCAAGGATGCATTAAATTCCAAAACCAGCATTTTTAAAAATCATTAAACTGAGGTAATCCAAACGCTTTTGGACCAATGCAGATGAATCTAGCCCATCTTGCCCCAAGGAGTGACCTGTAATACTGGCTGCCAACCCAGTCAAAGGCTCTGCTCAAGTAGAGTTTGACAACATAGGAGAATGATATGCTCACGTAAATGAAAAAATAAAACACACATAATTGACTACAATTTACCAATCTCTAATTTTTAACAGGTCAGAAGCACCGAATGCATCTAGGGCCACGTTCACACCTGACAGTGGCGTAGCATGGAAACTGCTGTGAGCCCAGGACGCAGCAGGGGGAGGAGTCGGATGCCGGAAGTACCGCCTGTGCGAATGGGGTTCCGCGGCGATTTTACTCGCGGACGACAGGGTGTTAAATCCAGTCACCCCAGAACCCCGTTCACACCAGTGGTACTTCTGGCATCTGGCTCCTCCCCCTGCTTCAGCTTTGGCTCGCGGCTGTGCCGCAGTCATGTGTGAATGCAGCCTACTACACTCATTCCTGATGTTACGGGATCCTGACTTAGGGGAACTGGAAGAGCAGAATTTGTTCCGGTTGCTGGGCAGACAAACTTGTGGGTGCTACAGTAATATAGCCTAGAGCTGGGTCTTGGCACCAGTGGCCAAACGCTGCTGGCACGGTTGAGACATGCTCACATACATGCTTGGAATGGCTACATGCATTTTTGGGGATTGAGAAGTGGATTCAGTCTCAAAACCCAATGTACCCTGAGTATTGATTTCTGATCTCAATATAAAGCAAATGCAGTGGGAAAGGACTGCCAAGCGACAACCCCTCTTGCCAGAGCACAAATCAGGCTCGCTTTCATAAAAGGATCCACTTTTAAAACTCTTCAGTTTTCAGGTCAACCTCTATTCACAGAATTTAAGAAAACTGCTTGGCCTCCATCTCCCCCTTGGAATGAGCCACTCAAATTGCAATAATCTACACTAACAATGCCAGATTAAAAAAACCACAACCATATCCAAAAAGCTCCCTGCACAAGTCAACGTTTCCCCACAAACAAACAGTGATTAAGGACCCATCCATGGTCCGTGCAGAAACAAGTCTATATTCCACACATAGATGCTGCCGCCGCTGCCGCCACTCTCCCAAGCCACCCGCCAAGTTCACAACTGGGGAGGAGGCTTGGCCGAAAAGCAGGAAAGAGGAGAGGGCTCCCAGTCTACTGCTGCTGCTTGAGCCTGCCATCCCGCGGAGAGGGCTGAGAGCTTGATAATGGCAAGGCTGTAGAGGCAGACTATGGCTAGCTATGCTCCAAGCCCTCTGCCCCCCTCCTCTCCCTGCCTTCCCCATCTGAGCCCCATTGGTTCCTAGCACCAGCGTGCAGTAGTAGGAGCCACACAGACCATGGAGCGGGACCTAAACACTGAAATGTCGGTGGGAATCTCTACATTCTTTTGTCCCAAGGAGCCAATCTTCATCTCCTCTTTCCCAGATCTAGCTTCTCTCTTCCCATTTCAAACACTAGCCCTAATAATTTGAAAAAAATATTGAAGTACATACCCGCACTCCTGAGGTGAAATGTCCTGTTCCCGACGAGTCCTACAGATGATAATGCAGTGAAATAATCCAAAACAGGGGGAGTCAATCCAAAAGAGAATAGTCCAGCAAGGAAAAAATATATCCAATATTATAAGAAATCCATGGTGAGGGGGGGAGATAGAAAATGTTTATACAATTAAAAACTTTAAAACATCAGTCTCCATAGCAGCAAATCCAGCTTCACCAGTCTATGCCAAAAAAAAAATGGATTGTGCAATGGTGAGGCATAGTATAGAATCATTTCTATTTTAATTCATGTTCCAATGCCAGTGCGTTTACTAAAAAGTAACCAAAAAAACTTGAAATCAAAATTCTATCTAGAAGTAAAAGGGTAACTGAATGTCTGCAGCCCTCTCTGTACTGGGTATAAATGTCCGTAGGCACTAGGGCCAAATTAGTTTGTCTCAGAACGTGGATCCCTCACGCACAGACTTAGATGTTTTTAAAACTTTTGTAAATCTGTCCCAGAGACGCAATTGTGAAAAATTGTTTTCAAACCACACTTACTCTAGGTGTCGAGGAGAAAATAAAAAGCTCGCACTCATCTAAGTTGGCCATTTCAAATTGGTGTGAGCTACGAGTGTATCAGGCCGCCGCGGATTATTCTTCCTTTTGGATTGACTCCCCCGCCAATGGCTTTTTAATTTTTATTTATTTTAATTATTTGGTGTTTATTTTGCTGATGTTAGCTCTTTAGGATTCTTCAGGAACTGGACAGGTCACTTCAGGAGTGCAGGTAGGACTTTAATTTTCTTTCTTTATTGTGGGTTTCTCCCCTTATGCCCTTGCACCCGTTAAGAAAAAAAAAGTTAAGATGCTTTTCCTTTTGTAATAGCGTACTAACGGCAAAACGAAATCCCCTGCATCTTTTAGCCCTAATAACGCAACACAGTCCCACCTGAAATTCTGCTAATTCACCCACTAAGAACTACACAGAAGAGTACAACATGAAACATCAAGAGCAAGGGACAGTCACAGTTACAGATCAAGTATTCGACACTAGAAATGCCAGCAGATAGGCACAATTGGGGAGCATCGAGAGGAGGGAGATGGTGTGTCTGCTCGATTGTGCCTAATTGCTGGAAGGACAGACGGCAGGACTTGCTGTCAGCTGTGAGCTCCCCTCACTTTCATGTTTTGACTAGACAGTTTAAAACAGCCTTAATGTAGTTTTCAGTGAGGGAATTGATTTAGCAAATAATCCGCGGATTATTTTTTAGTCTGCGGACTAAAATTTAGTGCACGGACTAAAATCTGGCCCGTCAGAGTAAAATGTCTATTTCACTCTAGAATGAACTGGGTGAAAAACAAATAAAAAGCTAACTGCACGAAATAAAATGCAATTGGGCAGACTAAGTATGCAGACTAAATTGGGGCCCAGTAAAATGCAGAAGGAAGGCCACAAACAAAGTAAAACAAAACCAAAAATACACTGACAGGAACTTTAATCCAATGTTACCCCCCCACTTGCACAGTAATCCACCTTTATTACATGTCAAACACCACCTTTTCTGTCAGGACAGAGTTGTTTGTATAGGACCTATTAGCTTTAAAATTTCATGATTGTTTTAAAAAGGGAGGGATTTGGGAAAACAAATCAATGCAAAAAACCCAACAAACCCCTTTGCATATAGCTTTCCCAAAGGAAATTTGCACTTGCACATCACAACGCCACCTCTCTTTTCCAGAACAGCCACTGTTTGGCAGGCTCGTATGGCTGAGCTAGAAATGCTTGCACAGAATGGAAAAGCTGACTCATCCAAATAGTCCAACAGCTTTTCACTCTGGGGCTTATCAGGAAATTAGAGGATCAGGGACGTTCTTCTGTTTTCAAGGATACTCTTATTTAGTACTCCTATTTTTTATTAATTATTATTAATATATGGCAGCAATGTACCTAGTGCTGTGCAATTATAATTAAGACACTAGTTCCTGCCCCCTGAGGGACTTACAGTTTAGGAAAGACAAGGGAGGGGAGACGGGGAGAGACAGGGATACATACATGAAGTTGGAGGTACACATGCTTAACTTGGTTGCAAGGGAGAAGGGGCGCTGAGTGAAAGGACAGCAGCAGTGAGCAGTTGTGGGTGAATGGGGAACTAGGGAAGGCCTGACAGAAGAGGTAGGTAGGTAGGCAGGCAGGCAGGATTCAAAGGTTCTGAGGGAAGGAGCATTTTAATGTATTAATGGAAGAGAAAGTTCTAGACTAGACAGCAAGAGACAACTAGCACCTCCCTCCCCTCGGACTGTGATAAATGCCAATTTGACCACTGTTCTTCAGAGAGTAACGATCATCTTAGACATTTCTAAAGCCACCACTGTGCTAAATCCCAGCTCTTGCACGCTAATTTGATTCCAAAGAGAAATTAAAGAATGTTTGTGCACAAGCCGCACTTTCAGGTTAGCTGAGTCGGCTACGGCTCATCGCAACACAGGCTGGGCCATTCTGTAGGGAGCGTAGAGGAGAAGGACCACAACGACATGTGGCCCCATAGGAGACTTGCACCTCACTGCACTTGCTCTTTCCTCTCCGAAACCAAGTGGCATGGAGTACGGAGAAGCACTGCTTTAAAAGAATGGTGGGTCTAACCTTCCCTTAATGACTTTCTCTTAAGTACGCAGTGCCGTCTTCTCAGTCCATTTCTATTATTAAATCCCAAACTTTGCAATGTTACCTAAGGATGCTTTTCTGTCTTGTACAGATTACAAAGACATGACTGTATGCCAGCAGCCATCATTTTAATTGCATGCAGAGAAAACCGAGGACTCTTTACAGAGATTGTTATACAACATCAGCTCCTGACATCACAGTTCAGAATTTGCCCCAACTACCAGGGATCTATCTGTACTTTCTCCAGACCGTTACAGCTTCAGGGACTATATCTGATGCAAAATTCTGCTCCCTTTGTGAGTACACTTTTAGTGGGTGACAGAATGGAATCAAGAGGGAAGAGGATAATGTTCCATCTAAGACTCTTTGGAAAGGTTTTGGATTTTAGATCCAGAGAGGAAGTGTCCTCCCCATTTCCCCAAACCCTAGTACAAGGGTGGGCAAAGTTCCCACGGTCAAGAGCCGCAAACCAGAATTTTCATATTGCTGAGAGCCATAAGTCACTTTACACTGATTGAAGCTTCCTCCAATCCCGGGGACAAAGCAGCACGGCTTCCGCCCAACATCCGCCTCATGTGAAAGCCAAGCCATCTGGTAGGTTCAGCCAACAACACAGGTTTAGGGCAGACTGTCCCTGCTCCCATGCCACCCAGGAGCCTATGGCAGCTGTTGTAGTGGAAACGTGAGCTCACCTTCTCTTGCTCCTGAGGGAGCCGCATGGACATGCCTCCGGGCAGCCACTTCTGACGAGAGCCACTGCTTGCTCACCTCTGCCCTAATGGTTCTGCCCTTTTTGGACAGATATAAAAAAAAACCTTCCCCAAAATATAAAACCAACTCACAATATTATACCATGCATTTTACACTCTTGTCTGGTGCTGGTTGCAACTGGTTTAAAGGGGGAAATACAGGCTACTCTGAAAATTAACACAAGTTTCCCAGTCTGGACAGGGGTTGGAGGAAGGGGTGTTTAAGAGGTGTGCTCAGGGGAGGATCCAGATTATGGATTATGTCATAAATTCATCCCATTCCTTGAGTGCTTGCCCTCACTCCAAGTATAAGAGAGCAGGGACTGAATCCACAGGTCAGATTAAAAAACTAGAAAGAGACTAAATAAAAACCAACTGTGGGCCGTGCTTGATCCATGGGCCAGAGTTTCCCCACCCCTGTACTTATTTCAAGACAACACTTTACCCCCTCTTTAAAAAAAAAAAAAAAAAAAAAAAAGGCAGCTCTCACACCCCAAGAGTACTGTGAAAAGGCTGACAGCTGAGAAACAGAAGGCATCTCACCCAGTACCACAGGGTTTCCCATTTACACACTCACCACTGATAACGTGGTTTAGGCTCTTTGTTCACTTAGTCTGTCAGGACTATCTGGGGGGCGGGGCATTTCTAATAAGGGAAAGTCATTCTGAAAAAGCTATCAAATGGCAGTAACTTTAAGATACTGGAGTAGCAGGTCACAATCCAAATATGCGGTCTAAAAAGAGCCAAACCCCCAAAGTTAAGCATTGCCCTTTTCCTGAGCAAAGATTAAGGGGTGATACCACCGATCTCAATGGAAACTCAAAGCAGGAATTCTATGAGAAAGGGAAACCCCTCAGGGTTAACCAATTCCCCCCCTCCCCCACATTTAAAGATACTGCATCATTTCCTTTAGATTTAATCCGAGTGTAACCATTACAGCATGTCAGAATGGGATACATCTGTAACCCACAAATCATTAAAAAAAATATGAAACTGAATACAGGCCTGCAAGCTGGTAAATTCAGTCACAATCTACACGAGTAAGGAGATTCAAGTTAAGGCTAAAATGTTGCCTTCTGGATTAACCTTTCATTATCCATTGGCATAAAATAGTCAAAAGCTGATGCAGATATTTCTAAAAAGGACTAGAGAAAGGAAGTGTGTGTGAATGAGGGAGAACAATTTAATAGCAATTTTGAATAAGGAGAAGACAAGTTTTTCCCTTTCCGCTACAACATGAATATTTTCCATTGATATACTACTACATTCCACAATCTAAGCAGGATGGTCCATATTCCAAAACCTCCAAGGTGGATAAGCATTCTTAACAATACAGATCGGGAACACGATGCAAGAGAATAACTTGCAAGTCAGTCGATGACAGAGCTGGGAACCGAACCAAGAAAGCCCAGCTATGCTTCCGCGCGCTTGTTACTGGGCCTTTCCCACTGAGATCTCAGCAAAAGCAGAACTCATCTAGTACAATGCTCAGGTTTGGCCGGAAGCTAAATGACAAAGCAAGAAAAAAATAATCCCTGTTACATTTCTGCCCCCCGAGCTGAAATAATCACAGCCCCCTGAAATAAACATTGTCATGCGGGGGGCGAGGAGAACCATCTCCTGAGTAAAAGAGGAGCATTACAATATCAAGGTGTAAAGGGTGATAAACTAGAGGGAGAAGGGCACTAAGACCCCATTTGAATTTCCTTGCTCATGTGGATGTAAGTCAAACCCTGATCATTGAATATAACAGGCCTTGGTCCACTGGGATCTCAACTGCTAGGCATGTATTTGTTCTAGATTTTGAGGGTAGTTGATGTATAATCTGCCATGGGCACAGTGTGTATTTTGGTGAATGTTAACATGCATGCGGCCTTTAATCATCATAATAGTGCTTTACGGGGTAAAGTGTTATCTTAGTTTTATAGAGAAAAGGGGAAGCAGAGGTTTAACCAAGTAACCTTAAGCCTCTTCAACATAGCTCATTTATTTCCAAGCTCTTCACCGTAGTCTTTAATCCAAACACAAGTATTTGGACGAGCCCAAGTACAACATAAGCAATAGCGCTTTCACCTAGTTCCCCTCTTTTACTGCTCCACCTCCCACCGTTGCTGCTGCCGCCTCCTCTCTCGGTGACCCAGCTCTTGTGCATCACTGGTGCAGGAGGTAAAAGTATTTCCCCCACTGGCTACTTATTTCTCCCAGGAAGGGAGTATTTGGTTTCTGATCAAAATGTCTACTTTAATACTGGTCTTCTGTTTCAGCCTCACTTCTCTTACCAACCCCCCCACCCCCTCCAAAAAACAACCACCCTGATCTTGGGGCCTCTCAAAAACAGAGACCTCTATGCCTATAATTTACACAAACCTGAGTGGTCTTCCCATGGGGGGCCTTGATGAAGGCCTGGAATAACCTCAGATCTACTGGAAATACAGCTGGAAGGCGCGTCACACTCCTTCTGAGGAGAGGGCTGCGTTCTAGAGACAATCAGGGCTCAAAGACTTGGGAATAAATCCAAGACTATACATTCTCTAAAATGCACCATGACGGACAGGAAATGGTCTTCAGGGATGAGGAAAGAATAAGGTCTTTATGAAGTAAAACATTTAGTTATCTACTCTGGAAGTTCTCTCCGGCCTGTGAGCCACATGCTTCACAATTCTCCTTTCAACCCCCAGTGGCTGACCCGCAATAGTTGGCTTTTTGTCCCCGGAAGGGGTTCTCTGTTCCTCACTGATCAGCTGGTAGTCAAGAAACAGGGAACCACCTCTGGCAGGGGGGTGGGAGACCTGAAGTCCTGGAAGTGAGGGCTGTCCTGGTCTGCTAGCAGCATCCCTTGCTTGGATGTTGCCAGCAAACTTAATGGCCGGGCCTGCAGGCTTTTAGGAAGGCCATGTTGAAGGGAATGAGGAGGAAGTATAGTGGGACCGGGTGTAAGTGAATTGTGTGACAGGAGTTTCTGGGGCAAGCTGGGGTGGAGCAGGCTGTAGTGTGTCCAGGATCTTACCAGGATAGGGGTCGGGGCGGGAGAAGAGGGGAAGCAGCTATCTGGGAGGCCAGAGGCCAGGGCCAGCGAGCAAGCCCATGGCATGTTGGTTATCCCACCCTCTAACAGAGTCATCAGGACGGTTTGCTGGCCCGCCATGCTGTCTCCACCGTGCTTCACCTTGCTGGGTCCAGAACTCCACCCTCTGGCCTTGCTCCCTCCCCTACAAATCCTCTCCTCCCCACTTCCCAGCGGGGAGGGATCTGTGCAGCCTGGAGGGGGGAGAGGGGAAGACTTGTTCTCCCCTGGGAGCTGCGGCTGTTGCTGGCCAGGAAGTGAAGGTGGGGAGATTTGGTCTGCCTCCCCCCCCCCACCCCGGAATTGGGAGGGGAGGGGAAGAGGCCCATGCTACTCTCAGAGCCAGGGGAAATTCAGGGAGGGCACATGGCCCACAGGGCAGTTTCAAACGTCGCTGTGGTGCTGCAGGCCTCAAAAGGCTCCTCACCCCTACAGCACTACTCCCACCCACCCCACAACGAAGATGCTTGACATGCATGCTGAGAGGAGACGGTGGCAGCACCCATGCCTCTGCCCCACCTCACCCTCTGTTTAGAGGTGGGGCTGCCAGATGTGCAGGCAGAGCAGACTGTCCCTGCTTTGGGACAGCCTCTCCAGCGGTGCTCTGGAACATCCTGGAGCACAGCGGGCAGCCCAAACCTGGGGTACCAGCCAGAGGAGGGGCTGCTGTCCGTCTGCTCGGTGGACGGCCGCTGCAGCTCTGGTCTCAGCTGGGGGTTGCCCTGGGCAACACCATAGCATTGCGGATGCTCTAGTCCGCAACTCTGTGGCGTTGGGGAGGGGTGCCGCACAGGCAGAACATGAGCTGCGACAGAGACCGGGTCATTTAAACCCAACCCAGGCGGGGCTGCCAGTGGGCAGAGGCAAGGGCCACCCTCAGACCTGCTCCGAGGGTGAGCACTCCTGCGTCCGTGTGAAAATTTATTTATTTATTTGTTTATATTTATTAGCCGCCCCCACATGCCCATGGATTCTTGGGGCGGCATACAACATAAAAGCAGTAAACAACAACAACAACAAAACACAACAAATAAAAACATTTTAAAACCCATCTAAGAACCCCACTACCCCCCCCCCCCATTTTAATTATCCCAACCCACCCTCCCCTCCTCCGAAGGCCTGGGAGAACTGCCAAATCTTACAGGCCCAGCAGAAGGCCAACAAACTTGGGGCCAGATGGGCTTCCTTCGGGAGGGAGTTCCACAATCGCGGTACGGCCACCAAGAACACCCTCTCCATTGTGACCCCCCATTTTACATGGGGGACCTCCAAGAAGGCGCCCTCGGCGGACCGCAGGGGTTGTTCTGGGGTGCGGAGGTTGATGCAGTCCCTGAGGTATGAGGGCCAAGACCATGTAGGGCCTTATAGGCCAAAACCAACACCCTGATTCTGGCTCAGTACACTATAGGCAGCCAGTGCAGCATGCAAAGCATGGGGGTGATGTGCTCCCGCCGGCTCGTCCCCGTAAGGAGACGGGCCGCCGCATTCTGTACTAGCTGCAGCCTCTGAACCAGCGTCAAGGGAAGCTCCACGTAGAGTGCGTTGCAGTAGTCCAGCCTCGAGGTGATGAAGGCATGGATGATGGTGGCCAGGTTGGGTCTGGAGACATATGGACGCAGCCTCCACACCAGATACAGCTGGCGGAAGGCAGCTTTAGCCACTGCCTCCACCTGCCTTGTCTTGTCTATGCTTGCCCCCTATGCCAATCTCCACCATAACCCTTGGGACCCAATCCTGCGTCAACTCTCCAAAACTGATCCTGCACAAACTCTCCTGCCATGTTTCCCTGGGCCTCATCCCGCACCTACACTTTGTGCCTCAGCCTGTGGTCCCTGACACTTGTGTACAAAGAAGAGGCTGGGGGACAGCAATGACTGAGTTATTTTTTATACAGTGCTAGCAACGTATCTGGCACTGAACAGTCATGGTTAAAGGAAGGTTCCTCTTTCTTTAACAAGAGAAAGGCCACAAAGGGAGAGAAAGGGATACACTGCGAATCTGAGAATCTGCTGGTGCAGGTGCTTAACTTGGTTACAAAGAGAAGAGGGTGACACTGAAGGGCACAATAGAATAAGCAGCACCACTGAGCAACCTATTGGGCGAAGAGCTATTGCAAGTCTGGATGTGTATGAAAGAGACTTTTGCACCTAAATGGGGTCCTTTGGAAGTTGATGTGTGTGCAGGGTCTGTCCACACCATCCAATTGCAGGCTTGGGAATTAATTTTGCCGTTATGTAAATTGCTCCGAGCTGCCGTGAGGCTGGATGGGGCAGGGTAGGAATTGTTAAATAAAGAAATAAATAAAGGGAGAGAGAGGTTTTAGGAAGAACGAGAAGGGCAACAAGTGTTCAGGGAGGGAGTTTTAGGCCTAGGAGGCAGCAGGAGAGAAGGGGCAAAGGTGGTTTAGAGAGAACGGGACAGGCGAGGGCGGTGGCAGAATGGGGATGTTCCCAGGCTGGAATGTAGCAGGAAATAAGGGCAGGATGATAGGGAGAAACTAGACCATGGAAAGTTTTGAAGGGCTATATACAATTCCCAAAGGATTTCGCTGTGGCCCTGGTTTTGCTGATGTGCTGCAGTACACGCTGTCGGTTCAGCAAAAGGTCCTCTGCGCTGAATGGCAAGTTCTCAAGGTTTTTTTAAATTTGTTTGCAGATGCTAGAGCAGAAGCGTGAAGCCAGGCATGCTGCCTGGTGAAAACGGTCAAGCGCAACAGCTTGGGTTGCCGTTATCAGAACGATCCATTATGTCCTTCAGCTGGAGCCTAGCCACCTGCATTCCTTCTAGCTGCACGGCTCAAACCAGGGGTGGGGAAACACGTGGACAGTTCTTATGTGGCTTGCCTCGAGGCGGGATGCAGAGATAAAATTTCTAGATGTCATACATTACTGTGTCCTGGAGCCCTCGTCCTGGAACCAACAAGAGAAGGAGCCGCTCTGGATCTAAGTCCTAAGTGGAGTGCAGGATTTAGCGCAAGGAGTAACTGTGCTGGAGCCGCTGCGCAATAGTGATCATAATATAATCAAATCTGACACACTCACAGGAGGGAAAATTCCACATAAAATCATTGTGGTTACATATAACTTTAGAAACGAGAACTATGTAAAAATGAGGAAACTAGTTAGAGGGAAACTTAAAAGGAGCAGTTGCAACAATTAAATGTCTACAGGCAGCGTGGAGACTATTTAAAAACATCATCTTGAAAGGTCAGCTTAAATGTATTCCACAAATTAAGAAAGGTAGGAAGAGGACCAAACATCTGCCTGTGTGGCTAAATGGTGGCGGTGAAGGAGGCTACTGGAACCAAAAAGCATCCTTTAAAAAATGGAAAGAGAGTCCCAATGAGGTAAATAGGGAAGAGCATAAGCATTGCCAAAGTAGATGTAAAAAGATAATAAGGCAGGCGGCCAAAAAGGAATTTGAGGAGCAACTTGCTAAAGATGCTAAAACTAATAATAAAAACTTTTCCAAGTACAGCAGAAGCAGGAAGCCGGTCTGCTAGAGAGCCAGTTGGGCCGTTGGACATTGCAGTTAATTCAAATGATTTGTTTGCTTCAGTTGTCACTGCAGAAGATGTTGGGGAGATACCCACGCCGGAACCTTACTTTGTAAGTGATGAATTGGAAGAGCTGTCACAAATCAATGCGACTCTGGAGAAGGTTCTAGAGCAAACTGAAAAATACTAACAAGTCACTAGGGCCAGATCGTATTCACCCCAGAGTTCTGAAGTAACTCAAATATGAAATCGCAGACCTACTGTTAGTAATTTATAACCTATCGCTAAAATCTGCCACTGTACCTGAGGACTGGAGGGTGGCAAATGTAACCCCGATATTTAAAAAGGGATCCAGAGGTGATCCTGGAAACTACAGACCAGTAAGCTTGATGTCTGTGCCGGGCAAAATGGTGGAAACCATCATTAAGAACAGAATTGCTGGACACGTTGATAAACATGGATTAATGGGGATGAGTCGACATGGATTTAGCAAAGGTAAGTCATGCCTCACTAATATGTTAGAATTCTTCAACAATGTAAATAAGCATGTGGACAAGGGAGACCCGGTAGATATAGTGTACCTGGATTTCCAGAAAGCATTTGATAAGGTCCCACATAAAAGACTCCTGAGAAAATTAAAAAGTAATGGAATAGGAGGTAGTGTCTTACTATGGATCAGTAACTGGTTAAAGGATCGGAAGAAACAGTAGGATTAAATGTTCAGTTTTCACAGTGGAGAAATGTAAAAAGTGGTGTGCCCCAGGGATCTGTATTGGGACCGGTGCTGTTTAATGTATTCATTCATGATCAGGAAAAGGGCATTAAGAGTGTGGTGTTCAAACATGCAGATGACACCAAATTATTCAAGGTAGTTAAAATATGAGCAGACTGTGAGGAACTGCAACAGGATCTTACGAGACTGGGTCCTTGGGTGTGGGTTTTTGTTCTCCTCATTTTTATTGTGATTTTTGCTATGTGATGTTTTGTATATATATATATATATATTTATGGATTTATTTTGTTAGCCGGCCCGGGCTGCCTGTGGCAGGAGGGCTGGGGTATAATTTTTAATGAATAAATAAATAAATAAATATACTGCAGATGAGATTTAATGTGGACAAGTGCAAAGTGATGCAGATAGGGAAAAATAACCCAAACTATGAGTACACAATGCTGGGTACTAAGCTAAGAGTCACCACTCAGGAAAAGGATCTGGGAGTTATTGTGGACAATACACTGAAATCCTCAGCCCAGTGTGCAGCAGCAGTCAACAAAGCAAACAATGTTACGCGTTATTTGCAGAGGGATAGAGAATAAAACGGAGAATGTCATCATGCCTCTATACAAATCAATGGTGCAACCACACCTGGAATATTGTGTGTAGTTCTGGTCACCCCATCTCAAAAAAGACATAGTTGAACTAGAAAAGGTGCAGCAAGAAGGGCAACAAGAATGATAAAGGCTAAGGAACAGCTTCCGTACAAAGAGAGGCTTGATAAGCTGGGTCTCCTTCAGTTTAGAGAAGGAAGAGGGGACATAAGAGGAGTTTATAAAATCTTGAGTGGTGCGGAACAAGTAGATGGGGAACAGTTATTTACCCTCTCAAACAGTACTAGAACTAGGGGAAACCTCATGAAACTAGCTGCCAGCAGATTTAAAACAAATAAAAGGAAGTACTTTTTCACTCAATGCATAATTAACTTAATCACTATTAACCAAGTAGCGTTCGGGATTAGCTTCTTACTGTCGGGAGCTGGGAGTGAACGGGGAATGGAGTGCCCATTGTGACTATTGGTTCTTCTCCTATGCAGTCGAGAGCTTGGCCATTGCTGGGTCTGATGGACCATTGGTCTGACTCAGTATGGCACTATTTATGTTCTTATGTTATGTTCTTCCCAGTTCCTATTCCAAAGCATTGAAAAACTGAGCTCAGGGTAAGGGAGCAGAGAGGAGGGAATGCATGCGCACACAAATAAGGGACAGATCCATGGCAAAGGTTCATGTTCTGGACCCTCCTCTTCCTGAGAGCACCCCTTAGCCATCTCTACCCGCTGCTTTGGTGTCACATACCGGCATTGCCAAGGAAACTTTTGCCCAAGCACATCAATTTGTCACCTTTGTCTGCTAAGGAAAATTCAGAGTACCTCAATGCCTTTTGGCTGAAGTTGCAATGACTAGCAAATTAGGTAGAAGGTGTCTGGCTGAGCACGGAGCTGCTCTGAGGTGACAGTGTATTGGAAGGAAGGTGGATGCATTTTCCAGTTCACTCTTGTAGGATACAGAAGGTGGGACAGCACGATTAATGCCAGCTTGTCAGAGTTTCCTTTTCCTGGAATATTGAAACTTGGGCTTGCCACAGACTCCTGTGAACCATAGGGATAGGCATGGTATTGATCATCCTCTTCTACCAGAATTGCTATAAACCTTTAGAGCATGAGTGCTTCCCAATCTGGCTTGTGGAGGTAGATACCAAACCTTCATTGGACACTGGGGATTCTGATAAAAGGCTGTTGTGGTAATTGTGCTCTAATCTGGATGAGAACAAATCTGAATCAGGTTCAGGTTAGGGAGGGAATGACAGTGCTGGGGGTCAGAGCTGTGGAGATCAGTGCTGATGTAGTTGTGTTAACAGGATTTTAAGAGGCAAAGAGAGTTCACAAAAGGTAGATTTAAATGGTGTCCTAGTCAATGCGTAGTATAATGATTGTCTGGGTTGTAGCAGTGACGTGGCTATTGGTGCTGCTGAAGAACGCATAGTACCAGATGGCAGTCACTGGTTCCCAATTCCAGTGCCTGTATCAGTGCTGATGACCATGTCAGATGAGGTAGTTGTTATGGTGAACGGGGCCATATTTCTAGTTCTGCGGGCAATATGGATACAGATCCTCTTGGGGGGTTTCACAGTATTGTCACGTAGGCTGCTGGTAAAACCAAGCCCTCCACCCCCCACAACTCCCAATGTCCAGTGATCATGGTCAGCACTAATTTGTGATGCAGAGATCTGTACGGTAATGTGAATTCTGAAGACGGCCAGTTCTTCCATGTCTCTTTGCGCCAAGAGGTTTCAGAACACTATCTTGGTGAGACTGAGGACATGTCTACACTAGGGAAAACCCTATTCTGAAGTTGGTTTCTCTGGTTAGGACCTCCTCTTCAGAGGGCGCAACGAAGACAGGGTGCAAGGAATCTTGGAAAGGTTGCTCTGCTTCTTGCATCCTGGTCTAATGTTCTTGCATCTAATGCATCAACTGAAGCATTAGAAATTGAAGGTGGAATAGATTTACCCCCTTTCCCCCTCAAGATTTCTTCTCTCCTCTTCCAATATAGCTGGAGGACTCAGACAGGAAAGGGATGGGTCATCATGGAACATCTTGCGAGCAGCATCTTTTTTGTAGGGATGGGCGAACGTGGTTCGGAGTTCGGACCGAACTCGGTCTGTTTGGATGTCCGACCCGAACTGAACTCTCGAACAGTTCGGTCGTGTTTGGATGAGTTCAGGGGCACGAAAAAACATCTTTCCAGGGCCAAAAATTAGGTTTCGATTTCGTTTCGGTTTCGCTATTTTTGAATGTTTGGTCAAGTTTGGCCAAACCGAACTCAGCTGAACCAAACCATCGAACCCGAACTCGGGTTTCGAACTGAACAACCGAATATCCAAATCGCATTCTGTTCGCCCATCCCTACTTTTTTAGTAGTAATCACACAAGAGCAGCTTGTGCCCTTTTCATACTAGAATAAGTAAAAGGAATGGAAGCCAATAGCTATAAATGAAACTATGAGAGACTAAGGAGGATTAAAAAAAAAGTTAAGGTTTATGAGGAGCTCTGAGAAACTAGGTTCTCGGTTACAAACTAGTGCTCTGTTGGATGAAGAAGAAGCAGAAGCAGCTTTGTTCCTCTTAGTTCAGGCCAACCTCAGCATGTATACTGAGCCTTGTGCTGAAGGGAGAGGTACGATATGCCAATGATCCACAGTTAGGAGAAGGTTCTGAAGCTCCAGACCGGGCAGGCAGGCACTCTCAGTGGTGTTAATGGACAGGGCTACTTGAAGAACAAAATGTATCTGATTCCCATGCCAACAGAGAGCATGCAAGTATGGCTGGAAAAGGAAGGACCAGTTGCCGATCTCTCCAGTGCCGCATATTTACCAAAAAACATGTGTATGTGTTCAATTTAGTTACAGCAAAATGCTGGGAGGAAATGGATTTTTAAAAAGTAAAACACAATTCAGGGTGGCAGAAAAAACATACTAGGCTGGGACTGGGGGTGGGGTGGGGGGGTTGTGCTAATCTGGGTAAGGAAATCTCATAACACGGTTACCCTGCAAGCCAAACTCAATCGAGTTCTTATTTCTGTAGGGCTAGCAATGTGCCTAGCGATGAAGAGCTGTGGTTAGAGACAATCCAGAACTGACAAGGGTTGGGAGCAGCACAAAAGGACAGACAGGGACACATCCATGAAACTGAGAAGTTGCAGGTGCACATGCTTAGCTAACAAGGGGACAAGGGACCCAGTTGCCACTGGAAGCAGGGGGTGACTGACCATAAAATGAATAACTGTCTTGTAAGAGCTGCGCTACAAAAACAAGGTCACGCTAATGAGCCCGATTGAACAGGGCAGGATATACATTTAAAATTATCAATCAATATGGAAGGAAAGCTAGTCACTTTGGCAAACTTCTTATTATGCTTTGCATTTGCCTAATTTCTCTTGGGAATCATTTAGACAAAACCAGAGTAGTCGTCACTTACGCTTAAAATGTTATAAAAAAGGGTTTGGCTTCAGGTTTTCCAGTTATTGTGATTTTATGGGGAATCTTGTGGTTTTGGATGGTTTCCTTAAAGCCCCAGAATTGTAAGATTTCAAGAGAATCACAGCTTTCAGAAACAAAAAAAATAACAACATCAAACCCTTGTGGTTGCAGAGAAAAACTTCAAAATATGAAGTCTATGCTAAAACCTCAGGAACCAGATGCCAAATTAAAAATTACCACAATTATTATTTTTAAAAAAAATTAAAAATACAATTAAGTCATTTATGGGCGTTTTTTTGTAAGGTGTGGGGGAATCAGACTCCTAGTATTTCAGTACTGGGTGCAGAAGAAACATGTCGATAATTTCACAAGAAGGTCTTTGCTGCAGCCAAAATGCAATCAAATTCTTAAAGATCAACAAGCAAGGCTCTACCGGTAGAACTGTAGCTGTTCAGCTGCTTTGATGAACTCTCTAGCACCAAGCGAGGGCACGGCTCCATGACATCCTGCAATCATGGGGGCCGATCCCATGCCCCCGCATGCACGTGCACTGCAGGAACATTGTGCCGCACGGGACCTGCGTGGATCCTGCACACAGGAGGTTTGGGATTGCAGTCATTGACAACCCAACTGTTGCATACCCAGAGAAATAATCAAAATTTCTCATTGGGACAATTTTCTATTGACAAAACCTCACTCCTGTAAATCTTCTGGGTGGATTTCCCTATTTCTTTGCATGATGCAATCAGAAATAAAGGCCACTCTTCATTAGCTTAAGAGAAATTCTTCTATCATGTAACTAGCTGCGTCATAGTCTAGATTCTCCAAGTATTATAAATCATACTGTCTTTGAAACAATTAATGTTAGCATTCTGATTTTTATCAAATACCAAAATCTGAAAATGCCACTAAGGGCTTTTTGAGCTGAGTGGGGTGTGTACACAACACATGAAAAGTCACAGAAATGCTGGTCTGTCTTCCAGTAAAGTGGGTAGTCAACAGTCTCAAGAAAACAGAAGAACAGATGGCATGACTTATTTCAAAGCACCAGCACTATGAGAAACTATGGCCTAAAAGAAAATTGCTCCCTAGCAGAATGAAGAATATATGTACCAAGTTTTAAAAGCATGGAAAAAAGTTTTGAAAATCCCACAAAATCATGGAAATCCATGAGTAAAACTGAACAGGTAAGACTAAGAATGCACTAAAACCGGCTTTGGAAACTGAAGAGCTTTCTTACTAAAAAAAAATAAATTTCAAAAGTAAAAAAATTTCACAAGTAATTTTTAAAAGTACATATATTGGAAATAAGAGAGGTAAAAATAATGCAATTTCCCCTTATTTGTGAGATGGGAAATAGGGCTGCTTGGCACTACTCTTCAGAGGGGGACAGTCTTGTGGAATGTACTTATTTACACAAGATTCCTCACAACTTCTAGAGTTAGTGATGACAGAAAAAGTGTATTGTAATAGGCTACAAATACACACCCAGCCTGGAAATTATTTGATGGCAATTACAAAAAACAAAGTCACATACTAGTACATATAAACTTAAATGAACTTTCCCTCCTTTCTACATCAAAGCTTATTGGGAGCGGGGGTGGGGGGGGACCTGCAGTAATTATGGGGTGCTAATTTTGTTTGAAAACAATTCTAAAGAAGAGTAGAGAAATCAAGATTTGGACCTTACCACTGCCTTGCACCCCCTGCCCCCCTCCATGTCATCATTATTCAAATCATACTGACTCACCTTAGTCCATGGATGCGCCTTTATCTGAGGAAATTTGAATTCAGTGTAGTTTGGATTCATTTCTCTAATTTGCTCCCTTGTTGGCGTTCCAAGGACCTAGAAAGGAAAGAAAGCAAACGTATATCAGAACTGCAAGTCAGCAGGAGAGCCTAATGAGAAACACACTCTTGATACTGCAGCAGCTAGTCGAGCATAAGACAGACATTTTGAACCTTTCTGTGCCACTGAAGTACCGCAGAAGATGCACAATATGAAGGGAACCTTACAAGTTGCTTGCGACACTTCAACAATGCATTCTGTTCTGATCACAAGTATCCAGGAGAGTTTCATGTTTGCAAATTTATTTAAAACTAGGCATCCGTAGATGTCCATATCTCTCTGAACTTCCACTCTACTTTAAAAAAAAAAATAAAGACAAAAAAGATCTCTGTAATTACAGTTTCTGTTAACACAAAATATTGAACTGCTATATAAAGTTACCTAAAGCCTTTAGAAAGTTTCCTCTCAGCAAGGCGCTAAACACAGACGCACAAGTGCTGGTAATTCAGTTGTTCGTTGTGTTCGGAAAGGAATAGCATGGAGACTCGCTTCTGCCTTCAGCGTATTCCACCTGGCTGCCATAAAGCGAATGGCACTGAAGGGACGCTGCTACTCCTTTTTTCCCCACAAGGAGGATCCAACCCTAAGCAGTCTAGCAACGTTGGCCAGCACAGTCTAACTGCACCACAGAGTACCAATTCAGGGGACAAAGTAGAGCGTCGAGATACACAATTCTATGTTAATACACGCAAAATTTGCTGTTTGTAGCCATTTGTTTTGGCAACTCAAACTCATAGAACTTTCAAGATTATCAACTCTTATCCCACACCCAACCCAGCTGCTGCTTAAAACCCATCATGCTTTTTCATATAATTCAGTGGTTTGCATATTTGCTTGTGTGACCTCAGTTTGAGACTTACATGTGATCCTGAGCCCTCAGAGAGCGGAGGCATACAAAATACATGAAGTATTAACCGGAATCGCAACCCTATGTATTAGTCAAGATGCCATTTGGGAAACACCTACCCCACATTTTGGGCATCTCCAATATATTTCAAATCTGCCTCTCTCTCACTAAAGTACGATGCTAATTATAGAGGAAAAAAGAGATGAAGTTTACCTAATGTTATTATTTTATCTAATGGCAGCAGCAGAGGTGAGGCTAGAGGGACGTCTAGGTAATGGTTCAATGCATGTTTTAATGTAGCGGGAAATAGCAGCTGGAAATTAATGTTAATGTAATTTTGAATGGTTTTGTATGGTAGGGTGGGAGGAAATTTAGTATCTCTCTGACTCCTTGAGGAAAGCAGGGTTAGACTGGGGGGAAACGCCTCCTGGTGAGAGATGGCGATATGGGTTGGTGGTGGGGAACTCCTGTGAACGAGAGGAATGGGAGTGGGAAATTAGCATAGAGTTTTGGATAGGGGTTTTTGCTTTGTATTGTGATTTCTTAAATTGTATTGTAAACTGTCTGAAGCCTTAGAAAAAGGTGGCATATAAAATATAAACAATAAATACCCTTTAAAGCTTGTGGTCAATGTGCTTGATTAAGGTTGTAAGCTCTCGAGCAGGGACCGTGTCTATCTTGTTTTTTGTAAAGTGCCAGGTATATTGCTGGCGCTATATAAATGCTTATAATAATAATAAATAATAACAACAAGAAGATACTGAGTAATGGCATATCAGACTTCATTTTGATTGTCATAAAGCAAGAACTCCCATCTTTTAGGACTGAATTCTTGTGTGTGAATGCAAACTTGTTATTAATTCATCTATGGGAGTACAAGTTAAATTTCTGCACAAAGTAGACCTTATTCTCCAAGAACTTCATATTGGAATTCAAGTTTATTTAATAACGATTCTCAACATCATCTATCATTATTACTAGCAGTACATGGATCAAGGAGTATTTTCAAATCTTCAAAGTCCATTTCCAGAGGGATCCGTTTTTAAAAAATACATCTTCCAGTATATCAAAAAACAACTTCCGTGTCTTACGTGGTGTTTGCATCGGACAGTTCCAAAGACCGGTTTCTCACTATCTAGAGGTGAGCAGATTAGGTCAGCATCACTGTTATTCTGATATGGAAATCTTTCTTTGGAAGGCAATTTATTTAAGTACTAGGGTTACTGAAGAAACAACAAATGCCTTCCAAAGATGTTTTATGTCTCAAAATGATAAGTTGTATCTTCTCATGTATGAGAAATTTTGTTCTTTTAGATTTGAGCAAACACTGGGCGGTCTTAGGGGGAACTAGAGGTGAGGTGGCCGAGGGGTTATGCCACTTAAGTACAGTCCTTCTTGGCCTCACACTGGATTAATATTTCCAGTCCACCCAGCTAAGAATGGGTACCTGATCCACTGGACTGGGGACGTCAAAGGAGGCTGGATATAGCGCTGGCCACAACACTGCCTCATGCACCATATTGCCTCAGTAACCAACTTGACTTAACCACACCAGCCACATGCTTTGTGACAGACTTTGCCTTAATTGGAAGGGAGGGGGGAGATATGATCAAAGCAATACAAGCCTAAGACTCCGTCAGAAGTTATCCTGAGCTCAGTTTTTCAGTGGCTAGAGGACGTTTATTTTTTTAAATGTTTAGAACGCTCCCGGTGCACAACATGAATAGAACTATAATATACATACAATAAAAACATAACAATTAATAATCTACTAAAAGGGTTCAGTAAAAACCAAAAGGTAATAACCCCTCCCCCCACCCACTACCCACCCCCCTCACCAAACGCCTGGTGAAACAACCAGGTCTTACAGTGTTTACGAAAAGAATGGAGATCCATGGAGAGGCGAATCTCCGCCAGAAGGGACTTCCAGAGGCGTGATGCAGCCACCGAGAATGCCCGCTCAAATGTGGCCACCCGGGAAACCCGGGGGACCTCCATGTGGGCACCCCCAGCCGACCACAGGGGATGATTCAGGACATGAGGACACATGTCAATGCCCATGACAACTTCTCTAGCAAGAAACAGAACACATGGGGGGCGGGGACAGGAAGCTACCACCCAATTAAAATAGATTTGGAGTTGAATTACAAGTCAGAATGGGAATTAGAAGGGGTCAGAAATGACGGCAAACTGTAATAAAAAGTTCCCCAACAGAGAGCAAAGGAAGGAAGTGGCTGCCGTCCAGAACAGAAGTGAACTTGGGATTCCTACACTTCAGCAGCAAACCAGCAGGGGATGTACTACTGGCACAAAAAAGAAAGCAGCAGAACTGCCTCTAGACCAACTGGGAAGAGGCAAACGCAACCTAACAAAAAGATCCATGATCCATCTGAATCACACAGGAGAACAGGAACTGACAAATGGTGTTATTTCCATTTGCCACAGAGAAAGTTACTGGTGCCATCTGGACTGCTAAGATGGGTTTGTTGGTAAACTTTACCTTCTTCACTTGGCGGGGGGGGCTGGGGCTTACTGTGCATATGCCTTCTGTGCTAAATGTATAAACATCTAATTTTAAATGTTATGAATGCCGGATGCATTAGGAGTGCTGTCTGTTCATTAGACAAAAAGTGGGAGACAGGAGAGTTGGATTCTGGAGCTGGCAGTTGTTTTTTATTTATTTTTAAAATTATCCATTAAAAGCCAACACAGTTAAGTCAACTAATGAGGTACTGAAGTACTTAAAACAGGGGTGGGAAGCCTTTTCCTATCATAGTGGCCACTCTGAAAATTAGTACACCAGCTCCAAGGGGTGGGCAGCAGATAAGCCAGTGTGGTGTAGTGCTGGACTTGGACCTGGAAGCCAGGGTTCAAATCCTGCCTTAACCGTGAACTCACTGGGTGACCTTGGGCAAGTTGCAGCCTCTCAGCCTCAGTTCCCCATCAGTAAAATGGGAGAGTGTGTACATGTGCGTCTGTCTGTCCCCATGTTCCCCTCACCCTTGTTCATCTTAGATTGTAAGCCCACTGGGCAGGGACCTGTCGCCAAAAATCTGAGACTGCAAAGCGCTGTGTGTGCCTAGTAGCGCTATAGAAACGATAAGTAGTAGGGCAGGGGGTGTTTATTATTATTAAGCATTTATATAGCACCGGTGGGTCTGGCGCTTCACGAAGAGGGAGAGACAGAGTTAGGAATGAAGCAACTAGGTATAGGAGGAGACCGGGGGGAGGGGGTGTGGGAGACACTTTTTCCTGCCTCCTCAAATCCCTAGTTTCTTCATATTCTATATTATTGTTTCTAACTCCGTGTCTCCCACTCTTTGCCACTCTCAGACACGGTCATATGTAGATTCTACATTCCCAGATCCTTTCTTATGTGATTTCACTTCACCGTAGCCATTTCCTTTTTATCCCACGCCTATGTCTGTCTTCTACACATCCTTATCAGCTCGGTTTTCATACCTTTGCTTTTTTATGTCTGGCACTCCTCTCCCTATCAAACACCCCCGCTTGTCTCATCTAACCCCACCCTTTCCTGCCTTTATACACTGGCCCTGTATTTGTTCAGTTTATATATTTGACTGGCTGTGCTACAGGCCTGAGGAAGGGCTCTGTGTGGCCTGAAAGCTGGCTTATTTCCACCAACAGCAGTTGGTCCAATAAAAGGATAATTTGAACTGCTTTGCTTCCCCCTCTGTCACTTGGGACCAACACAGCAACCCCACAATCTCCCTTATCCTGAGCTCAGTTTTTCAGTGGCTAGAGGGAGGCACTGGATCCAGAGGCTAGATTCAGGCACTGGAAAGGGGAAACAAAGTTATAAGTACTTCATAAAACACAAATGAGTGGTATATTTGGTGGCAGCATAGTTAGTTTTTAAAATTAAAAAATGCTTTAATTTAAGAGCAATTTTAATTTTTAAAATTAAAATTTCTTTAGATGCATTTCTGAAGTTTAAATTTTTATTTTTTCAGTCTCTATGTACAACACAACTATCAATACGTTAATCAGTGAATGCCCTAAGCTGTACAGGATTTTATTCTTGGCTCCGTCACAGATTCACTGACTCAGCAAGTCACCCTATTATGGTGTGTCATAGTTGCCAATCTGTTCATCATGACAGCAATCATCCCCTAGCTCTCACAAGCGTGCAAGAGTAGCATTGGCAGTAGTCTCAGAACTGCCATCACCTCCTTTTTCTGATATGTAGAGCAAGAGGAAAGACAGCAAACCCAATGCTCTCATTTTAATTTTCATATGCTCTGAGAGTTACTAAATAGATTATTCTGGTTCACCTTACCCAGCATGGAATAACCCTTCCCTACCATAGTCTCTACTCTATGGGCCAATTCAACAATCTCTGTGTTTGCTGGTTGAATTCTCATACGAAGCCCTCAAACTATTCATGAAGACATGGGACTCAATTCTGTCTTGAGGCTTGTGCATATGAGCACTTTTGCTAGAGGAAAGTACCTGCCATCTCACCTTAACCTCCCATTTGCTCCTAAGAACAAGGGGGTGGGTGGGAGGGGAATTAAAGCATGGATAAAGGAGAGGTACTTACCTCTGGCAAAGAAGCAGAGTTAAGTTAGGGAGAGTGCGGGGTATAAATTAAAGATGAAATGGAAAAATGAAATGAAAATGAAGTTAGGGAAGAAGGTTTCTAATCCAGGGAGGGTGATAATGGAACTCTCTTCCCCTGGAGGCTCATCGAAGCCAGAACCTGCTCGTCTTCTGGAAGCAATGACTAGTTTTCTATTTGGCCAGGCATTTGGCTGACAGGGATAGGGATTGGAGAGATTTAGGACAGGGAAGTTTAATAGATTTTTGTGTTTTAAAATATATTTTCATGTTTTATAAACTGCCCCGAGCACTACAATAGGGCAGGATAAAAAAATTAATAATTACCTCTACACCCCATTTCCCAGAAGCCCTCACTACTTCCAGGTTCCCTTTCCTAGAGGTGCAGCATCTCTGCGTCACCAGCGGCCTTAACTTAGCTCCTGCTGCTGGCAGTTCCCTTTAAGTTCCCAAGATGGGAGCGAAGAGCTACTTAAACCCTTGCTTTCTCCTGTTCAGAAGTGGCGGTAATAACTCCTGTGGAAAAACTACTCCTGCTCATTGGAACAAACGTGGTAACTAGAAGTTTTTTCAAATGTTGTTTGCTATTCCTGCATTAGCTTAATCAGCTACAATTTTAGGCTGATGGAAATGGGTCGAGGTATGACAGAACATTTACCTTCAAGTTTGCTGCTCATTGCAAGAAGTATTTCCATATTGAGTCAGACTACTCGACATAGAAGCCAGCATCTTCTCTCTCATGTTGTCCAGCAGCAGATGAAGATGTAAATAGTCCCCAGGCAGGTACTTTTTAAATAATCAGGAGTTCAGGGTGATTTTTTGGTAACCATCAAATAATTGGTTGAAGCAGGGGTGAGGAACCTGTTCTCTCTCCCCGCGGTCACTTTGGAAAATTAGTACAAGGTCCCAGGGTGGCATGGAAGTTGTAGGCACTTAAGGGGTACAACTCAGCAAGAGGAGAGTCCAGATCATGGATCTCTGCCATGGCTCTTTCTCCTAACCTTGTGTGCATGCCCTCCACTCTCCCCCCTTGCCCTGGGCTCAGTTTTTCAGTGCTTGGGGGTAGGAACTGGACCCCAAACTAGAAAGGGGCCATATAAAAACTAGACATGGATCACATTTGGCCCCCAGACCTGAAGTTCCAAACCCCTAAGTTAAAGTAAACTCAGAACTGGAAGCATTCATAAAACTTCTATTTTAAAAAATTTAGCACTACTGCATTAGTATTTCTAGCGTTCACGTGGATGTCCTAATCGAAGCCTGGCTTACAGTAGTGAAGAGAGGTGAAACGTTCCACAGCCAACTTGACTAATACCCATTTATGGACCTATTAATAACTTAGTCAAATCTTTTTTTAAACCTAGTTACACTGTTGGCCTTAACAAGGTTCACTGGCAATGCAATTCCACACGTTAACTGTATGCTGTGTGAAACAGAAGGTTCTTTTTTATTTTTATTTAATTTTTAAAATTTAATTTTTATTTTATTTATTTTTTTGCTTTACATCTGCTGCCTGTTTGTTTCATTGAGCATCACCTAACTGTCCTATTTTTAGAGTGCAAACAGATCCCTATTTACTTATTTCACAACACTCAATATTTTATAAACTTTTCTCAGATTCCCTCTCTGGCATCTCTTTTTCAAGTCGACACGTCCTAACTCATTGAGCTTTTAATCGTCAGAAGCCGTTCCATACCCTTAATAATTTTTGCTGTCCTTCTTGGCAACTTTTCCACTTCTACCATATCTTCTTTTGAGATGGAGCAACCAGACATACCTCTGTATTTATAGGGTTCCTGCTATAGCAAGAGAACTTCCCATATCCTGGTTTCTATGACTGAACTAACCCAAATATCAAGGCTCAAGACAATCTAAGTGTTCCTGTATAACTTAATGTGTTTAAGAAGAGACAGTCCCTTGAAAAATATTGCTCTGAAAACTCTGGTGGAGATTTAGGCTGCTTGTCGACGTTCAGGGAGGGACGGGGACTACTGTGAGTTTAACTCATGTTAGCGCAATCACGTGAAATCCCCCACTTGTGTGTATGGGGGTTTTAGCGTTATTTTTCCGTTTTCCCATTAAATTCAATAACGTGATACAGAGTTGGAATTTGAGCCCCGTATCATGTTATTGAATTTAACAGGGGAATGGAAAAATAATGCTAGAAGCCCAATACACATGAGTGGGGATTTTCACCTGAGTTAAAATCACGCTAGTCCCCTTCCTGAATGTCGGCAAGCGGCGTTAGGATATCCAATAGCTCTGAAGTGGTTCCAGCTCTTCCTCTCTGACCTGTAAATCTTCAAAAGCCTTCCAGTACAAGCCCTTGTTTATGGCAGTTGAGTTATTCACTAGACATTTTGAAAATGTCTTTCCCTTCTCAATCCAAAGGGGTGTTGGAAGGAAAAGAGGGAGAGGGAGACAAGAAGTTGTATAAAAATACCCCATCAGTAGAGGTTCAGAAGGAGGAAATAGAAACCTGCCTGATTAAGCCAACAAAGGTAAAATTAAAAGGGATTATTTATTTTTTTGTATTTTTCAATAGTAGCTCCAAAATCTTCCACATTTCCCCCAAAAGACAGAGGCTCTATTGTCCTTTCCAGCAAATTTTGCAAACAGCCCTCACTCCTTTAAAATCAGCTAGACACAAAATAATTTTACGTATCAGAAATAATTTCTCTTTTCTGTCAAACCCCCTTTAAATTTTTCCAGAACTACAGGTGGCCTCTTTGGATCCCTGCCTAAAGTTTAACAACATGCATTTTCAGCAGAAACACCTAGCTATTTTGTTCACCCATCAATGGCTGATACTAAATTCAACAGCTTATCGTCATTACTATTGTGGAGTTTGAAGATTGGGATGTTAGGAGCTAATTCCTACTCCTTTCAGACTGGATTTACTTCTATCCTCAAGGAAAAGAGGAAAATAAACTTACTTACACCTGTAATTCTCCTCCTTCAAAATGGCTCTCTGCATTCTCACGACTGGATATGTACAGGTACCGAGATACTCTTTGGTATCTCTTTGCAGCAATAAGCTTTCTGTGGATGCTCCACCTTTCCTTAGCACAGGTTCCAATTAGCATGCTGAAGCAAGGCCGTCTATAGCTTCCCCAGTAACTTCTTCACAGTCTGTACCGCAGAGAAGATGATGCTCCAAGATCTTGGAGCATCATCTTCTCTGCGGTACGGACGTGAAGGCTGGAAAGAAGGGGACAAGGAGAGCAGGATGTGAGAATGCACAGCAACATCGTGAAGAACAAGAGCTACAGATAAATACAATTATTTCCCCTTTGAGTGGCGCTGTGGATTCTCTCAAATGGGAGAGTCAACATCAGTAGCCACAGGAGGGTGGGAAAGGAGCTAAGCAAAGACAGACTGAAGGTCTGCCCTCCCAAAATGAACATCCTTCCTTGCTGCCATGTCTATAGCACAGTGCTTAATGAAGATGTGATAAGAGGATCAGGTAGCCACTTTGCAAATTCCACGTAGAAGAAAGTTTCTGCAGTTCACCACTGAGGTAGTCATGGACCCCTTAGCCAAGTGGGTCCTCACTCTTCAGAGATGTGGTTATGAGTGAACCTGTAGCATAGTTCAATGCAAGCGACAATCTGCTTACAGTTTTTGAGAGGAGAATTTATTACCTGGGGCAATACTTCCATAGGACAACAGCAGGGCATCACAATTGTGAAAAGCAGCTGTTCTGCACAGGTAAAATAAATCCGTGCTCACCAAACACACAATGCATGCAAGACTGCTTCTGCTGATAAGGCCAAGGAAGAAAGACTAGTAAAGATATCTGCTTCAATATATGGAGTTAGGCTGGAAGGCTAAACTGAGGCCAAGGACCATCTCGTCCTTGTTGTCTAACAGATGTAACGTCAATTAAAAATGCAACTTTCCTTGGCATGTCAAGCAGGGAAGAAGTCATCATTGAATCAAATGTCGGATACCATCAAATGGGTTAGAGAGGTCCCAAGCAGGAAGATGGAACATCAGATGAACTTGTGGTGGAAAGGGGAAGTGTGACTATGCAGAGGCAGCTTCTTGAAGACAAGTTCAACAGATAAGCAACTTTCCTTTCTTCCTCAAGCGCCTCCTACATACATGCATTGTATGTAGATTCACAAACCATGAAGCCAAGGAGATAGGATTAGAAGTCCCTACTGGAAAAGGGAGAGAACAAAGTGTGCAATAGCCCTAGAAGCCAAATCGATAGCACAGTGTTTAGTACAAGTATGCACTGATCTCCAAGAAGCTGCTCTGCAAATCTCAAACAATGGAAGGATGCCACAGAAGCGGCCATAAACCTGCTAGAGTGGGCACTAGCCTCCTCAGAGGGAGGAAATGTAGCAAAGAGGTAACACACAGATACAATTACAAACCCCTCTTAGGAAAGGATCTGTTTTAAACACCTTATCACCCAGGCATCTGGGATCATACAAAATAAAGAAGACATTGATCTGAAGTGAGGGAGGATCACTTGGGCTGAAGCCTGGATCCAAATGTGTTTTGAGAGAATTGAGGTGGGGAGGATGATAAAGAATCACAGCTGAGCTGAAAAAACCCTCTAGGGTTTGGTGTTGGTGTCAATGGCTTAGTAGCACCTGGAGCATTGGCCCTTTGACTGGTGGACATGCCTGTTAGTCGAAGTGCCGCTCACCTGGAGCTTAGGCAAGGTGTATTTGAAATTATAAGCCGTCCTGGATGCTTTCAACTGGAAGACTTGTTTTTTGTGAGAGGAGTGTCCCTGATGTTTGGGGAGGAGGGAGACATGCAAGCCTAAGGACTTTGCTGTGATTTTATCATTTTTAAGCTGCTTGAATATTTTGGTCTCCACCACAAAAAAGTTGTTTGCAGCAAATTTCTCAACAGTATTTTAGTATTTTGTGAATAGGAAATGCCCAAGGGTTGTAACCATGAGTGCTTGGTGAATGGTCACCAGTGAAACCATAGATCTGGCTACTGAATCAGGTACATCATGGAAAGGAGTTAGTGAAGCATCTGCTAAGACATTCCAATGGAAAACCACTGGAAATGTGTAAACATGGTTCTCTTCAGGCAGTTCCTGAACGGCACTGGAAACTCTCTTCCAGAGCATAAAATGGTATCTTCCCATGAGTGCAAAGTAGTTTTACCTGCTCCAGTGTCTGTGGTGGCCAAAGTGTAGACACATTTTCCCAGAGCATCTAGGCTTTCCTCTCCTTGTCATAAGACTGCAAGGATAAACTCTGCTGCCACTGATAACATCACGGCATTTAGGAGTGGGTGTTTTAACAGAGAGTTGTGCCTGGTACTCAAGACATGCAAACATGCAGCTGAAAGTCCTCCATAAGACATCTATGGTATCAGCCAAGATGACGCCAAACCTCTCTCTGGACCCGCTGACCAGATATCAAACAGCTGATAGGATTCTTTTCAGTTCAAGAAACTGAGGGGGACCCATGGGAGGTTGCCACATGAACTAGCACCTAGGTTCATAAACTGGAGGGCCTGGCAGGTATTCTAATGGCGGCCCATGGAAGAAGGATCTCAGCTAGCAAACACCTAGCTCCACACTCTCCCCCTTGCTACCCATTATTTTGGAGACTCGCCCTAGCTCAATGAAAGAGTCTAAGAATATGGGGGGGGGGGGGCGCGGGAGAGAGAAAGGGAAGAGAAAGGGTTTGCCCCCCTGTAGCTCAGCAGGTCCGGAGTCTGGGGGTCATATTGGACGCAGGCCTGCGGCTGGAGCAGCAGGTGGAGACAGTCGCGAAGGCTGCCTTCCGCCAGCTTTATCTGGTACGTAGGCTGCGTCCGTATGTCTCTGGCCCGGACCTGGCCTCCCTCATCCATGCCTTCGTCACCTCGCGACTCGACTACTGTAACGCGCTCTACGTGGGGCTTCCCTTGTTCCTGGCCCGGAGGCTGCAGCTGGTGCAGAATGCGGCGGCCCGTCTTCTTACGGGGACGGGTCGCCGGGAGCACATTACACCGGTGCTCCGAGCGCTGCACTGGCTGCCGATAGTGTGCCGGGCCAGGTTCAAGGTCCTAGTAATGATCTATAAAGCCCTATACGGCCTTGGCCCCTCTTACCTTAGGGACCGCCTCACCCTTCGCGCCCCGGAACGACTCCTGCGGTCTGCCGGGGGTGCCCTCCTGGAGGTCCCCCGTGTTAAGCGGGGGGCCACGATGGAGCGGGCATTCTCGGTGGTAGGGCCGCGGCTGTGGAACTCCCTTCCGGAGGAAGCTCGCCTGGCCCCAAGCCTTTTGACATTTCGGCGGAACTGTAAGACCTGGCTGTTTGCCCAGGCTTTTGGGAGGGAGGGGGGGGGTGATTTTTAATCCCCCACCTGTATATTTATTTTTATACCACCCGTTTTATTGATATGTTTTTTGATTGTATTTTAAATGTTTTAAATGGTTTTTTATTGTTGTTAACCGCCCCGAGCTGCTGTGCAGGATGGGGAAATCTAATAAATAAATAAATAAATAAATAAATAAATATCCGATGCTATGCACATGGTCACGTAATTCCATCGGTGGGAATCACGGAGCCACTCGAAGAAGAACTAGCAGCTCCTGAAAGGACATGAAGTCATCAGGAGGCAACACTGGCAAATACTCAGTCTCATAGTCAGGAGACAACCCCTGTGGGTGTCCTCTTCTGCTAACTATTCTCGACTGTGGATTGCCTCGACATCATCCTCCCTACGGGGGAGGAAAAAACAAGCTTGAGGCGGAGTCTCAAAAGGTGGGGAGTTCTTGATCCAGGACAGGAATGGAACATGGAGCCGGAGGAGGGCTGAATCAAAACAGCCCTTTCGTCTTCATGGAATTTCCCCCCATTTTCAGAACATCAGTCGAAATTCCGTCGTGGATTTAAGCAGTGGCAGAATTCCAGTCAAAGTTCCAGCAGAATGATTCACACTGCCATTTTTGTGCATGTACAGCAGGAGCTAGTATCAACCTATTCCAGTAAAATGAGGATCGGATTGGATTCTGGCCCATGTTTCACAAGATCAATCAGGACAGCCAGATTCGATGAAAACAGAATCAGAGCTGGAAGTTGTGTCAATGCAGAATGAAGTGTAAGGGCTGAGAATAGGCCTTTCACCAAAGTTGGTAACAATAATGGAGCCCCAGCTAGTGATCAAGGCCTCAAAGCAGGTACTAAAAAGTAGAGCCCAATTCGGCTTTAGGCTGATTGGGCCAATGATGGTGCTGAGGCTACAAAAACTCAAATGCTGAAGAAAAATGAGTATCAGGTCAGAGAGTCAGAGCTACAAGGACAACTTGTTGCATGACCTCAAGGGAAGCGGATACTGAAAGTGGATTCTACTCAAGTCCCAGAGGCTGGGGAAGGAATGATACCAGGCTGGAAAGATGCCAAAAGGCAGCCTATGGTGGCACACTGACATCACTATCTGCTGGGTGCTGGGATGTGCAGTATTGGCTGGAAGAGTGTACGGAGGTGTGGTGGCATTGGTGCAAAAAGCTGCAGGCCTAAGGCAGAAAGCTCTGGAGGTTCCAGTGAGAACTGGATTTGGGGGTGGGGTGAGGGTGGGGGATTTATGTGTTTTTAATGTATTGATACATGGAAACTCCATGTCAAAGTTAACATCTGAAGGATGGAACAAAGGGAGCCAGGTGTGTGAAACCTCAGTGACAGCAAGACCTCCAACAGCGATGGGGGAGAGACGCACTGAGAGGATACCAACCAAGGATCCGGAAGGGAAACGGATTCCTCCTCTTTCCCTTCCTTCTCTCTCTGTCCCTTAACTCTGCCATGGAGTTTCCATGTATCCTCTTCACAACCTCGCTCCCCCCTACCTCTCTGCACTTATCGTCCTCCATACTCCAGCCTGTGCACTTTGCTCCTCCTCTGTCCCTTCTCTCACCCTTCCACGCCTTCCCTGCTCCCCTAAGCGCCTTCGTCCCTTCTCACTTGCTGCCCCCCATGCCTGGAACTCCCTCCCTGTCCACATCCGCCTTGCCCCCTCCCTTCATACCTTCAAATCTCTCCTTAAAACTCACCTCTTTCGCTCTGCTCTGTCTGACTCTTTATCCTGCTGAGCCACTATTCCTATACCTACGATCGGTTTACCCTTATCCTTGCAACATGGACCTGCCTGCTGTCATTCTCATCGTAACCAAGCCAAGTACGTGCACTTGAGACCTCGCATCTTCATGAATGTTAGACCCCTTGCCTCTCCCTCTGTTCCCCTTCCTAAGTCTCTCCCCAGCTCCTGTCTCTCAGATTGTAAGCCCTAGGGGCAGGGACCGTGTCTATTTTATTACTCTGTAAAGTGCCAGGTACACTGCTGGCGCGATATAAATATTTGTTAATAATAATAATAATAATAATAATAATAACAACAATAATAATAATAATATAAACAACACACAAATCCCCTAAAAATCCAGTGTGCACCTCTCTCATCTGTCCTGTGCTGGTGCTGAAACCACAGGGCATCAAGTGGTACCACTGGAGTCTTCAAATCCTAGCACTTCAAGGAATGCTGAGCTAGCAAGTAGCTCTGAGAGCGGAGTCACTCAGTGATGGGGCTGACAGAGAGCTTGGGGTATTCTGGAAGGGGGACACACTAATAAGGGAGCTTCAAGGAGAGTCGAGTTGGCATCACCACCACCTTCAAAGCATAATATTCATCAACACACTGAGCTCTCTCCGGCTTCATGCTTGAGGCTCGGAAGACCTGCACACGGTACAAGCGGAGAGGATATGCTCTGCCAAAAGACAGACGAGATGGCAGTGGGCATCGACATCCGAGGCCAGCAGTTTAGCACCTCAGTCAAGACAGCACTTAAACCCTGGCACCAAGGGATGTCTGCCACGGCAGATGATGAACTTGGGCTAAGTAGGAAGTTGCGGACCATACAGGGCGGCCTCACGATGTAATCCGTGTGCTTCCCACTTTAGGAGCTGCTAGGTTCTATTGTATATTTAGATTTTTTGTATTCTATTTTTGGCACCAGGGGGCACCATTATCCATAGTGTGTTGGATGTAGCAGCCCTTGAATTACATCCTAAGGAGACAATATGCCCTTTTGCATTTTACACTATTAAGGCAATACAAGCACTAAGCAGCTGTGGAAATCCTTCTGGAATTTTATACGCTCCACCACTGCTGCTGCCTCTCCTTCACATTCATCCTTCCCTCCTCTCCTTACTGGCTACTGAGGGAAAGATAAATTCTATTAAGACAGATGCTGAGTTCTAGTGCGTCTCAATTGAGCATGGGTGATGCACAAAGGAAAAGGTTAGGGCAAGTTTCACAGAGACAGCAAAGCGTGCACACCTGGCAAAGGTAAAAGTATCCTGATTGCAAAGCACAGAGATACTAAGTCCCCCTAATCTTTCCTGGAAAGATGTCAACCGTTCTAGCTATACTACTTCCCAAATAAAATTATAACACAAGGCAATTCTCTGGCATGAAAAAATTCTGCCCCAAACAACTACGTTCAACAAAAGAGAAGCAGCTGAAAATTATCTCTTACATGGAAAGATTTAGGCATCCTTACGCTATGTGCATATACAGCAACTGGCCGAACCTGGGGAGGGGATCATCTGTCATGTAAACATTATTGTTCAATCCATTCAGGACACTCACAGCTATGAGTTAACAACTAAGCAGCATCCTTCACACGCTCTGGTTTTGATGTTTCTTCAGTATTCATAGCGGTAGCTGTATGCATAGTGCAAGGTTGCCTAATACTTTCCATATAAGACTTTAATCTGCAGGGAGGCATTTAGAAAACAAAATGGAGTTTAACAAGTTAGAATTGAACATATAAATTGAAGTTTGTTGTTTTTAAAAAATGTTTTGGGACTTTTATTCTATTATTTTTAATTCAAGTTTATGTCCTGCCCTATCCAAAAAGCTCATCCAAAACCAGCATACAGTTCCTCCAAAAACTCCACCTTCCAGCCAAAGAAAAAGGTTTTGTAACTGGAAAGCAGGATGGGAAAACCCCACCCACTCCCACACCCCCTTCTCACCTAATCTCCATCTTGTCTCTCTAAGAGGTCATGACCATCTCCAAATCCCCCCCAGTATTCCCACAACGCAACTGACCGACCCCTAATAAAATCAGGACAGATCCCTAATACAATCATGATTACAAGGACACTATAAACTCACACCCCCAACAATTACAATTAAAATAATCAACAATTAAATCCCTTCCTGCTCAGGAAGAGTAATGGTAGCTCTTGCAACTGAAGTTATTATCTCTCTTACAAAGGGGCAACTCCAGAAGCACTGCCCAGCACTGTTCACACGAAAGCCTTCCACTTCTGAGCAGGGACTCATGTTCGCTGTGTTGCTCCCACTGGTGGTAAAAGCAGTAAACACGAGTCCCTGCTTATGAGATCACCAATACCACTTCTGAAATAAAGCCTCCTGAGTTTTCCTTCGATGTTTCGCACGCACAAGTCAACCAACTTGAATCTGCTTAATTTACAAGGTGTGTCATGGCTGCATCCTAAACTGATTTGTTGCAGGACAGCAAGGCAAATCTGCATCTAGCTAACTAGTATTCTCTTTTTCTAACATGCTCCTATAAAGTAACGTTAAATTGCTATTATAGTAAGCCAGGATTACAAGACTTCACGTGTTCATGTTTACATTTCTAAATAGTGTTCTGATTCAAGAATTACTTGGATTCCATACCTTGATTATTTCCACCAACTGATCCACACCACTGTCACCTGGAAAAATTGGTTGTCCTAGCAACAGTTCTGCCAATACACAGCCTGCTGACCACACGTCTGAAAAAAGGGGGAAGAAAATATAAAGCGTTTCAGTAAAAGGTGCACTATTGCCATTCAACCGCTCCCCACAGCACAATTAAGACATTTTAGCACACACCACAGTGCTCAGCACTGTAGAAAACAAGCTATTCAAGTAATTCCAGCCAAAAGTAGTTTAGAATTTGAAATATAAATTGAAATACAAATGAACAAGTCAAATGCACCAAGAAAATCAGAGAAAGACCAACATTTGTATAAAATAATTTCTACATTAGAGAGTATTGGCTCCCAAACTTTTTTTTGCCTATGTGACCCCAATTTGAAACTCATAATCCTGTGATCCGAAAAAAGCAACACAGACATGCAATGAGTGTACAATAGCGGTTGGAATTCAGATCCAGCGCATAATTGGGAAATTCTGTGATAGAGGCAGCAGTTGTGACCTCATAGTTAAGAACGAGCTGAGGATTTTGCTTCAATGGCTCACACTGTTGTGCAGCAGAAATATAGTGTGTGCCCCACCAAGAACCGCGGCTCTTTCGCTCTGCGTCTAGAATGCATTCTCAGAGAATTTACAGACATCACTCTTATTAGGGATTTTTCCTAAATCTCAGATTTCAGTGTCAGTCCCATAATTGAATTAATTACCGATTCAATAGCTAACACTACAAGAATCACTGTTGTGGCGGTTATTTTTTTCATGAAAATGTACTTTAAAGTTTGGCTGCAAACTAGAGAGACTAAAAATGACCCCCTGGTGGCTGATGGCATCATCATTAGTGTGTTCCTCCAGCTCAGCTCACTGCTGAACTTTATAGGGCCACAAAATCTGGACACAAGGCTGCAGGCCTTTAGGGTGACACGGCTGCAGGGTGGAAGTTGGGAAGAGGGCAGGGAGGGACTGTCTTCCCCCTCACACACTCCAGGCATGTGTAGAAAGAGGTGGATTGGTGGGGAGAGAAAGCAGGGGAGAGGGATTGCTAGATTAGTTCATGAAAGGAGTATGGTTGCTCCTGTGTGCGTTTGGGGGTCTTGCTTCTCTTTCTTGTGGCAGAGAGATTCCCTGCCCGGGAGGGGGGTAGGGGGGTGGATTCGCAGATGTGATCAGAGCAGAGGGGGTTGCCTCTGGACTGCAGAAAGAGGAAGGCGGTGGGTGGATTGCAGCTCCTTCTACTTGGTGGCTCATTCCTGACAGAGAGCTCTTTAATCCTAAATGTGTGGGGACAGGCTGCAGATGTTCAGTCCAGAGTTTGGGTGTGTCGGGGGTGGGGGCAGATTTCAGTCCCTCTCCAGGAGTGCAGCTCCCAGGCAACTTTCAAGTACGTTGTCATGAAAACTGTAACTCCCAGAGAAGTGATTCTTTTTGCTTTAGGTTTTGACTAACTTATTGATGACTGACACTGAAATATGAAAATTAGGAAAAATCCCTGTTCCTTTAGGCAATGAGAATTCTAAATGTGCGTTCTGGAAGAAATTTAGCTCCTAGTTTAAAAAGTCCCTAATGATCACAGGGAAAGAGGACTATTTCCATAGTTAAAAATTCACTGAAACCTTGTGCACATTATAAGGTTTTTTTTTTTTTTTTAAAAGAGCTAACATTTCCCCACGTTATTCACAACTGAAATTTTCTTCTTTGAAAACTGAATCCCCTGCTAAGCAGAATTCTACAACCTATCTCCCTCTTTGAAAATAGCTGCCATCTCGCATTTTTCTCAGCTAGACTTGTGGTAACAAATAGTTTAAAATGTCTGTCTCAGTTTACAAATTCTTGAGAGTTCTCCCTGCCACTTTACAAGCAGAGACCACCACTGAAGGCACAGCAGCTTTACTTCCACTGTGGAAAAAGGAGATGGTGGCCGTTTTGGAAGAAGGCAATTCTTTGTGGGGTTTCCAGAAGACAACTTTGTTCACCATATCACCCAACGCAATGAAATTAGAATGTAAAGGTCTGGACTTGAAACATTTCACAGTGCGTGAAAAACAGAATCCATGCACCTCCTGCCCAAGAGAAAATGAGAGAGGTGGCCAACATGTGAAAACATCTTATATCTATTTCAAGCTCTGTGGAACACGTAGAATACCACCAAGCCCTCATGAAAAAGGACATCAATTCTTTAATAGTAAATCAAAAAGTGATACGTTTACTTTACAGTTCACCTGAAGAGACACTGATATGTTGGCTGTCTATGCTCCCAACCTTCAACTATTACTTGGAGGAAAGGACACTCTAACCTTGATTTAAATTCCAATTCCCAGATCAGAACACTACAAGCTGCAGCACCTGTTGGACTACGGCTTTATATAAGTTATTTCAGGGCTCCATTATTCACTAGACAACACTGAAGACTACTTTCTAGGCTGGAACTTACAGTAAGAACTTGAGCACCCCTGGCCACTGATGCAGCATAGTCACACTGTGCAAATCCCACTTTGGGATCTGCAGTGTGCAGAAATCCTGGGTATTCCAGACCAGTCTTCTGGAGGCAGCACCAAGGGGTTTGTGGACTCCACAGAGCACTCCAGCAGGATGCCACCCTGGGCAAGGGCTGTAAAAACCTGTTTACCGGCTCACAAAGTATACTCGCCCGAGGCAACCAAGTGGCGAATACAGTTTTACTGTCCTGAAGGTAGATAGTTGAAGCTGAATCCTTGAACTCACAGTGGCATTATGTAGGCCGAGTAGAGATGTTTTCCCCTCAGATAACCATTATTGTGCCTAATGTTTTTTATTTACACACTAATAAATTAATTTGATCTTGAGACAGTAAAACTTAGATTTAAAGCACAGTTTACCCCCTCAAACACGCTTACTTCAAAACAAAATAAAATGAAATCACTGCACAGCATCAGACCTTGCAGGGAAACCTTATGCTACAATCACAAGCCAAATACTGACCTTACAAGGCATGGAAAAAATGCTGTCACCATTCTGAAGTCACTAGCGGAAGCAGAGGCTCTCTCAAGAGCACCAAGTGTGCCAAGCTGGGGTCAATCCAGCAAAGCATTCTGTCTACAACAGTGGCCTGTCAGTCACTTCAGAGAAGTACCCAACAGGTCATAAGAGAGTGATCCATTTCCTGCTGATCTCTACTAACTCGTGACAGAGGATGCACCCTCCAACCATAGCGATTTATGGACCTATCTTCCAAGGATGTATCCAATCATTGTTTGAACCTAGCTAGGCTACTGACCTTCACAACATCCTCTGATAACAATGTTTTACAAGTTAGTTGTGCTTTGAGTGGAAAAAGTGCTTCCTTTTGTTTTAGATCTGCTGTCTGTTTCATAGCGCTCCCTAGTTCTAGTATTATTTGAGCGCGCAAATAACTCCCTACTTACGTGTGCCACACCACTCATGATTTTATTAACTTCTATCATATCCCCTTCAGTCATCTTCTTTTGAAGCTGAAGAATCCTAACCTATCATCAAGCCTCTCTAGTACGGAAGCCATTCAACAGCCTTGATCATTTTTTGAACGAAAACAGACTTCATGTTTCACAGCAATGTTAATACAAATTAATTATTGATTCATGCAGTCTATTCTGCCATGCAGCAATCAAAGTTCACTTGCATAAATGGACATTACTAATAGGAAATTCCAAAAACCAATGGTGGTAGTGTTAATGCCAAGGAGAACTCAGAGCCTCTCTTCAAACTCTTGCCTCACTTTATAAACTAACTATCCTGACCGAAGAAAAACACCAATGCGGCTAGATAGTGATAGAGGTCATGCTTTCTACGTATAAGGCCCCAAGTTCAATCCATAGCATTTCCGATTCAAGATTTCTGGTAGCATGCCTGGGTGAGGCCTCTGCTGCCTGGGGTTTCCCTCTTCTAATGGAGACTGAAATGAAGCTGTTGCGTTGGAAGCCAGTTCCACATCAGAATATGGCAGGGGGTGATGTAAATACAAACATCAGAATAGGTGCTTTCCCACAGCATCAGTGACTTCTATAGAGAAAGGTCCAAAACAACAATATATGTTGACCCACAAGTAGTACACAGCCAGTACCAAGTACATGGATTAAGGCTGCTACACAACCCTTGGAGCCAGCCCCAACAAGAATGGAAATGCAGTTAAGGAAGGCAACAACTTTGCACCCTTACTATTACACAGACTCCCGCACAACTCAACACATCTCTCAGGCATCATGTTACATGAACAATATTCCACCACCACGTGATGCAACCTTAACTCGGCTGACTGAACAATGATGATAGTTAATGCAGACAAGGAAGAAATGCATCAGATTCCATGGATATAGTTGAATGCTTCCTGAGCTATACAAGAGCCAAGAGATGTATGGGGTTGCAGCAGAGCAGACATATGGGGCATTGGCCAGCTTCACAATGACCGTGGAAGTTTGAACTCTCTTTTCCATTCTTGTTAGAGTTTGACTCGAGGGAACGTAAGGCTCATGTTGTACACATTTTACGAATAATTTCTTTGTGCCTTTTCTCCTATCATAGTGGTATAGCACAGGGTTTTTTAAACATGTCATTTCTGTATTTATTTTTAAACAAAAATATGAAAGGAAGAATTAAATGCAGATGTGCTACAGGCTATTGTCAATTTCAGTGAAAACGACAGCGTCACCGCTCTGCTGTAGCCTGGGACTTGGCGCACCTCTGTCGGCCCGTTACTGCCCCGAATTGGGCAGACGGCTGGCCCGGAATGTGTCCCCTGGATAATCCAGGATCTACATCCTGGAATAAGGGCTGCCCAGGCCAGCAGGTCTGTTTGGCCCCCACCATGGGGCAGGGGCTGGAAGCCATGGTTGCCTGTCATGGCGGGGCCGTCCATCCCCACGTCTGTTGCAACTCCCACCCACCTGGGGGTGCGGGTGGCACAACGGCTCTCTGACCACGGGCACGTCTGTTTGGTGCCCCTCCCTGATCCTGAGAGCAGTGGCCGCTGTTTGCTGCTCTGGGCTGGGGAGCTGCTGCCGCGCCACCCACACATACGGCTCGTTTCACCCATTGTGTCATTTTTTTTTAAAAAAAGAAGACCTTCTTAAAGAATAAACTTGAAAAAATCAAGCCCATCTCTTGCATGCGCTGTGCAGTGATTTCTTTTTATTTAAACTTCTGGTTTGGAGTAAGTGTAGAGCAGCATGTATAACATCTCTTCACACTGCCCAGACTCCAACCCTTCAGTTGTAGAGTCGCTGCACTACCGTACAAGTTGCAGAAACAAAAGTACTTAAACTTGAAACTGAAACTTTAAACCTGCAGATGAGGAGCTGACACTTCCTCCAGTAAGTTAAACAACTTTTGACAAGGACATGTTTACAAGGACAGAGTAGCGTAGTTGGCAGTGGGGCTGACTAGCTATGCGTTGGGTCCACCATGTGGATTTACGAGCTCAGGTCCTCACTGTAACTTTGTGTAACTTCTCTTAATATGCTTGTAAAATGAGTTACAGCTCACACTACATTATCTTGTACAAATGGCCCAGGTGAAAAGGCAGAGCAGTGATGTGTACAGTAACTACACTAAGTGAAAGTAAGAGTCAATTTTATGACTTCCTCTCCCCCAGTTTAGGAAATTGTGACAGGGTAGCGTCCCTGTGGGCTGCTGCCCCTTTAAACGAAGCTAGCCCCAGCGAGTACAGACGCTAGCGAGGGTGCGGGCGCTGAGAGAAAGAAGGACAGCGTTTGAGAGAGTACAGTTGTGGGTGAAGCCACCATGCCTTGGGTAGCCTTACCCCACCTCTGGGCAGCTAAGGCATGTGATGCACTGCATTCTGTGGCCAGCACGCACCAGATGTCCCCATGGCAAACAGCTGGCTGCTACATGTGTCCTGTGGACACATCGCGTAACAGCCTTACCCCAACTGTGGTAAGGCTGCCCCATGATTGCCCCGCTTCTGCGCCATAGGGCTGCACAGGAATCAGGTCCTGGCAGCTCATGTGTGGGTGCGGCAGGAGACAGCCCAGGCGCTAAAAGCCTTAGCAGAGTTTAGTGCAGAAGAGACGCTGCAGCGAAGGTACAAATGAGGGAGAACTCTACCTCCAGACTAAGACTGGCTCAGAGGGTGTTATGCAAGCCAGAAGGGCTGCTGGGTTCCAGACGGACTGTGCCTGGCCCAGAGACACAGATACTGAGACTAAGAACCAGAGGGTTTGTGCCTGGCTAAAGATGCTGTATATGTGCCATAAGGAGATACTGGGCTACAGGTAGACTACAGGTCTAACAAATATGCAAAGGGAAAGGTTAAACATGTATGTAATGTGAAAGCTGAGAACTGGAAACTCACGTCATGCAATGGAGAAATGCAGTCATGCCGAATGTGTATTCAGAAAAAGCCTAAACACCTCAGCAGACACTAGCCATAGACCATCGAGTTGCAAATGGATTTCTTCCTGTGGACGTGACTGAAAGCACAGAGTCACCTGGTGGAAAAATCAAACAAAGGACCCTGGAAAGGTACTTGGGGG
>QEPC01008474.1:6383614-6426431 GCA_003113815.1 Sphenodon punctatus
GGGGGGGGGGGGGGGGGGGGGAGACGAGACAAAAAGGAATCTTTTCTAGCTGTCTCAGTTGGTTGAGATCAGCTTGTTGAGTTTCATCTGCATCATCATATCTTACCAGCCAGAGAAGGGCTGCACCAAAGGACCTATTAAAGTAAGGCCTTTTGGAAACCAAGACTGGTACCCGGCCAAGCTTTCCATCACGGGTTGTGACATGAACTGAAATGTTCTTGGACTTTGATTAGGGTAAGCCTAAGTCAGGAGAATCCAAGTACAGATAGGAATGCGTTATTGGTTATGTTATTTTCATTTCTGCTCTCGAGTATAATCTTGTACTGCATGCATATTCATGATTTATTCATTAAACCTCTTTTTACTGAACTTCGTATGGTCCAGTGGAATTGCTAATCCTAACATTGGCGAGACACAGTTTGGGGTTAATTCTGGGTTTACAAACACAGACGAACCTAGAGAGAAAGAGTCTATGCTGGGAAACTCTGGCTGAATAGGTGACAAGAAGGTTCCCCTGTTACAGACTCAATCAGTTTGAGAGAGCGAGAGAGAGAGAGAGAGTGCTGATCCAGTGAAAGCTGCAAACCAGGGAAACTGAGTCATGACAGCCTAGAGTGGGGTAGTGAGCCCCAATCCCATGACAATATGGATGAAACTTTGAACCTAATATTAACTTACAGCATTAGCTGTAATGCACAACCACTCTCCATTATAAACAGGGGAGTGCTGAAGCCCTGATTTTGAGGAAACCGCTTGAGCTCAATTTCTAAAAATTTATCCATGGCTATAATTCGCAAGGACCATCGTACGTGCAAAGTTTGAAGATCCATCCACAAAATAAAATGTTATGACTGCTTAAAAGTTAATTCATTGTGGTCAAAATGCACAGTCCTCACAATTTTGAATCATCAATATCTCCTCCCCCAGGACGAATTGAGCCCCCAAGTTTCCGAGGCTTGGAGCATGAGATCAATAACAACTGTTTCTGTAATATGATAGTGATTGGTGCAATCAAAACTGAATGATGAAGGATTCAAAAATTGGTTCTGCTGGCTTGCACATGCACAGTCGAGTAGCCACTGACCGGCAAAAAAATAGCATAAGGCAAGTTACGTGACTCTGCTTTTTAAAATCACGTAACTTGCCAGCTCCGTCACAAAGACGTTAAGCTTTAGTCACTTTTATGTCGATTACCCACTTGCCTCAGAAAGGCAGCAAGAGGAACATTTAGTCATTTTCGTGTCAATTACCCCCCTGGCCTCACTCAGTACTTTTGACTCCCTATGAAAGTCTGCAACTTTTCATATGAGTGAAACGTCTGCATGTTCTCAAAAGGTGCAAACTTTTCTCTCCTATATCTCCTCCCAGACTCCACAGTCTTGGAGCCTGAGGTGAACACGAGTGTTGCTGGAGTCTGGGAGTGTTTAATGCAGCCAAAACTGAATTAACGATTTAAAAATCAATTCTGCTGGCTCATGCATGTGCAGTCGAGCAGCCGCTGACTGGCAAAAAACAGAATAAGGCAAGTTATGTGACTGCTTTTTACAATCACCAGGAGCCAGCTCTGTAAGCTCTAGTCAGTTTCATGTCAATTACCCCCTGGCCTCACTCTGTCCCTATGAAAAGTCTGCAACTTTTCATACCAAGAAAAAAGTCTGTAACATTTGAAAAGGTGCAGACTTTTCATAGGGAGTCAAAAGTAAGGAGTGAGGCCGGGGGTGGGAGGGTTATTGACATGAAACTAACTAGAGAATCCTCTTGCTGGCTTTCTGAGACAAGTGGGCAATTGACACAAAACTGACTAAAGCTTCAAGTCTTTGTGACAGAGCTGGCTCCTGATAAAATTATGTGATTTTAAAAAGCAGAGTCATGTAACTTTCTTGATGCTGTTTTTTGGTGGTCAGTGGCTGCTCAACTGCACACGTGTCAGCCGGCAGAACTGATTTTTTAATGTTTAATAACTTGGTTTTGGCAAGTGAAAAGTTGCAGACTTTTCATACAGTCAAAAGTCTGCACCTTTTCATACCAAGTGAAAAGTCTGCAGCTTTTGAGAAGGTGCAGATTTTTCATTCCTATGAAAAATGCAGACTTTTCATAGGGAGCCCAAAGTAGGGAGTTGGGGGTGGGTGGGTGGTTAATTGCCATGAAACTGACTAGAGCGTCCTCTTGCTGGCTTTCTGAGACAAGTGGGTGAGTGACACAAAACTGACTAAAGCGTCAAGTCTTTGTGACACAGCTGGCTCTTGAAAAAGTTACATGATTTTAAAAAGCCAAGTCAAAGAACTTTCATTGTCCTGTTTTTTGGCGATCAGCAGCTGCTCAACTGCGCATGCGCCAGCCAGCAGAACTGAATTTTTAATCTTTAATAACTTGGTTTTGCTTGCACCAATCACGATCACACGACATCAGCACTTGATCTAGAGCTCATGCTCCAAGGCTGTGAAGTCTGAGGGCTCAACCCGTCCGGAGGAAGAAGATCTGGACAGCTCAAAATCCTCCCCAGGGAGTGAATGAATAAAAGTCATGCAATTTTTCACATGGAGTGAAAGAGAGTGAGAACGGGGGTCATTGACGTGGAACTGACGAGAGCTTCCTTTTGCTGGCTTTCTAAGGCAAGGAGGTGAATGACACAAAACTGACAACAGGGTAAAGTCTTTGTGACAGAGCTGCATGCTGTACAAGGAATTGTATAAAGTTCTCTACACTGACATGGTTAACAGTTTATTGTATAAAGTGTCTACAATTTCTATACACGTAAAGGACAGAGTTAATGCACTCTGAAAAAATGGTTCATTGTCAAATTAGGATAGTAACGTTGTAACTGAATTAATGCAATGTTGTGCATTTAACGGTTTTGATGTTTTTGAAGAAGAACAGTTCTTTGAGGAGGGAAGTTTTTTGTTTTAAAAACTGTTGTGCATTTAACAGTTTTTTTAACTGTAAAAATTTTTGTTTTGGTAAATAGAGACCGAAAATGTGTGCATAGAGAATAAAGAATTGGAGAGCGAATTCCCAAGAGTCTGACTGTGTCTGGCCCCGATCCTGCCAAGACTCATCCCAGGTGAGCCTGTCCCTGCCACAGGAATATGCTCCAAGGCTATAGTACAGAGAAGCAAGCATCACCTTTAGGTATTAACCATAGCATAAGCTTGAATCAAAAGTATCTAATAATCATCTGCACACCATTATGCATGTTGACAATTTTAATATGTCAACAGACACTGGCAAGGCAAGAGAATAAATCAAAGTGAAGATGTGAGATGCTGAATCCAGCATATGGGCCATACAAATGAGTACAAATTGTTTTGTGGCCTCTGGGTTAAAATGTGGGAACCCTCATCTATACTTGCCTCTTGCATAGCATGGGCTATTTGGATTCCCTTCAATTATTATATCAAGCCCAGTAAACCCTATGGGGCCTAAGGTTGAATCCTGACAAGACAGATGATGGAGGTGGGCATAGCCAGGGATGTGATGGCTCCCAACATCGAAGGGGTCCGTACCCCTCTGGTGTCTCATGTCCGTATTCTGGGGGTGTTCCTAGACCCGCAGCTCTGCCTGGAAGTGCAGGTGGTGGCTGTGGCAAAAGGTGAATTTCGCCAATTACATCTAGCGTGACGGCTTAAGCCATATGTCTTAGACACGGACCTTGCCACCATCACACCTGCTTTTGTTACCTCAAGATTGGATTACTGTAACGTGCTCTACCCTTGGTGGTGGTCCGGAGACTGCAGCTGGTGCAGAATGCGGCGGCCCATCTCCTGACAGGACCGGGTTGCCGAGAGAACATTACACCGGTGCTTCGTTTTCTGCACTGGCTGCCTATAGCGTGCCGGGCTCAATTCAAAGTGTTGGTTTTGACTTAAAAATCCCTAAACGACCTGGGTCCTGAATACATGTGAGACCACCTTATTCGCCGGGTCCTGGACCGGCTCCTGCGGTCATCAGGTGATGCATCCCTTGGCGTCCCCCAGGTATCCTGGGTAGCAATGATGAGGGGGGCGTTCCCGGTGGCCGCACCACGGCTGTGGAAGTCCCTCCTGAGTCACGGCAAAGATCCGTCTGGCTCGGAACCTCCCCTCTTTCCAAAGACAGTGTAAGACCTGGCTGTTCTGCAAGGCATTCGGCGAGAGGGAGGGGTGGGGGTTGGGTTGGGGGGATTGTGGCTCTGCCTATGCTTTGTGGTTTTAAATTATATTTTTATACTGTATATTTATTATGTGTGTTTTTATTGTATTTTATTATGTTGTAAGCCACCCCGAGCTGCTGTGGCAGGAGGAGACGGCAAAGAAATCCAAGTAAATAAAGAAATCTCTTTTTAAAAAGCGGGGGTGGGTGGGTGGGTGTAGGGAGGGGGTGGAATGCCAAAAACGGGCAGAGGAGTGTGTGCGTATTAGAAACTGGGAGAGAATAAAAAGTGCCAAGGTAGAAAGACAGGGAGGAAGCCAGTAGGTGGTGTGATGACATGGGACTGGTTGGGATCGCAGCAAAGAGGCCACTGGGAGGAACTGAAATTACATGTGGGACTGGGTAGAATACAAAGAAGAGACACCAAGAGCAGCTGGTGGGAGTTGAATCCAACACCTTGTCATTTTTCATCTATGTCAGTACCCTTCCTCCCATGGCTGTTCCCTTTCCCCCGGTGCACTCACCTCCCACTTCAGCCATGAAGGGACAGGGTGAGAGAAGGGAGGGGGAAAGGAACTACCGCTGCACTCGCTGCCTACTCGCCACTGGTGCACCCTGGGCTGTAGCAAGGGAGGGAATAGAAGGACGTAGGAGAACTACCGTCCTCTTGCCCGCTCCGCCATTTGCTCGTGGCCAGTGCCCAGAGTTGTGCCCGCTGCCAGATTCCTGACTGAAAACATGCCGGTGGCATGGGGCCAGTAAGGGCAGTGGCAGGCGAGCAGAGGAAGGGGAGAATGGAGGAGCAAAACTGACAATGGCAGCGGTGGCGGGTTGAGTGTGTGCGTGGAGACGTGAGGAGTGTGTGTGTGTGTGTGTGTGTGTGTGTGTGTGTGAGCTTAACTAACCTACCACATGTAATCCAAATTCTAACCAACTTTCAAAATGTACCAAGTTTAATTAAGGAAACAGAGACAGAGTAGTGCCACTGTATCTTTTATTGGACCAACTCCAGTTGGTGGAGTTCTGCAAGCTTTCAGACCTCACAGGCTCCTTCGTCAGACAAGTCCGCTTACATCAACTTTTGCAGTCAGGTAGCTGATGTCTCTGCCTCCTAAGTCAATTTTCTAAAACTACTGTTTGATACTTTGTCCTATATTGACACAGTGTATCAATGTGTGCATGATACAGTGACTCATTCGATTACACAGTGTATTGATTACAGGATGGGATTTGGCTGAGTCCACCTGCACCTCCAGATTTCCCAGCCCTGCTTCCTTATGGGTCACCTGACTTCAGCAGCGAGTTTCTTCTCTGCCAGGCAGACGGCCGTATCATCGTCTCTAAGTGGCAGAGATTCTCTGTTGTCTCAAGAGCAGCTCCATAGCATTATGCAGGCTACCTTCAGGGGAGGGGGGGGGAGTGGCGAGCAGGAAGACTATTATATATTAAAAATTAACATTCTATTCCTCGCATCTAAAAAAGCTTGGAAATTTTCTTAACCAACAAAACGTTCAATTTACAAAAACATTAAATGCAGGATCATTTATATAAACAACAAGCTGTTGCATTAAAAAAAAATATTATTAACACAACCATTTAACGATATGCACTATGACAAAATTTACACGCCAAAAAGTATGAAAATTAAATTATACTTATTCATGCAAATTAATCCAATAACTATTTATTTATTATTCCAATCATTAATATATGACTTAAATCTATATTTAAATGTACTTCTCTACATTGTTCCAATAAAGACTTTTAGTTATTCTTTCCATAATTACTTATATTTAGACTAACCAACTTGCCACCTCACATTCACAATTAATACACTGGATTAAACTCCATCTTTCTATGTGGAACAGTTTCAATCTAATTTTATTAATATAAATGTATATAATTAATAAATTGGACTTTTAATTTTTAAAGTAGTTCTATAATCTCAAGCTCTAATATTTATTTATTTATTTATTGAATTTATACCCTGCCCATCCTAACTGGTCCTTCCTCCTTCTGAGGGCGGCGTGCGGAGAGATTGGCCTGAAGGAGATGTGCTTGAAAAATTTAATGCAGTGTATTGTGATGTTGAGGGGGGGGAGTTGGTGAGTCTGAATATCAGTAATTATGGAAAGAATAAATAATCATTGGAAGACTAAGTCTTAGAACAATGTAGAGAAGTACATTTAAATATAAATGTAAGTTGTGTTAATGATCGGAATAGTAAATAAATAGTTGGATTAATTTGCATCAATAAGCCATCATTTAATTTCCATACTTTTTGGCGTGTAGATTTTGTCACAGTGCATATTGTTAAACAGTTGTATTGACAATGTAGTTTTTTTTTAATGTAACGGGTTTTTTTTTAGAAATGATCCTGCATTTAAACTTTTTGTTAACTGAAAGTTTCCTTATCAAGACTGAAGCTCCTTTATTAATGTATGCTTTAGTTTTAGTTTAGTTCAGATTACATATTTATGCCACCCCCTCCTGCTTACGCAGCTCTGGGCGACTTACAATAAAACATAAGTAATATAAAATTCCATATAAAACAAAAGAAAAACATTAAAAACTGACAAAAAGACAAACAACCGCCCCCCCTAACCATCACCCATCTCCCTCACCAAAGGCCCGGCAGAACAGCCAGGTCTTACACTGTCTACAAAAAGACGGGATCTACAGGGCTGTCGTTACCGTGGGGCGGTTTGGGACGGGCGCTCAGGGACCCTAGCTCCCAGCCACTATCAGTCTCAGCCAGGAAATGAGGGACAGGCAGAGGCCCTGTCTCTCCCTCACTCCCTGGCTCCCTCGGCTGCCTGTCTCAGCCAGGGAATGAGGGAGGGGTGGGGCCTCTGCCTCTCTCTCACTCCCTGGCCGAGTCCGAGACAGGCAGTGGAGGGGGCCAGGGAGTGAGAAAGAGGCAGAGGCCCCACCTCTCCCTCACTGCCTGGCAAGTTGTGACAGCAGACAGCGCGGTGGCAGATTTAATGTGCTGCTGCAGCGCCCGGCACGACCCGGGACCAAGTGAGCAGGCCCAGTGCAGGGCCCAAGCCGGCGGTGGTGGTAAGTGCTGCGAAAAATGGCTGGCCTTGGGGATGGGCAGAGGGGAGTGTCCCCTGCACCCAGGCCCAGGAAGTGCCCCCAGGCTGAGCTGGGGAGCACCCCTAGGCCCACCGGCTTTGCCGCCAGCAGGACAATAGGGCCCCACATTTCTCCCCCACCCTGGGCCCCGCAATCTCTAAGGCTGGCCCTGGAGGTTTATGGCCAGACGGACCTCCAGTGGGAGGGAGTTCCACAGCTGTGGTTCAGCCACGGACAACACCCTTCTCATAGTTGACACCTGGGGGACCTCAAGGGAGGCACTGACTGCCGAAGTCGATCCAGGACCCGGAGGGTGAGGCAGTCCTGCAAGTAGGTGGGGCCTAGGCCATTCAGGGCTTTAAAGGTCAAAACCAACACCTTGATTTGGGCCTGGTAGACTACTGGCAGCCAGTGAAGAGAACGAAGCACCGGTGTAATGTGCTCGTGACAACTCACCCCCTTAAAGGAGGTGAGCCGCCGCATTCTGCCCCAGCTGCGGTCTACGGACCATCCCCAAGGGTAGAGCACGTTACAGTAATCCAATCTTGAGGTAACGCGTTGCAATAGTTCAGTCTTGCCATGATGAAGGCATGAATGACGGTGGGCAGGTCAGTGTTGGAGACATACTGCCTAAGCCATTGTAGAACTCACTCAAATGAGAAAGATATCACCTTGCAAAAAATGATAAGACTTGGCAAAAAGGAAATGAACCAATCAACTTTAAAATCATTATAACTTTGGATTGGCTTAATGGATCTACTTGAAATGTTGCATGTACCACTATATCCCCTAAGAGAACGTACAGAGAAATTTTCACAAACACAGCTCGACCTGTTTATTCATAGGAACATTTGGAAGTTTCAGGGTTTACAATGGGAAGTGATCCTGCATTTAACTATCCAGCCCCTAGGGGGGGCTGGATAACAACTGAAGACCAGTGCAATTACTGGGAAATCTGCCACCAGCCACTTGGTAGCCCATTCCAATGGCTGGCCTACTCATCTTCAAGAGAAAATGCCAGACTTTATTTGGCTGGGCATTTGGCAGGCAGGGATAAGGCTTGGGGAGGCTAGGGATAAAGGATTTGAAATAGTTTTTTTCATGAATATCTACCATGTATGATTGTGTGTGTTGCAACCATCTTGAGTCCTACGGCAGAATAATACATTTAAATAAACTGTCCTCACTATTAAAATATTTAATTTCTAATTCGAATTTGTCCAGCTTTAACTACCAGGCATTTGCTCTTATTATGCATTCCTGTGCTAGATTAAAGAGCCCTGTAGCATTCAATTAGTAAGGCCTTGATTCACAGAATTAACAAGAGAGTTGGAAGGAACCTCCACAGTCATTTAATCCGACCTCTGCACTGAGGCAGAATGCCTTATTCCTAGAACATACCTGACAAATGCCTGCCCCATCTTTTCGTGTAAATTTCCAGGGAAGCAGATTCTACATCGTCTTTATCTAGGAAACTTGTTCCTCTGTTGAGCTTTCAGCCATTAGGAAAAAAATAACTACCTTCCTGAAATTTAAACCCATTGTTCCTTGTTCTATCCTCAGCGGGCAGTAGAAAACAAATGTTGCATTTGGTTTCTCTCTCTCCCAACTTGTAATACTTTACACTTTTGCCTTTGAAGATTTGGGCTGAAAACAACAGCATGAAGTTAATCAATTTATCAAGGTTGTTGTGAATTTTAATCCTATCCTCTAAAGTGTTGCAATCCCTCTGAGTTTTGTATCATCAGAGAATATATTTATTCCAAGTGCTGACAGTGGATTCCTTCTTGTAGCTCTTTCACCTCTATTTTACAACAACAAAAAACAAACAAACTCACTCCAAATTGGGCACAGTATCCCATTAACAACCACACCAGTGATTTGATCATGAGGTTTGTAAGGCTCTCTCAGTAAAATATATTTAACCACAAAGTTCTCAGGTCACTCTGGAATCTTTCAAAGCATGTTTGATCTTCAGGTTAAACATCTCCACTGCCTCAAAAGGGATTAAGGATACATCAACTCAGAATGGTACCTAAGTGAAGCCTTCAGGCTATAGGTGGGTGAGTTAATGTTTGGCATGAGGACACAGGTTGCTGTGGACCATTAATTCAAGCCCCCACATCCATAGAAGGAGAGAGGTCCGACCAGTGCAGCAGTACAGGATTCATGGTCCCTAATCATTGTCTACACTGGACTTAAGAGCAGCAGCATAATGGTGTACACCAAAAGACAGCAGTATTTCTACCACAAAGGATGTATCAGAAAGTCTTCCCCTCACTGAACCCAGGAATGCATTGGCAGTGGTCTCACACACACCAGTCATCCTCAACTCCAAAGTATGGACAGGCATAACAATTATAATGAGGCCTGGTCATGGATAGGGTTGGGTGCCAATATTACTGCTGGATTCTGGGCCTGCATCCAGTCCCTAATTACTATGATCCAAATCAGGGAAAACACTGAACGCCTCATGCTCAGAGGCAGAGGTGCTGGGTGGATGCAGCATGATTTTGGGCAAGAGACAGCAATGGAAAAGACGGTGACACCTGCTAAGAGGCAGTATCAATCGTGAAGAGCTGGGCTTTGATGCAGAGTCAATTAGAAACAGCACAAGAGGGTTTAGGTTTTATTTTTTAGCTGCAGAAGTTTAAGTTGAACCCTCGGAGAGATATTTATTAATGAAATTAATTCAACCCTGCCCCCAAACGACTACTTGGGGCAGCTAACCATTTAAAATAATATACAACAAAAACAATTATAAAATCCACAAATATATAAAACCTCAAATCCAGGTCTGTAAAAGCATAAATATGCACCCCCCAAACCCATCTAACCCATCCCCTCTCACGGCCGCCAAAAGCTTGGCAGAAAAGCCAGGGCTTCCTTGCGTTGCTGGTGGAGACTAAGGAGATCCAGGTTGAGGCAGACCTACACCGGGAGCACATTCCACAGCAACATAGCAGCCGCTGAGAACGCCCGCCTGTCAGTCCGGACCCGCTGATATTGTGGGACCGCCAGGAGGAGGCTGCTCCCGGATGACTGCAGGGGGCCGCCCTGGGAGTGAGGCGGCCCCTCAGATAAGAGATGGGGCGGCAAAGTGCCCTTGCAATAAAATGGTTCCTACATCAGAAGGCAGAGCCAGTGCTGCAAGAGCACAGACTGGACAGTTCCTTAAGCACCGTTGCTACCTTTACGCTACTTTGGATGAGTCCTCTCAATGTCTATGGCTGGGGGAGATGGAGGCATTATTAAAATGGCAGCTTTCTCTTTCTGGAATCTCAGTCCAAGGAAAAGAAATAATAAGAAGCTCTTTTAGAGCTGTCTTCAGATCCATATTTGACTTTGGGCTTCAAAATTCGGACACCATGCTAGCCTATGGACTGGTTGGTGTTGAACACTGGTTTGGCATGGGTACTGCTCACATCACTGTGTCAGAGCCTCTAACTCCAGGGACGGGGAACCTTCCCCCCCTCCAGCAGGGGGAGCAGAGATCTTCACCAAATTAGCCTCACTTTTCAACAAATGATGTCTGAAGCCAAAGTTCCCAACTGGTGGGATGGGTTCCCAAATGGGGGTTGAAATCCCAATTGCTATTTTCATGGCTTTGTTTTAGTCAGGGGGTCATATTTAAACTTTGAAACGAAAAGTGTGGGAACCACAGAAGACCCTGAATAGATTGGGTTCAAACTTTTAAAATGGCTATTGGGCCAGAGACTAAGAAGTCATTATGTTACCAAGGGATTATAATACATACACAAGAAGTTGGACACTGAAAAATTATGTGAAAACACAGCTAGAATGAAAACTTTTCCCCAGACTGAACACCAGTCCCTATATTTAGGGTACTTCTTACATTCCCCTTCTCCGCTTAGTTTCTGGAACTTTTCATGCTCCTGCAAAATATTCATACATCCTCTTGCATCATTTGTTTAATGTCACAGAAGCGGATGATACCATTTTGAGAGAAGCAACAAGGGGAAACATGATAGTTATGGCTCCTTATGGCTGACCACAAAGTCATGTTTAAACCATGTCTATGCCAGGTACTAACAGTTTGGTAATAAAAAACCCACAAAGACACCCACACCCTTTCCAAGTCTAAACTGGGCCTATTTACGACATATATCACTCATCTGTTAAGCTAGGAACTACAAACCATACCAAAACCAGAAAACAGAGATCAATTTGCATCCTGCCAATGCCAGCCCAAGGCCAGGTTCCTGCTCTAGAAATCAAGCTTCAGTCACACTTCTAGCCTTCATACTTGTGACCAAGACCATGAAAATAAGAACTCAATAAATGTCACAGAGCTGTCTGCCCTATTCTGTAGGCAGACAAAATTAACTACCGCAGAGAAGTCCAAACTGCCCTATTCATCTCAATAGGTGTTAAATGAAACTTAAAGACAGCAAGCTCAAGACCAGAATCGTTATAAAATTCAATGCTGATGATTGGTGGGTGTGGGTGTGGGTGTGGGTGGGTGAGTGGGGCAGGGACAGGAATCCAGCTAACTGTACTAATCTCAGACCACATTCACACCTGAGGCGGCAGTTTGGCTGCTGTGAAACCCGCCCCGCGCGGCTTTGTCGGAGATCACCTCTAAGAGTACAGAGCAGGGAAATCGAGTACTCTTCCAGATGAACTCTGGCAAAGCTGGGGGGTAGGGGGGAGCTTTCACACCAGTTGAACTCTGCAGAGATTTTGGCTCTTGCGGTTTCTCCTGGAGCCAAAATCTGCACGGGCCTAGCCTCCGCCACAGATGTGAATGTGGTTTCAAACAACCTCATATTCCCTCACAGGCATGTAAAGATTTAACCGAGCTGCCCATACTTGGATCTTCTCTGACAACTTGTGTGTTGTAGTTATGCAAGATCTGTACAGAAACTACTGACATTTATGGAGGGGAAATGAGACGATACTGTAAAATAGTTGAACGTTTATATTAAGGTAAACCTCAAAAGCGGATTATTAATCATCTTTGTAGTTCATCATTACGAATCTTATTTATAAAATGAAGGTGTCCCAGAGCGCAGCAGAATCTAACCCACTGTGCTCTGAAGGACTCCTATTCTTGCCTCTAACTTTGCTTTAATCTTACTCCATTTTCAGTCCTATCAAGAATACTTCAGATCAACCTAATGCATACCAAAAGACTGCTTTTGTTACAAAGCTAATCAGATAAAAGCATCCTCAAAGCAACGCTAGATACTTGAGAATGCTCTCATAGTCTTTACACTCAACTAGGTACAAGTAACTTTTTTCAGACACTTGGGAAAATATTTATTCTAAGTGTGTTTTAGCTGCATGAGGATGATCCTCCCAGCCACACAACACACACGCATGTGCAGACACACACTCACGAGCACCACGTTTCCTCATCACTCTGAAGTCTAATGGTGACAAATGTCATAATTGATAACTTTACCAAGATGCACTGAAGTGCATTTCTTTCAAAAACTGTGACTGACCATCCACATCAGATTCTCTCTCTTTATAACCACTATAAAAAAACACAAAACAGTGAAAGAAATGACATACCTATACTGGAGGTATAATCGGTGGCTCCAAAAATCAACTCTGGTGCCCTGTAGTACCGAGAGCAGATGTAAGAGACGTTAGGCTCTCCACGAACCAGCTGTTTTGCACTAAAGGTGAGGAAAATAAAACAGGTAAGCATCGGTAACAAAGATTTTACCACATTCCTGCAAAACAAACTTCTGAGGTTTATTTCATCTCCTCAACTGTATCACCTCACACAGGAAATACAAAGCATATTTCTGGAGTAAAAGAGTTAAGATTCCTAAACAGCAGTCACGTCCACTTACTAACTTCTATAGTTGTAAAGATTTGTTTATAAAGGCTTAACATGAGTACAATTCACTCAAATGGAGTCGTCGTTTGAAGTTCAAATTTCCGAGTCACTCTCTCCTCCAAAACCAACCCCCACCTTACATCAGAACGCTACCAGCTCTGCAAAGCTTGAGAAGGTTTGGAAGATTAGTTTTTCCATGGTGAAAAGAGAGGGTAGGGAAAGAAAAAAGTTGGAGGTCACAACTACCTGAGCTTGGGCCCCATTCCACCCAAATGACCAAGATCCAAAACCTGGAATTAAGGCCTGGCCTGCAGCTGCTACAGTTACTCAGGAAAAAAGAGCCGCTAACTCAGAAAACACACCATTCCTAAGAAAACAAAGCAACTCAGGATAAGTTGAATTTAAAATCTCTTACAGAGCACAAGTGTCTTGTTGCCAGTTATATTTACACTGCCTTAGTTGGTTGTTTGGGGATGAACAACAAGTTTTACAGAGTGGGAAGAAGAGAATGTGAACTAAGTCAGTTTTAAGAGGGGCTATGGAACCAGTAAAAAAAATACACAACTATTTTTTAACCAGTTCACAGCTCTCAACTGTCATGATTCCTATAAATGTTAAACTGCGCTCACAAGAGCTTCAGCTGTGGCCACGCATGACAGCATGCATGCATAAACCCTAAAGGAGGCTACTTAAGGCCAAAAAGACGCCTTGCAGAAAACTGAAATCAAGTCCAAATGAGAAAAATAAGAAGGAGCATAAACACAGGATAGTTGAACTGTAAAACTATTCCATAATCAAAAAACCTCTGGTTTACAAGAAGAGTTAAGGCTCCTGCAAATTCAATCATGCACTAAAAAGCATGGAAATTGCAAGTTAAGGCTCCCGCTATAACTTCCGTACCATGTCAGCAGTAAAGACATTGTACAGTCTTGCATATTGTGCTCACTTACAACGTAGGTTCCATGCACCCACACTTTGCCTTCGTCTTTCAGCCCCAATCCTCTTCCTCTTTGCAGGTTGGGGGCAACACTGAAGCTGGGGACAGGAGGGCGTGATTTGGCCCATTACCCCCTCAGTTTCCTCTTTAAGAAAAAGAGAACTTAGGAGTCCTGGCTCCCGCCCCTTCTCTCCATCTAGACTACTTGGTCCTAACCTTTCAATAGAAAACCTGGGACTTGTAGCTTCCAGCCTCTCCACCCCACTCTAATCCACTAGACGGCACTCCCTTCACAGGCAACTCAGCCCTCCTTCCGAGCCTGTTCTCCTCTCTCCCGCTCTCAGCCTTGTAAGAGAACCCAGAAGTCCTGGGTCCAAGTCGCCCTTCTAACCCTGTAGCCCCCACTCCCCTCACAGAGAACTCAAACGTCCTGGGAAATACAATATATGTGTCATATAGAACAGAAGTGTGTGTGTGGAATGAAAAAAACAAACACAAAAACACAGGAGAGGAAATGGAACAACAGGGAGGGAGGCTACTGGCAAACAACGGATAGGGAGTCAGTTATGGTAAGTGGGTAAAATGATAGGACCGCTTCCTCAGATATCCCATCAGTCTTCCGAATCCATTATTTCACTCAGAACTGTAACTATTTCTAATTCCTCCTGTCATTCCACCCACTTACTTAACCCTGCACACTCTGTATTTTTCCCTGTCATTCCAACCATTCCACTTACTGCATCTGGTGCTTTCCTCATTCCGTGATCTGCAGGCCTTTGTGTCCCAGGACTTTGCCTCCTCCCTCTCTCCATTCTCCCCTCAGTCTTCTCCTCCCCCGATTCTGCCATCTCCACCTTCAACTCCTTTCTCACCTCCACCCTCGACTTCCTTGCCTCCCTCTCCTCCTGCCCAACTCGCTCCTGTAACCCTCACCCTTGGCTCACCCCCACAATTCGCCATCTCCGCTCTTGCACCCGGGGTGCTGAATGCCTCTGGTGCAAATCCCAGTACTATGCTGACTTCCTCCACTTCAAATTCTACCTCTCATCGCTCAACTCCGCTGTCTCCTTTACTAGACAGAAGTACTATGCCTCCCACATTGAGTCCTGCTCCCGGGACCCTTGCCACCTCTTTTCCACCTTTGACTCCCTTCTCAAACCCCCGTCCTCCACCTCCCTCTTCTCTCTCCGCTCAGGATCTTGCTCTCTTTTTCACCTCTAAGATCGACAAGATCTGCTTGGAAACCATCTCCAAGTCGTCTCCCCCCACCTCTTTCCTGTCCTCCTTCCCTCCGACGAGGAAATCTCCTCCCTGCTCTCCTCCTCCAATCCCTTCACTTGCCCCCTGGACCCCATTCCTTCCAGCCTCCTGACCTCCATGGTTTCTACCATCAACCTCTCCCTCTCTACCGGCTCCTTCCCCTCTGCCTTTAAACATGCCACTGTCTCCCCCATTCTCAAGAAGTCCACTCTGGATCCCTCTGAACCTCTAATTACCATCCTGTATCGCTCCTTCCTTTTGCTTCCAAACAACGGATTGTCTACTCCTTTTGCCTCCACCTCCTCTCCACCAACTCCTCCCTTGACCCCCTCCAATCTGGCTTCCGCCCCCTACACTCCACTGAAACCGCTCTTGCTAAGATCACCAACAATCTTCTTGTAGCTAAATCCAACCGTCTTTACTCTATTCTTGTCCTCTTTGATCTCTCTGCTGCCTTCGACATTATTGACCACTCGCTCCTGCTTGAATCGCTTCACTCCCTTGGATTCTGGGACTCTGTCCTTGACTGGTTCTCCTCCTACCTTTCTGACCGCTCCTTCAATGTATCTCTTCCTAACTCCTCCCCCTCCTCCTCTTCGTCGGGGCTCCCCAAGGCTCTGTCCTTGGCCCTCTCCTCTTCTCTAGCTACACCCTATCACTAGCCAAACTCATTGCCTCCCACGGGTTCCAATACCACCTATACGCTGACAACACTCAACTCTCTCTCCCCACTCCTTCCCTCTCCCCTTTGTTCAAGTTTGTCTCACCAACTGTCTCTATGATATCTCCGCCTGGATGTCTCAACGCCAGCTCAAACTGAACATGGCGAAAACTGAACTCCTGATCTTCCCTCCCAATCCTTCCTCTCCCTCTTCCCTGTCAATTGCCATTGACGGGATCTCCATCCTCCCTGTCCCCCACGCCCGTAGCTTGGGCTTCATCTTCGACTTCCACCTTACCTTCAAACCCTACATTGACTCCGTTGCCAAATCCTGCCGCTTCTCCCTCCACAACATTGCTAAGATCCGCCCTTTTCTGTCTCTCCTTTGCCAAAACTCTCATTCATGCCCTAGTCATCTCACGCCTCGACTAATGTAACCTCCTCCTTGCTGGCCTTCCCTGCTCTCACCTTTCTTCCCTCATCTTTGTTCAAAACTCTGCTGTCAGGATCATCCACCTAGCCCATCTCTTTGACCATGTGCAGCCTCTCCTCTCCTTTCTCCACTGGCTCCCTCTTCCTAAGTGTATTCTGCACAAGCTCCTTGTCTTCACTTACAAAGCCCTTCAACAACCTCGCTCCCCCCTACTTTTCTACCCTGATCTCCCTCCGAACCCTTGTTTGAGCACTCTGTTCCTTTTCTATCCCCTCCCTCATCCTCCCAAACCTACCCTGCTCCCCCAACCACCTTCGTCCCTTCTCCCTCCCTGCCCTCGTCCGCCTTGCCCTCACCCTCCACACCTTCAAGTCCCTCCTCAAAACCCACGTCTTCCGCTCCGCCCTTCCTAAATCCTGCTAATCATCCCCACCCATGATTATCCCCCACCTGTTATCTGTAAACTGCCAATTTACTGTAACCAAGCCAAGAACGTGTACCTGAGTTCTCGCATCCTCATGAATGTCGCATCCCTTGTCTCTCCCTCTGTTCCCCCTTCCCTGTCTCCCCTCCCCATGTCTTTAGATTGTAAGCTCTCGGGCAGGGACCGTGACTCCTTTGTTTTTTTGTAAAGCGTCAGGTACACCGCTGGCATGATATAAATGCTAATAATAATAATAATAATTATTATTATATTTCACACCCTCTTGCCTTCCCTATGTACTCCCAAAGACGAAACTGTGTTGTATAATTTCACAATAATTTAATTGGATGTTGGAATGACAGTAGTATTTATTTAGAAATTGGCACGGCTGTTGCCTCCATTTCTTCCAAAGGCCATTCCACTTAATTCATTTTAATGCATACCCAATTTAGTTTTGAACATTTGTATAGGACTCTACCCAGCTTCTCTGTGCTCCAGGATTGCAGTGGAGACTAGTGGGTAAGAGGGACGGCTGTGAGCCATTAGTCAGCTGTCCCATTCTCATAAGAACATATGAAGTGCCATACTGGGCCAGACCAATGGTCCATCTAGCCCAGCATCCTGTCTCCGACAGTGGCCAATCACGGTGACTTGGGAGAAGCACCCGGCAGGTCACAATGGGGGATGCATTCCCTGTTTCCCCTCAGCTCCCGGATCCTGTCTGGCTAATAGCTGTTAATGAATCTATCTTCCAGAAAATTGTCCAAACCTCTTTTAAACTCAGCTATAGTACTGGCCCTTACCACAGCCTCTGGCAGTAGATTCCACAACCCAATTATATTCTGAGTGAAAAAAAGAACATTCTTTTATTTGTTTTAAACTTGCCACCCAGGAGTTTCATGGAGTTTCCCCTAGTTCTAGTACTAGTTGAGAGGGTAAATAACGGTTCCTTGTTTATTAGTTCCACATCACTCATGATTTTATAGACCTCTATCACATCTCCTCTCAGTCGTCTCTTCTCCAAACTGAAGAGCCCCAACCTACCAAGCCTCTCCTCATACGGGAGCATTTCCATGCCCTTGATCATGTCTGTTGCCCTTCTCTGTACCTTTTCTAGTTCAGCTATGTCTTTTTTGAGATCGGGCGACCAGAACTGCACACAATATTCCAGGTCCGGTCACATCATTGATTTGTATAGAGGCATTATGACATCCTCAGTTTTATTGTCTATCCCCTTTAGAATAATTCCTAATGTTCTGTTTGCTTTTTTGACTGCTGCTGCGCACTTCGCTGTGGATTTCACTGTATTGTCCACAATTGCCCCAGATCCTTTTCCTGAGTGGTAACTCCTAGCTTAGTACCCAGCACTGTGTACGCAGAGTTTGGATAATTTTTCCCTGCGTGCATCACTTTGCACTTGTCCACATTAAATCTCATTTGCCATTTAGATGCCCAGGCACCCAGTGTCGTAACATCCCATTGCAGTTCCTCAGTCTGCTTCTGTTTTAACTACCCTGAATAACTTGGTGTCGTCTGCAAATTTAATCACCTCACACTTAACACCCTTTTCTAGATCATTATTGAATACATTGAACAGCACCGGTCCCAATACAGATCCCTGAGGCACACCACTTTTTACATCTCTCCATTGTGAAAACTGACCATTCAGTTCTCCTTAATGAATACATTGAACAGCACCGGTCCCAATACAGATCCCTGAGGCACACCACTTTTTACATCTCTCCATTGTGAAAACTGACCATTCAGTTCTCCTCTTTGCTTCCTATCCTTTAACGAGTTACTGATCCATAGTAAGACACTACCTCCTATTCCATTATTTTTCAATTTTCTCAAGAGTCTTTTATTTGGGACCTTATCAAATGCTTTCAGGAAATCTAGGCACACTGTATCTACTGGGTCTCCCCAACTGAAATCAAAGGATAGAGGGAAAGGACGGGGTGAGGGGCCAGCTCACGCCCTCCTGTCCCCGGCTTCAGTGTTGCCCCCAACCTGCAAAGAGGAAGAGGATTGGGGCTGAAAGACAAAGGCAAAGTGTGGGTGTATGGAGCCTAAGTTGTAAGTGAGCACAATATGCAAGCCTGTACTATGTCTTTTCTGATAACATGGCACGGAAGTTAAGGCAGGCGCCTTAACTTGCAATTTCCATGCTTTTTAATGCATGATTGAATTTGCAAGAGCCTTAACTCTTCTTGTAAACTGGAAGTTTTTTTGTATTTTTTAAAAATACAATGCAAAGGAGAAAATTTGTCCTGCTGGCACAATAGAATGCTGAGCAGCATAACGACTATGGGAGCAGGGCTTAGGGGAGGCCAAGGTGGGAGAGCTGCTCCCTTCAGTTTAGAAGGTTGTTACTTCCTTCAAATAGTAAGCAAGCCAAAGCTGGATTTTTACTGACAGCTCTCTGCTTTAGTAAGAATACAACAACTTTGGTTCGGTTTAAGCATTGCAATCTTCTGAAAACTGCTCTCTCTGATCTCTCTAGCTCATGGCTTGTACAGGAGTCTTCCACTCTACTCCCCACTGTCAGAGCTCTTTTCCTTGTGCAATTCTGGTCATTCCACTTTCTAGGACCTCCCCTTTACAGGACCCCCTGGCTAGTTCACTCCTTGTATACGGCTCCCTGACTCTGCTGTGCCCATGTATAGGACTCTTGACCTGGCATAATGCTGCCTATCCTGCAGCTCTCCCGCTGTACAAAGCTCCCTCGCTCAGTTCTCCTCTGTCCAGGGCTCTCCCCCAGCACAATTATGGTCATTATTCTGCAGCTCTATGTCTCTACAAGACTCCCTCACTTTATTCCTCCTTGGACAGGGCTCCCTTTCTTGCACAATGCTGCCCACTCTGAAGACCTCCCCCTGTACTGGGTTTCATATTCTGTGTCCCCAATAAAGCTGCTCCCTGTAAAGTGCTCCCCCTGTGCATGGCTTCCACTGTAGCCCAGACACCCCACGTTTTTGGAGGAGAGAAGGGCTGTCACTGCAATCCATGCACTCTGTGTTTCTGGGCGGGTTTAGGGGGCAAGATCAGCCACCCCAAACATCACTGTGGGGATCAGCTAGCTCTGTTTAGCCATCTCGGCATCCCCCAAGCCGAGGTGCCTGCTGTGCGGCATCAGATCAAAATGACCTTCAGCTCGCTCCCTTCCACAGGCCTCGCCTCTCTCCACCAGATGAGCTCTAAACATGGCTGACCAGTCACTCACACTGCCCCCTGGGAGGTGCAGTTCCCTTTCTTTCCCCAGCACTGATAGGCTCTGGCAAGCAGTGTCTGCTGGGGTTGTAGTCCCCAGTATTCAAGACTGTTTGCTTTTAAGCAGTCTCTGCATTACACGTAGAATGTTCGCAAGCACGCCATACTCAGGATGGTCTCCATAGGCTAACATTGAATTTTGAAAGGTCATAACTTAAAGATTATTAACTTGATTTATAAAAAGTAAAACGAAGGCACACCCCACCAGCCTCCTTGAATTTTCTAAAAGGCTTACACCTCCTCCCAACCAAGAAAAAAAAAACTTTACCCTGCCAAGATTGAGATGGTCTAGCTTTTGAAAGAACAGGCTTTCAAAGTGCAGTTTTCAAACTGCGATGTGTCAGCTGTTATCCAACCGATGAGTCTGAAATTTGGACAGCGTGAACCGCTTACTCCAGTGATCTTCACCACAAATTTCACGATCCTAACTTTAATCATGCCAATGTTATAGTGAATAGAATGTTGGGGCTTTATAATGGAGGGTGTAACACACCTTAACTGTTAGAAAACTCCTGCTCTCTAATAATACGGCAGACCAAGAGATAATCTGTAGAGCAACTTGCTAAAAATGTGAAGTCGATTATTTATTTATTTTTTTAAAGTACACAAGAGTCAGATGCCTGCTAGAGAGTCAGTTGAGCCATTAGTTCTTTAAGGAGTAACAAAATGTTGAGAAAAGATGAAGTGTAAAAAACTATATATACGAATTATACAAGAAAAACTACTGTAAACACAGAGATTTATTGATTAGCTTAACGTTTCAGCTTCCGTCCTCATTAGTAGCTCAGTGAATTTTTTAATTAAAGTTTATTGTAAGCACAGCTGACAGTTCTTAGAACTCTGGGCGTGGAGAGAGTTCTAAGGTGAGCCAAGGCATGCATACAAGAAAAGATAGGGGTTCATGTGTTATCTTCTACGTTAAGGCCGTTGGGCGTAAGGGTGGCAAGTCTGTAGATCCAGAAGTTTTGGGATGGAAGGTTTTTCTATAGCGAAGATTTCTAGGTCAGTAAGCATGTGATCTCCTGAATTAAGATGTCAAGCAACAGGATGTTTTACATTCTTAGTGAGGATGGCTGACTTGTGATTTCTGAACCGGGTATGGAGGTCCATGGTGCTTTTCCCCACATATTGCATGCAACATCCATTATGTATACATTGTGTTATATTGCTCGATGTGCAAGTGATGTTTTGCTCCTGCTTGTAGTGCTGCTTTTGAAAGTGCTAGTTTCTTTGCGATGGGTACGTGTGTGTGAGTGTAGACAGAGAGTGTGTGTGTGTGTGAGTGTGTAGAGAGAGAGAGTGTAAGTAAAAAGGGCACTCATTGGATGCAGTAGGTGAGGAGTGTGAGGTTATGGAGGCACCGTCTGGTCGATCTTTCTGGGAGGAGTTTCAGGAAGTGACGCTGGCCGATGCGGTGGATGTCTTGGGGTCTGTTCTGAGTCACAAGTTGTGAACTAGATCCATGCACGTCCTGGCTGGTAAAAGCTTCCAGGGAGACATTGGGGCCGGTTCTGGCGAGGGTGGTTAATGCGTCCCTTCAGCAGGGGAGGTTGTTGCCCAGTCTCAAGGAGGCTGTGGTGCGCCCCCTGCTTAAGAAGCCTTCGCTGGATGTGGACGCACTCACCAGTTACCATCCCGTCTCTAATCTTCCCTTTTTAGGAAAGGTTATTGAACGGGCTGTGGCTCTGCAGCTCCAGGCGCATCTGGACCATATTGGTTTCCTCGACCTTTTTCAATCTGGGTTCCGCCCAGGCTATGGTACTGAGATGGTGAAGGTGGCTTTGGTGGACGATCTCCGCTGGGAGATGGATGCAGGATGTTCTACCATGGGCTGCTGCTGAGACAGCTGCGAAACCTGGGGGGTCTGGACGGGACTGTCCTTGGGTGGTTCCGCTCATTTCTCTCGGGGAGAAGCCAACAGGTGGTGCTGGGAGCTGAAACATCAAGCCCCTGAGCCTTGACCTGTGGCGTTCTGCAGGGTTTGATTCTGTGTCCGCTTTTGTTTAATGTGTATATGCAGCCCCTGGAGGAGATGGTGAGAGGGTTTGGGGTGCGATGTCACCAATATGCTGATGATACTCAGCTGTACCTCTCGTTTTCGATCGGCCCAGGTCCCGCTGTCTCGTTGCTTTCCCAATGTTTGGAGGCTGTGGTGGGTTGGATGCGCAGAGCAGACTGAGGCTCAATCCTGTTAAGACGGAGGTGATGGTGGTGGGTAGGGCAAGGGAGGTGTCGACCCCTCTGATGGGGGGGGGGGTCTGCCCTCCCATAGCCCAGCAGGTTCGGAGTTTGGGGGTGATTTTGGATCCGGACCTCCGTCTGGATTGGCAGGTGGAGGTGGTGACTAAAGCTGCCTTCCGCCAGCTGTATCTGGGTTGGATGCGCAGAGCAGACTGAGGCTCAATCCTGTTAAGACGGAGGTGATGGTGGTGGGTAGGGCAAGGGAGGTGTCGACCCCTCTGATGGGGGGGGGGTCTGCCCTCCCATAGCCCAGCAGGTTCGGAGTTTGGGGGTGATTTTGGATCCGGACCTCCGTCTGGATTGGCAGGTGGAGGTGGTGGCTAAAGCCGCCTTTCGCCAGCTGTATCTGGCGCGGAGGCTGCACCCATACATCTCCAGACCCGACCTGGCCACTCTTATTCATGCCTTCATCACCTCGAAACTAGACTACTGCAACATGCTCTACATGGGACGTCCCTTGGTTCTGGTTCGGAGGCAGCAGCTGGTGCAGAATGCGGCGGCCCGTCTCCTTACGGGGACAAGGCGACGGGAGCATATTACACCTGTGCTCCGCACTGGCTGCCTATAGCATACCGAGCCAGATGCAAGGTATTGGTGTTGATCTACAAAGCCCTATACGGTCTGGGCCCCTCATACCTTGGGGACCGCCTCACCTTCCACGCCTCAGGGCGGCCCCTGTGGTCTGCTGGGGGCGCCCTCCTGGAGGTCCTCCGTGTTACATGGGGGGCCACGATGGAGCGGGCATTCTCGGTGGCCAGGCCGCGGCTCTGGAACTCCCTCCTGGAGGAAGTTCGCCTGGCCCCAGGTCTGATGGCCTTTCGCCAAGCCTGTAAGACCTGGCTGTTCGCCCAGGTCTTCGGAGGGGAAGGTGGGAGGGTAGTTTTAATCACCCATATTGATGATGTTTTATATATTTTATTATTGTATTTATTGTTGTGAGCCGCCCCGGGATGCCGTAGGCACGAGGGGGCGGCCAATAAATATAAATAAATAAATAAATAAATGGAAGGCAAGATCATTGCAGAAAAACTAAATCAGTTCTTTGCATCAGTACTTACTGCAGAGGATGTTGGGGGAGATGCCTGCACTGAACTATTCTTTTAGATGAAGAAATCTGAAGAACTGTCAGAAGTGGATATGGCACTAGGAGAGTTTTAGAACAGATGGATGAACTAAAAAACAATCTGGAGCAGTCAATATTTGCCCAAGAGTTCTGAAAAAACTCAAATATGAAATCCTATAACTACCATCAGTGATATGTAACCTATCACTAAAATCTGCCCCTGTACCTGAGATGTAACACCAATTTTTAGAAAAGGATACAGAGGTAACCCAGGAAAACACAGACCAGCAAGGCTGATGTTGGTACCATGCACGTTAGTAGTGGCAATAGTAAATAACTGAATTACTGACATACTGAAAAACATAGCTTGATAACAATGGTTTTGGTAAAGGAAAATCATACCTCACTAACCTATCGAAATACTTCGTCCTTGTTATCTATGACATGACCGTGAAACCCCCTGGCAACTAAATATAAGTGGGAAATGGTCACTTTCAGTCCTTGGAACAACTTCAACGGTCTTGTACTTGTGCCAGTTGATACATTCAACCAGCACATAATCTACAGTACTTAAACGATTTATAGTACGGTAGGTGAATGCCCCTGGATCATTAGTATCAAAGCTTCCATTGAACATACGGAGATTCTGTTTATACATAGACTCTATTAACTTATGCCCCCTTGAATTGGTTGTCTGATCAATCATACCGGGTGTACAAATATCGCGCTTTTCCTCAATGTCCTCTTGCAACCTTAAAGGAGCTTGCCCAACTTGTGCATTGAAGTCTCCTACCAGTATGAGTTCAGCCAATCTATGCCTCTCTCAAGAGACCAATTCAACTCGTTAAACGACTAAACCATCACCATTCCAGAGATTCTTTCTTCCTAGGTGGCATATACACATTCATAATAATCAAGGGATCCCTATACTGGGAACACAAAATCAGAGCTTGTATATAACCTCTCTCTACATCAATTTATTCTACCTCACAGGGTACAACCACTGAGATAAATATAGCAAGACCTCTGCAACACCTGCCCATAGCCTTCTCTCCCCAAGCTGCCTTATAGAAGGTTTTATACCCATTTAAATTATACTCAGACATCCAGGTCTCTTGTAATATTATAATCTGGGCCTTACAAATAAACTCTTCCCAGTCCTTGTCCACACTCTTACTCCTCAACCCAGCAATATTCCAACTATAAACCTAACAATTCCATACTGGTTAGAACTCACTGGCTCCCTTGGGGACAGTTATTTATCATTTTTTCTTCTATCCCTTCTTGAATGGGCTCTACCCCACCCCCCCATCCATTATCTTTGTTGTAAAACACTCTTCTGTCCAGTTACAGAGGATTTGTGTGGAACTCAAGCACCTCACCATTTTTGTCTCTCCTTCTAGGTCTATTATTATAACCTCTGATACAGGGTCAATAGGAGAACAGTCTTCACTTACTTCTAATCCCAAAAGGGAGTTTCAGCTTTATACAATATTTTATGCCTTAAGAACAAATCTTGAAATCCCAACCTGACTGGGGGGTGGGGGGTGGGTTGAAATGCCCCCTGATACACCCATAGCCTTTTGATGAAAATCAATCCAGCTTACAGATATTGTAAACCAATTTTAAATTTGTTTGCCAACCCCATCCCCCCCGCCCCCTACAAATCCGCTTCTTAAGTGAATCTCTCGTCTGCCCTCCCTTCTTCTTCTTAAAAAATCATAAATTTGACTTTCTCCGCTATTGTTCTTTATTGCTCCTTGATTGGTGTCCCTGGTGTCGGAGATGGTGCTGCGATCTCCAACACTTTTAGTCCTTGGGGATTTCAACATCCATGGCAACTCCAGTGTCAGGGAAGCAGAGCAACAGTTCACGGCTGCGATGGCAACCATGGGCCTGTCTCAGGTGTTATCTACCCCAACTCATGAGTGAGGACACACTCTGGACCTGGTGTTCTGCACTGGCCTTGAGGCGGATGGTCTGTTAGTGGGGTGTCATCTATCCCCTTGCCACGGACAGAGCAGTATCTCCTACAGGCCAGTGTCTCAGCACACGTTTGCCCCCAGTAAGGTGCGGAACTGGTTCATTTGTTTTGCCCCCAGAGACTTATGGAACCAGAGCGGTTCTGGAATGCTCTGGGGAATATACCTTCCGACCTCAACGGCCGCTCACTCGATATCCTCATCACTCTTTGGAATACCTTACTATGCGATGCTATCAACCGGATGGCTCCCAGATTTCCGCATTCCAAGCATAGGTGATGCAGAGCCCCATGGTTCAGGGAAGATCTGCATCAACTGAAGCAGGAAGGGAGGTGGTTACAGTAACAGTGGTGCCCCACCTATACTGAAGCCAATCGACTGCAGCATAAAGCTGTGTTAAAAGTTTATGCTGTGGCTATGCAGGCAGCAAAGAGGAAGTTCTTTGCTACCATTATAGCATCTGCTAAATCTTGTCCAGCTGAGCTTTTCTGGGTGGCAATGGTCCTCCACGGGCAACTGGATTCATCCAGTGCTCAATGTGACATGTTTATTGATTATTTTGCAGATAAAAATCTGCTCCTATCCAACACATCTTCGACGCCGGACATAATGCAGTGGCTGTACCCGAAGTTATAGATGTCCCGCCTAGTCCAATTTTGTGAGATCAATTCCAGCAGGTGTCGCCTGCTGATGCAGTGGAGATGCTGGGGGCTATGAGGGCCACAACTTGTGAACTGAACCTGTGCCCGTCCTGGCTGGTGAAATCCAGCTGGAAGTATTGGGGCTATTGCTGGCGGGGGTGGTCAGTGCCTCCCTTTGCGGAGGGCAGGGTCCCAGGGTTCATGAAGGAGGCTGTGGTGCGGTCTTTGCTCAAGAAAACATATCTTGACATTGACTCCCTGGCCAGCTACAGGCCAGTCTCTAACCTTCCCTTTTTAGGGAAGGTTACTGAATGGGTGGTGGCCACGCAGCTCCATGGGCCCTTGGACTGCATCAATTTCTTTGACCCTTCGCAGTCAGGCTTTCGTCCAGGTCATGACACTGAGATGACACTTGAGACTTTGGTTGACAATGTGCACCAGAGTTGGATATAGGCCAGTCCACTCTTCTTACTTTATTAGATCTGTCAGCAGCTTTCGACACCGTTGATCATGAGATGTTGGTGACCCGCCTGTGGGACCATGCAGGGGTAGGAGGAATTGTTCTTGAACGGTTCCACTCTCTCCTAGCCAGTATAACTCAGCGTGTGGTGCTAGGCGAGTCTACATCATCCCCCCCGAGAACTCATGTGTGGAGTGCCGCAGGGTTCTATTCTGTCCCCTCTCCTGTTCAACGTGTATATGCAACCTCTGGGTGAGATTGTGAGGGAGTTTGAGGATGGGTGCCATCAGTATTCCAACACCCAACTTTACCTCTCCTTTTCATCTGACCTACACCCGGCCGTCTCAGTGTTTTCCTTTTGCATTGCTGTGGTGGGGGATTGGATGAGGTTAAGCTGTCTCTGAGGTTGAATCCCGTTAAGATGGAGGTGATGTTGGTGGGAAAGGGCGAAGGAGTGGCGGCCCCCCTCACGGATGAGGTCCGTCCCTCCTTGGTCTCCCAGGTCCGGAGCGTGTGAGCACTCCTTGATGCACAGCTCCATCTGGATGCTCAGGTGGCAGCTGTTGCGAGGAGCGCTTTTTGTAAATTCCATTTGGTCCGTCCTTGACCATACATTTCTGGCCCTGACCTGGTCACCGTCATCCATGCATTTATCACCTCAAGGCTGGACTACTGCAACACACTTTACGTGGAGTTGCCCTTGGTGATGTCCCAGAGACTACAGCTGGTGCACAACAGAGTGCCCCATCTCCTGACGGGGATGGGCTGTTGGGAGCATATAACACTGGTGCTCCGTTCTCTGCATTGGCTGCCTATAGTGTACCGTGCCTGACTCAAGGTGTTGGTGTTGACCTTTAAGGCCATATACGGTCTGGGACCTGCTTATCTGCGGGACTACCTCAACCTGTTGTGATGTTTTACAGTTGTTTTTATTGTTGTTATTGTTGTGAGCCACCCATAACTGCCTGTGGCAGGATGGGTGGGACAGAAATTTTAAAAATAAAATAAAACTTCTGTGCCCTGAATCTGCCCCTGCGGTTGTCCAGGGGCATCCTCCTGGAGGCCCCTCGGGTCTTCTGAGTAGCGACCTCTGAGAGGGCGATCTCGGTGACCACCCCTCGGCTGTGGAGCTCCCTCGCACTGGAGATCTGCCTTTCCCCAGATCCCCCCTCTTTTCGTAAATCCTGTAAGACCTGGCTGTTCAACCAGGCTTTTGGTGAGGGAGATGGGTAGTGGGTGGGGGGGTGTTTTGTGCTGGGGGGGGAGGGGGTTAGGGGTTTTTAGTCTGGCCCTGTGATTGTTTATTTTAATGAATTTTAATTATTCTTACTTTACATTGTTTTATTCTGTATTTTTACTTGTTGTACACTGCCCCGAGCTGCCATGTGTCAAGAGGGGATGGGTTAGAAGTATTTAAATAAATAAATTTAGACGCTGAATTTATCAAGGGACCTCTGTGCAATTCTCCTATATGGGGCAGAAATTTGAGGAGCAGATGATTGAGCCGCAGCAATAGCGCTCAAAATATGTTTCTTAAAAAGCTCCTCTTGATTCAGCAAGGAACACCAGCTCCAATGCTTACAATGGAAATGTATATACCATTGCCAAGATGACACTGGTCCCCTTATTGGTTAAAAATAAGGGAGTATTTGCCAAAGAGGTTACCTAACCAGGTTCTACTTGATGCCAAAGGGGAATTAGGACCCGTCTTCCCCTGGTTATCGAAGATAAAAGGGGGACTAAATTATGCAGGTCTAAATGATAGATGGAGTTGCCATGATTTGTTACCTCTGCCCAACGATAACCAGCTTTTGACACAAAGGTTTATTGATATCTTCAGACAACAAGATGTCTCAGCAACAGGACTTTTGAAATGTTCCAAACTTTATCAATACATCAAGTATGGATTGGAACAAGCTCCCTATTTAGCTTTAGTGAGTTACTCAAGGCATAGGGAGATATTCACTAAACTCCGATTTGAATAGATAGAATAAACAGGGCAGACAGGTCGATGGGCACGGACCCCATATGAACAGAGGCTACGTGTATGCCCCTTGAAAAGGGTTGAAGATACTGTCCATATACTTTGGAGTTTCCCCAATTATAAAGATCTGAGACAAAGATATTTGGATCAATTAAGAACTCGTTGGAGAGATGGATAACTTCCCAAGGACGATTTGGGCCCTCCAAAGTATGTCCCCTGGGGCTATGCTTTAGCCTCATATGTGGTGCAAAAACTTAGGAACAGGTATCGTTAGACTGAAGCAAATGAGATATATGTAGATATATATTTTGATGAGATAAGATTTAACTCTCTATTATCAGATTGAAACCCTGGAAGGATGAGGAGAGATAGTCCAACTTAATGTGTAATTATGTATTGGATAAGTATACCTCTGTAACAATGTTTAAGTCCTTTTTTTATTCTGTTTGACCTATGGCCGTAAATACATGAACTAAACTACATGCAGTGGAGAGTCTAGTCTGATATAGATCAGTGCCAGGGAATTGACACTTTTCAGGAAGTAACAGCTGACGTCTATGCTGAGACCCATTAAGGAGATTTTGGTGGTGACTTTTCTGTGCCAATGCTGGTCTCTTCAAGAGTCTAAAAAGGCCGTCTTTTCTCCCCAAAGAGAGAACTCTCTTCTCCTATTAAGGCTGTAAGCTTAAAGTTTTCTATCCCTTTGAGCTCCTCAGGCAGGGTGCTGACTGCCTGTCATAGATTGTGCAGCAAGTGGCACACAACTAAATCCCGATCTCTTATGAGGAACTAGCATGAAGAGAGGTTTGAGTAGAACTATAAACTATGGGGCATACAAAACAAGCAGCAGCAGCAGCTTAAAGAAAACCTGGATTACAAAAACTGGGGAGAGTCAACTAGAAGAAAAATGCGGGGAGCAGCAAGCTGAGAGTTTCCTTCTGACCGTGAGAATAGTTCAAAAGGAGCCAAGGTGGAATGAGGAGTCCCACCCCTACACAGGGCTGCCCCTGGACAGGAAATAACTGCTTCCCACAACACACAATTCCCAGACATGCAAATGGATGAATAATAGAAAAGCAACATGCCCTGGAACTGGAACGCAGGCTTCCTTTGTTAAATGTCTATGCTGTATTCTGCTGACTTGGCAGCCAAGTATCTCAAAGACATTTTGGTATAAATGTGAGCAGATCAACATTCATGAAGCAGAAGGTAGTATTACAATATCCTTTTCTCTTGACATTTTTGTAGCATGCACACCGGAAGTCAGCAGGCACGCAATTATCCGCCTGCTCTGGGGGGCATGGAAATGATCTGGATGCTCAGGTCTTCTGCTCTTAAAGGTAAAGAACATTACCTTTACTTCACCTTGGCCTCTGCCTTCACAGGGGTTAGTGCTTTAGAAGAGATGAGTGAGTCGGGTAGAGTAGGGGTCATGATGGCTGCAAGGAGTGGTAGGGGATAGGGGAGAGCAGAGCCAGAGACCCAGAACCAGCACAAGCCTCCCGCTCTGCCCCACCACCTGCAGCTGTTTCAGCTTACTGACACTGGGGAGATTTTGTGCGAGGATTTTTGATGGGTGGTATTGGGGGAGAGTTGTAGGGAGGATTAGATGTGTGGGAAACTGGGAGGTGGTATCAGGTGGGTTTGGTGGGGGGTTGTGAGGATATTTTTGTATGCGTTTTAATGTTTATACTGTTGTGAGCCTCCTTGAGCCTTTTGGGAAGGGCAGCATATACAAAATAAATAAATAAATAAAATAAAATAAAATAATTCATTCATTCGCAGGATTGTCTTATCTTGGGGGAAAACCAATACCTCCAGATAAGCGAAGCATCAAGATTACCCAATTCTAGTTTATCAATTCACTGTACATCAAACTTGTATAACCACTTCAATATGTTTGCCGTACAACTGGAGATATAATCTTTCTATACCTGTACAAATGCAGGAGTTGCATAAAATGCCCTCCTCGAGTTCTCTTCTAGCCACCCAACCCCTCTCTTAAAAAAGAGGGAGGATGCATAAAGATAAAGGATCTACTGTCAGCCTCCCTCAACAAGTAGTAAATGAACACTATCAAAAGAGCATTAAGTGCAATTTAAAGCGTGACACTTTACCACTGCTAAATAATCTACTGTAGCTTTAGCCAAGCTTTGAAACAGAGGGACTTACCTTCCAAAATCACAAAGTTTTAGGACAGCTGTATCAGGATCCAGCAAAAGGTTCTGTGGTTTAATATCCCGATGGCATATTCCAAAGGAATGGATATAGGCTAAACTCCGGAACAGCTGATACATGTACAACTGGAAAAGAAAGAACAATTCACAATGTACACCTTCCTATTTACATACTGGTTAAGGGTGTAAGACTAGCATATTAAGAACCCCATTCTACAAAACTAGAGACAGCTATACAGCAATGCTTCGCAGGCAAGCAAGATCCTGAAGCTGGATAGGAGAGAAGATAAGGAAGGCTCAACCCATGCTTTACCTGTTAAAGTGCATGTAATCTATTATGCTAATATTTCCTTCCCCTGTCAAAAACAATGGTTTATTCATAGAGAAATAAATGACAGCATCGACAAGCAACTATACCTTGGGAGAGAGAAAAAGAGAGAAACACAGACACACACCTACAGAGAAAGCTACTTCTCTCAGGAATATAAGGTAATAAGGAAAACTACTTCTCTCAGGAATATAAGGTAATGTCCTTTACCGGGTGAAAAGACATTGCAACTAATTTTTGAATGCAACCTTTGATCCTGCTTACATGTGAACCCGTCATAAAAACATAAGTAGTGCCATACTGAGTCAGACCAATGGTCCATCAAGCTATTGATGGATTACTGTAGTAATCTTCCTTTGACTTACAAGGATCACAGCCTTGTAAAACTACCTTAATACACATATGGATATGCATGCCAGGTAATTTAGAAAGCATTTGTTTACCTGTCTGGTTGTGCTGCCAGTCATTTAAGTTTACAAGAACCAGAGTAACCTAGATACTTTGATGTTGTCCCAATAGCCCCTTCTCCAGTAGGTCTCCAGTATTTTGGAGCAGCTCCATGAAGCTCCATTATCTTGTAGAAATGCATGAATCAATACAATAGCATGCGAGGGAAAAGCAATATTCATGCAATATATGTCTCTTGCTTTGGACAGGAATATTCAAAACAGATATCAAAAATATTAAGAACCCCAGCCATACAAGTTCTGGGGAAATATTTTACCAAATCTGTATGCTGTCTCCAGATTCCTCTCTTTCTTGTGTTTTCTAGGTTAACTGTAACTAAGCTGTAACTGTACATGCACCTTGAATTTCCCAACTATGCTCCCCCCTCTCCCTTATCTCCCCTTGACCTAAGCCTCTTGGGGCAGGGACCAGACTCTTAACAATTGTTCAATGGCAGGTACATTGCTTGTGCTATGTAAATGAACAACAAGAGGAGTTAAACACAAAGGTGGCATTAGTAACACTAATCCTGCCTCTCCCTCCTCTTCAGTTTCATTCAATGTCATCACAATGGCTTTCATGGATGGGATTCACTACCACTAGCCCAGTGGCTCAGGACCCATTTGTAAATCTTAAAGCCTGCCACAACTCCAGGAAACAGGTAGCATAGCACTAGCAGCATTCTGTTAATGATTCCGGCAACCTGTCAAGACCGAAAATCCCAGTGGGCCTTGAACCTAGGTGTAGAGGATTGCTAGGCAGAGTCTGCCACAGCACTAAGCTGAGCAGCTGCAGGTACTGCAGCTTAACACTGGGCTCTTAGCTATCTGAGGGATTAGCTCCCATGTGCTTCAACTTCCCTGGGTCAGTAAGTTCTCTGGCTTGAGCCACTAGACAATATTGACCTGTTTCTGCTGTTCTCACCATGCCTTCCCACTTTGTCCTGCCACGTCTCCATGCTCAAATCCAACATCTCCTTTCAATGTCCCTCATGTCCAGTTCTACCAGGTTTCCAAACCTTTGCCTAACTCACCTCATCTGGTTCTTGACCCTTGTACCCCCCTCCAGGCTGAATCTTGACAATACAACCTCAGCTAGCCTCCTTGCTTTGGCCCCTCTCTTGGACCGATTCCCAGGTTTTTGGCTCTTCTGATGATGCTACCAAGCTAGCAAGCTCTCAGCTATTTTTTGGCTCACATTTCAGTGCTCTGCTTATAGGGTTGCCATATATGCAAATGTTTAGAGGACAGTTATGAATAAAACAGGTTGTAGGGATGCATTGGCTCCAATGCAGCCTTGCAACCTGTATTGCTCATGTGTCCTCTAAACATTTGCATATATGCAAAGCAAGCAACCAACCCTATTTCCTGGTCCCTGTCCTAGGACTGAAGCCTAACACAAGCCAATTTTGGGCTACGATCCTCAGTTTGAGAACTGCTGCCTTAAGACATCAACTCAGTGTGCGGCAGCAGTCAAAAACACAAACCAAATGCTAGTCATTATTGCAATAGGAACAGAAAATAAAAGGGAAGCCTCTGTATAAATCTTTGGTACAACCGCACCTTGAATGATGTGTGCAGTTCTGAATTCCATAGGAGAAGAGACTCAACAGGTTGGGGCTGTTTAGCTTAAAGAGGAGATGATTAAGAGGGGATATGACAGAAGTTTATAAAATCATAAGTGGCATGGAGAAAGTAAATAGGGAACTGTTCGCCTCTCACACAATAAGAGAGCAAGGGAATACTCTCTTAAGTTAAATGGCAGCATATTTAAAACAAACAAAAGTACAGTTGTGGAACTCGCTGCCAAAAGAGGCTGTGAAACCCACCATCACTAGCTTCAAACAGAAATCAGATAAATTCTTAGCAAATACAGCCACAACATTCTACTAGTTGGGGCTTAAACCCCTGGCTACCAGTAGTTGAAAGTGGTTAGCAGAAGATGGGTCACACATTCATGATCAAATGTAGCGACTTATTTACTTCTCTTGAGCGACCAGCTGGCCACTATCAGATACAGGATACTAGGCTAGATGGACTGCTGGTCTGACCTGGTATGGCATTTCTTATGTTCTTATCTGACTGAATCAGGCTGGAACAAGGCAGGCAGCTATAAGAGACAAACTGCTCCTCTGCACGCACCCCTCCTGGGTATCAACAGGAACACAAAGGGCAGGACATCTCACCAGGGTTTGGCTTGGCACAATCTTCTATCTGGTTAAAAACTGGCCCGGGTGGAAGGGAGGTAATTTACGGGTGAGACCGTTTCATCACTGAGTATTTCAACAGGCAGACTAGTGTAACTGAGGGTTTATTTTGGATGTCATGACTTCTAAATATTTTAGCTACTGTAACAAACACCAGCGCTCGCTCTAGCTGATAACATCTGGACGATACATATTTGAATAGCCATCTCCTTTCATTTCATGGTGCTGAAGGTTTGGAGGTTTTTTTGTCTGCAATGGGGACATCCCCACATGTTCTCAAAAGTCTGAGTAATTTTTTAGCCGAGAAAATTTAATGGACTGGCAGCCCAAACCAAGCAGAACCACCAACTTAAAATAGGCAGCTTGCTCCATCATGTAGCTGCACGGAGGTCAGGTTCCGCACAATCTGGGTTCACATCATGGGTTTACTTTTCCCATCCCAGGGATATCCCTGCTGTGCCTCTTTCCCTCAGAGTTTCTTGGAGGATTCCTCTCCCTCAGTCCTTTAGGGCAAAACATCACCCTCCTTGTCCACGATGTTTCACCTCCCACCACCACAAGATGCTTGAGCAGCTTTAATTTGAAAGTATGGGGTGGGAGAAGGGACATATGCTGCTATCGGTGACAAATTCATGAGTGGAAAAAGACAGATATGCTAAGTAGACCTGAAATGAGTACCCACAGAAACAAGTATACCTGCCAAATTTCCGGTATTTAAATCAACCCCCAAATTTTGAGTACTCATTTGTATCCGATTAGTGTCAACTTGAGCACCTGAGGTTTCAAAATACTGATTTTCATACCAAAATACAAACTTGTGGGCCCTTTTATGAGTTTCTGTCCTTATTTATAACCGGTAATTTGGTAAATCATTAAGAATAAATACCATTTTTGGGGGGTAGTTGGGTGCACAATCTGCACTGGTGTAGCCCATTAAGTATCCATCATGGCACTCAAAATTGTGCATATTACCTATGGGTACCTGTTTCAGAGTAAGCAAACCCTACCGACTGGCTAATCATGAGGTAGCCAAGACCAAAAGAATGGGGAACTGCTCTAGAACAGTTCCTTTTTCTGTGGTTTCTATTTTCTAGATCACTGGCTAAAAGCAAGCAAGCACAGCTGCATAGAAAGCCAATGAAGAGCGAGAGCTACAGGGCAGGAGACATGGAGATGATTTTTCAGAGCATTTGGCAACCTTGGATGCTCAGAGCACAACTCTTAATTCACTTGCAGCTTTGAGTGCTCAGCCTGTCTGCAAATCAGATCCCAGATGTCTAAAGTTGGGCACTCAGCAAAGGAAGACCAAACAGTTAATGGACACAAGTTAAAAATTTGTCTTAAGCGATCTGCTCAGCATTACATGGGAACTCTGTGGTGGAAGCAGAACTTGAATCCAATTTTATAGAGTAACGTTACACTGCCGGAATTACACCTACTGTTCCTCTGTTCTTGTAGCCCTGTTTTGTGTCACACACACTTTCTTTCCTGAGGAAGTTATGGATATCCATCAGCGTTCAGATTCACGGTGCTGGTTTTGACCAATTAACAGTCTAGGTTTGGGTCTCCAGGCCAGTATACCCCTTCCCCCACCCCAATTCTGGGGCACCTCAACAAGAGCAGAGAGGAGCTCTGTCCTTTAGATAGAACTTCTCCAGTGCAGCACGAAGCTCTCCTAGCCCATATACTCCGTGGAGATGCTCCCTAGGGCTCCAGTCCCACTCTCCTCCTCAGAGGTGATCTCTGAGAGGCTAGTCTCCATCCCCGCACTGTGATCTACCAGTAGATGACAAACAGACTCTTGGCCAACCGTGATCTCCCTGAATGGCAGAGTCACCAGCCAACCACCAGGGAAATGCAATGCTTCAAGATTGGGGTTATCCATGAGAGTACAAAAGCAGTCTCATTTCCCTCCTCAACCAAGGTGTACCACACTGACTAAACTCTGGCTGGTGATTCTTACTTTTCACTAGGATGACGTCAGGCTCTTCTCCCCCACTTCTTCCAGGACCCAACTTTTACACAAGATGGTACCCACAGAGCAGGAAGATTGTCAGTTTGGCTAGCATCAAGGTTTTTACACCGTCTTTATTTAAAGGAGTACCTCCCCATTCCCACACTTTGTAGTTAGCCTTGCTTGAGCCTGTAAGAACACCTGGCAGACTGAGAAACACCAAAATTGCCATCCTTCTTTTGTACTTAGACACATGCAGTCTTATTTAGCTAGCGTTAAGTCATACTTTGATCTTACAGGCTTTTTCTTTGACGTCTCCCACCACCATGTAATAACTTTATTACTTCATTGTACCTACCTTGACATAGATATTAGGGAGTGTCTGTTTGGCCCGACTATAATGTCTGGCAACTCTGTATACTGTTTCAGGAACGTAGTCCAGTACCAAATTAAGATACACCTCGTCTTTCTGCAAGAGAGAGAACAGAAGCAATAATCAGACAGACTTGAAGACACAGCAACAGATAAAATGTACAAGGTAAATGACCCCAATTTTTTCCCTTCTATACGAGTCTCCTAGACAGCCACCTTCATTACTCTGGGGATACATCCCAACCCTGACCAGCAGGAGGAAGACTCTTAATTTTGATGGAGCATGCACCCTGGGGATCTGATCCCTAACACTTCAGTTGTTTTAAAGCCTATACCTGTAACCAAATAATTCAAAATACGAATATCAGCCAACAATAAACAAACAACTATTAAACATTCTCCTCGAGCAGAATGGCAAAAACAAAGATTAACACCTGTCCAAACAACCCAACATAGGAGTTAGATGGCTGTCCAGGAGGCCTGTATAGAAAGAAAATTCACATGCTAAGTGTCCAATTTTCCTATCTCCTCAGCCATCTGGACAGTCATCTTCATTACTCTGTGGACATTCCAAAGCAGTACCCCCTGCCAGTTATACTCAGGAGGGGTGAGGGGGGAAACAAACTCTCAGCAGCGCAAGACTATGTCTAGAGAGAAATAGCTTTACCACACAGCGTGAAGGATCCTTCTGCCAAGAGTCACTCTTCTGTATAAATGTTATAGTGCCTGGTAAACGTATGCAATGCTGACCATGTAGCTGCTCAGTAGATCTCCACATACAGAGTTTGAGACTGAAAAGCCCAGAAAGTCACAGCACCCCTTAGGGAATATGCAAAAATAGACAGCGGCAGGAAAAGACTTTCCACCCTGTAAGATGCAGCAATACTAGACAAAAACCATTTAGAAATCTTAGTCTTAGAGGTCCTTTTACCTTTTCTGGAGGAATGGTAATGAACAAAAATAGAGTTAGTCTGTCTACAGGGGGCTGCCCACTCCATCTTTACCAAAGAATGCCATACCTTCTCCTGTGGGTGTATTGGTTTGGGCAAAAGGAAGGAAGAGTAACTCTTTGGGATAAATGTTGGGTCCAGCCTTAGAAGTACTGATTCCCGTTTGTGGGGTTATGCTTGTATTTTCATGTTTTTGTTATGTTTCTATATGCTATGTTTATATTTTATTTTGTAAATCACCATGAGCCTCATAGAGGGAAGGAAGGAGCAAACGAATTAATGAACAAGGGAGCAAACAAACACACAAAAGGATGGCTCAATGGATACAGCACTGAACTCAGTCAGAGTCCCTTTGTGCAAAAGTAATGATTACAAGGAAAGCCACCCTTAAAGAAAAAATATTGGGAAATCTCCCTCCATGGTTCGAACGGAGGCCTTTAGCAGGGCCTTCAATACTAAATTCTAATTCCACAACGGAAAACAATTAACTACCAGGGGAAAGGTTAGACTGGCAGCTTTAAAAAACCATTTAATATGAAGATGGGGGAAGACTTTTAGTCCTAAAGAAGATATCAGTACGCTACTAACACTGTCACCTGTCTCGAAAGAGCATAGGGTTTCATCCCTTTATTGAGGCCTGCCTGCAGAAATTCTATAACTGCCAACGTCCAGTCTGTGTTTAATCCTTTTGGTTGTACACCACTGTACAGAGGCCCACCACATACACCTCCTGGCTGACTGACATCTAGCTGACATTAAGGTATCCAAAACTGCATCCTAGGTATTTTCAGACGTTACGAGATCATGCTCAACCACGGTGAATCTCCACATGGTGATCGTGATCCTTTAATGTCTGTTGGGGGGAACGGAAGCTCCCCCCCAGATGTTCACTCCCATGAATCATGGGGGGGGAAATGACATTCAACACGCAAACAGAGGTCCTGGCCGGACCATCACCGTTTGCGTGTTGAATGTGATCCCCCCCTGTGATCAAGGGGACCGTAACGTCTGTCCCCCTACCACGGCCTGGAATCAGCGGCGGGATTCTGGGCCGTAGTCAATGCGGGCGGTGGCTGCGGCCGCATTGGTCGCGGCGCCCTCCCGTCTCCCAAGAGGGTGGGCAGCCTAGGGAGCATGGGGGGGGCAGGATCAGCCGGCACGTCTGTTGGACATGCGGTTTGATCCCGGCGGTGGATCAATGGGTGATTCCATGACGGGGCCAATATAGGCCACGTCACGTCTGAAAATACCCCTAGTAGCCAGCACTTGGCGCTCAATCTCCACACCATTAACCTGAGGAGGCTGAGGTTCTCATACGCTACTGGACCCTGTGATAGCACGTTATTAAATAGAGGCAGCCTGGAATGGTGGAGCTGTCTGAAGCTCCATTAGGCCTGAGATCCAGGGCCTCCACAGACAGAATAGCATTATGGAAATCATTTGTCACCCCTTCCACCTTCATTTTGCTGATCATCTCGCTGATGAGCAGAAATGGAGGGAAAGGATAAAGTAGGCCTTTCAGTCGCATATGATTCAAGACATCCTGGGCTACTGCTCCCTCCTCTGAAGCGGGACATGAAGGTGTCGACCTTTGTGTTCTTTCAGTATGTGAACAAGTCCAGAACCAGAAGGCCGAACTTTTGAACAATCATCTGGAATACTATTGCATTGAGACACCACCAGTAAAAGTCCATACTTCGACTGAGCAAGTCCTCCTGGATGTTGTCCTTGCCTTGAATGTAGAAAGCCCTGTTTCCTTTTTCTTTTTCTAGTATTTGCCACTGTGCCCAGAAGAGGTATCTGTCCCTACTCATTTCAGAGGCAGGCCTCTAACTAGAGCATCAGGCGTCAGATCCCAACTGTGCATGCTCCATCTCTATTTATCATTTCAATAGTGCTACTAGTCCTATACAGCGCTACACAGATACACATTAACATAAAGACAGTCCCTGCTCTATAGAGCTTACAGTCTAATAATCATCATCATCATCATCTCCTCATATTTATTGCATAGCAATGCCATTACAACTAGACTAACAAGTCTAATCAAGACACACAGACAACTAAGTCTTCCTATGAATAATGGACTACAGGATGCAGGTATTAAGTAAGTTTATTTATTTCAGTTAAAAAGGTTGAAATCCACAAGGCTATGACAAGGATAGGGCTGGGTTCATGATTTAAAAGCAATCTCAAAGAAGTGGGCTTTTAGTCAGGACTTAAATATGGACAGGAGGGCGGACTGACACACCAGCTCAGGAGGTTTGTTCCAAGCATATGGTGCAACAAGGTGAAAAGCACCAACTCAGGAGTTGGCGATGGAGGAGAACGGCACAGATAAGTGCATCTTGCCCGATGAATGGAAGTCACAAGTATGGGTGTAGAGAGGAATAAGAGAGGATGGGCACTGAGGAGCTGCAGAGTGAAGACACTCGTAGGTAAGTAGGAATAGCTTGAACTGTAGGCGGAAGTGGATGGGGAGCCAGTGTAGTGACTTGAGGAGAGGGGTTACATGGTCATAACAACATGCAGGGAAGGCGAGTCTCGCAGCTGAAATTTGAATAGGCTGTAGTGGAGGTAAGTGGCTCAGTGGGAGATCTGTGAGAAGCAGGTTGCAGTAGCGTAAGCAGGACGTGATGAGAGAATGGGTTAGAGTTTTAGCAGAGTGTTCAGACAGGAAGGGACAGATTCTGGCAATATTATAGAGAAAGAAATTACAAGTTTTGGCAGTGTTTTGGATGTGAGCATAATTAAGGTCTGGCTCCTGCTGGTCAGGGTGTGGATCTATCCACAAAGTAAATGAAGATGTGTGTCCAGGAGGCCCGAGGAGAAAAACATGTATTTAAGACAGATGATAATTCAACACAACCTTAAGAAATGTGAGCGCTTACATGGTGCAAAGGTTTTAATAAAGGTATGTTTGTACTGGGAGTAAGAATATGTCAGGAAATGCATTTGTTTGTTTTGTCTAATAATAAAGACACTGCCTCTTTCTAGGCATCATCTCAGTTTAACAGGTTTCCTAGTTTCATAATTTTTTCCAATGTAAATTAGGCCAAAGAGGCAAAGTGACCACTTTGATTATTTACATTTCTGCAAGAAACATTTGGAAGCATGTTACTTTCACCCTCATATTCTCGTATCAAGTACATGCTTTTGACTAGGATTACTATTTAAAAATAGCTACCTACAGTGCCACCTATATTGATATTTATTACCCGTATGAGGGGGCGGCTAATAAATATAACAAATAAATAAATAAATATAATAATTACTCACCAACAGAAAAACCCACAATTTTAAAAGATAGCAAAACATTTGAGGAAAAAAATTCATGGGGGGTAGGGGGTTTAACTTAATACACCTTCATTGTTGTGAGGGATATAGAGATTTCTTAATTCAGTAGAAGACTCAAGCATAACTGAATGAAGCAAATTAAGGACAAGGCTTCAAGTGTGAAGGCTAGCATTTCTAAGTTGTCGGTTTAATACATGGCCTTGACCTAATTTCAAATTGTGCTCACGAACTGAGGGGCGAGAGGTGAAAATCCATGTAATCCTTGTTGCACAGAGGAGAGGCTGCTGTTAGTTCTCTAAGACCTCTCAAAACAGAAGTAATGTCGTCGTCAAACCACGGCTTGTAAGAGAGTCTCATCTAATATCAGGACGATGGGACAGGTCTTTTTCAAAATGGGAGACAACCTAGAGAAAGCCAACATTTTTAAAAGCACACTCTCCTTCACCCTATTCTGTAATGAAACTCTGTGTACATATACACAGTTAAACCAATTCACAATAGCTAATACAGACTAAAAGGAAAAGCAATTGAGCTTTTCTACGCTCAATACTAAATAATGTCCCTAGAAGACAGACATAACTAAGGAACGTGGGGGGGGCAGATTTAACGGACACTTAAGGGGAAGAGTCCTCACATGGGATGAAACGGAACACAGAACTCTCAGGGCTTTAACTGGAGCTTTCTTTCCACTACTGGATGCTCTGGCTACACTTCTTAATTATTGCCTCCCACTTTGAAAGAAGATCTCTAGATGCTTTTAGCTGCAGTCATTTAATCTCAGCATTCACAAGTCTAAAATGCTATGACTTAATTAGCCAATTAGAGCACACAGACTGCTGCGCTGTTCTCAGAGCGTACTTAATTATTTAAGCTCTCTTTACTCTGCCCAAGCGTAACGCGATGACCTCCTGTGACTAAGGAAAATATGGGGGTGATTTTTGACATGCACATACCAGTAGACGCTCAGGGAAATATTTGCGATGGCATTTAATTCACTCTCACTCCTAAATCCCTATTTTAGTTATGGCCATGACCCTGTATGAACTCATGACTTACGCAACATCATGCTTGACTGTCATATAATCCATTCTTTGTTCACAAAAACTACCTAAACACAATCTTGCCAATTCACTCCTGCTCCCAGGTTTTGAGTGGGGATTAAGTCATCTCCCTTTAGACAGGGTTGAGTGCTGTGCAGAAACATGGAGCAGTTAGGCAGATTTGACAGTTCCCGACTGTAAATTGACAATGAATCATGGGACATGCCTCCAGAATTTGGCAAGTTATCACAGCCTTAAACATGGCTGGTGTGAATTCAGGGTGAGCCCTTCACTAAACACTGAGTTAGCATGAAGTGATATGAATGCACCAATTTGGCAGCTAACTTTGGAATAAAATTCAAGCGTGGTTTGTTAGCTCAGAGCATATTCTGAGGCATGCAAAACCCCAATTCACCATGAGGAGACAGGGCAAGTCATAGAGGAAGGGAATTTTGGGGATGGAATGAATATGCAGTCCACTGTTTCACGGGGCAACAAAACCACTGTGACCCAACCCTATGACTTAAGTTGATCACCCGTGGGGCTAAGCATAGATGTGCAAATTACTCCACAAGATCATCATTTGCTGGGTGCTGCATAAACACTCTGGTAGTCATCAATGACGATTAAAATAAACGAGACAATAGCCTGCATTAGCACCCACCAGGCGGGTGTTTGCCTGCCCGTCTATTAGGTGTTCGCCAGATGTTTGCCCACAACCCCCACTCATGGCATCGTCCAAGGCATCGTGGGCCCACTATGCAGGCCAGTGCACGCTAATGTGCACCCATGCATCTGCCGCCCATTCATGAGGTTCGCCTGCAGCCTTGCCGGCATCCAGGTCCGCCAGCACCATACAACTCACACTTAGCTCAGCTGCTAGAGGGATCAGCTGTGAAGCAACTGAAAGAGAAGCAAGGAGGAGCAAAAGGAGACGGTCCTTCCTGCACCTCTGCTCTTTCCTCTCCCCTCGTAGCTGCCGAAGCACGCTCTCTCATCTTGCAGCTGCTTCGCAGCTGATTGGTGCTCCAATGTTTGATAGGATGGGAGAGAGCAATCAGTTGTGAAGCAGCTGGGAGAGAGAGAGAGTAGAGGGAAGGAGTTTTTCCTCTTGCAGTCATGCAAGCACTGCTGCAAGAGGAGAGTGTGATGGAAGGGGGAGAGGGGTCACGGCCAAGGAAGCAGCATTCTCTGGCTGTGACACCCCCGCACTTTCCCATCAGAGCCAGGGTTGGGGAGAGGGAAAGTGCTGAGGGGTGCCACCTGCGGCAGCTAACACCAGCACATGAAATGCAGGCTGGGGGCTGTCTGTTTATTAGCTGTACATGTTAAAACATGTGAATGGTGGGGGCTGAACGCGGACTCCAGCAAGCTGTCTGTCTCCTTTATAAATATTCTGAGTAGCTGCTTTATCTGAGCAAGACCACACCCAGCATCACGGCAAATCCACTGATGGCTGCACGAACGCGTACGGGTTAGAGGGGTCAGAAAAAACAAAAGATTTGGGCAACCCAGGTATGGAGTATATTTTTATTTTGTTTTTTATTTCGTAGATTTTTATACCGCCCCATCCTGCAATGCAGCTCGGGGCGGTTAACAACAATAAAAACAGTTTTAAAACATTTAAAATACAAATATAAAATATATCAATAAAACAGGGCAGTGT
>QEPC01008474.1:6430199-6509959 GCA_003113815.1 Sphenodon punctatus
GTTACGGTTTATTATACATGTTGCAGGGCACCCATAGAGCACACCTGCAGCCGTGAAAAAAAGAAAAAACTGCATTGATAGATCGGGCTGCAGGTGTGCTCTATGGGTGCCCTGCAACATGTATAATAAAACGTAACACCCATTTTATCAGTGTTAGGAGTTTGTGTGAAAAGAGCTATTAACTCAATTCAATGACCCCTGTAAGCCATCTAAAAAGCACTACGGAGTATCCATAAGAACTCCTAGTTCCATAACCTGTTCACCCTTCTCACACCCTCTTAATTTTTCCCTATACGCTGCCCGTGCCTAGCCTGCAGCGTCAGTTGACTGACCAGAGCTTCCTCACCCCAGGAACTCAAAGACCACCATTACTAACCTCCTTTCTCAGGCTCGGCGGAGGAGGGGGCACCTACCACCACAAATCCACTGACACTTCCATTACAGCAGGTCCAGGGGCCAAATGCGTCCTACAGCAAGTTCTTGCGTGGCCTCCAGATTCAGCTCCTACCTCCAACCACTAAACAAACCTGAGCTTAGGGGTAGAGGAGTCAAGCTAAGAGCACAGACCCAAGGAACAGATCCATGCTTTGGGCCCTCTTTTTCTGGAGTACACCCCTTAAGCAGCCCCAGCTTGTATGCGGCCCTTGGAACTTATACTAAGTTTCAAAGTGGCTCCTGGGACAGAAAAGGTTCCCCAACCCTGCATTACAGGAATCATAATAATCATAACAGCAAGTCAACTCAATAAAAATTATACTGCAGCTGTACTAGGGTAATTATGGTAACGTACACCTTTCCAGAGACCAGCATTGTATTTATAATGCAGCCATCACCTTACAGCAACACTTCTAATACAACTACCAGCTCAGAGTAATGAACAAGCATCCGATTAATAGGAGGTGAAAGACTCAGGAGCACACACTGGACCAGACCACCCTGGAGCCATCTCCCTTGATGAAAAACTGGAAATTATTTCCTGGAAACCATTTGAAAGCTAAGGATTTAAGGATTCCCTCCCACCCCCTTTTTACTGTAATTGATGAGGCAATACCATAACTCCTTGCAAATCATAATGGAGGCCTTGAGGCCAATGGGCACCACAGGCTCTGAGACTGAAATGCAGATAAATACACAGAACTGTACAGAGGGAATGCAACCAACAAGAGGATGTAGATGTAAACCCAGTGTTGCAACTGTGTTAACAAAAGACGTGCTATCATCCTTGTTATCCTGCTATCCTCCCTCTGTTCCCCCTTCCCTGTCTCCCCTCCCCCTGTCTTTAGATTGTAAGCTCTCAGGCAGGGACCGTGTCTATCTTGGTTTTTTGTAAAGCGCCAGGTACATTGCCGGCGCTATATAGATGTTAATAATAATAATAATAATAATTTCACCGGTGCGCTGATAATTATCTTGATGGATACTTTGTGCATAATGCTCTTGGTATCGGGGAAGAGGAAGGACTGTCTAAAATATGTTAATTAGAGGTTACCAACTGACCCACCCTTATGCAGCATAAAAGATTCTTTAATTTTTTTTTAAAGTGTATGTAGTAGGCTATTATAATTACCTATCAGTATTGATGTAACATATAAATAGGACAAATAGTGGACCATAATTTAACAAGGCCCCCCAAGACAAGGATGCACTGCAGGATGACATTCACCTAACACCCCCTTAAGTCTTTAGGCCTGGGTTGGAATCTCACCCCATGCCAATGAACTCACTGGGTGGCCTCGGGCAAGTCTCAAACTCTCAGCCTCAGTTCCCCATCTGTAACAAGGGAACGCGTGTGTGTTTCTGTCTTTCCCTGTGTGTCCCTTTCATCCATGTCCATCTTAGACTGTAAACCCACTGGGCAGGGACTCTGAAAATCTGACTGTAAAAGTGCTGCCTGTGTCTAGCAGCGCTATAGAAGTGTTTAGTAAGTAGCAAAACAAGCAGCAACATTTTTTAGTCTTGAGTATTTTCACTATATCGGAAACCGGGATCCATTTCCTGATACGATGCAATTTCTCAATTCTTACAATACTGCAAGATACTGTCCTACTCAGATATTGATTTTCCACTTATCGTTTACCATGTACCATTCATTTACCACTTATTATTATTATTATTATAATTATGAGCATTTATATAGCACCAGCAATGTACCTGGCGCTTTACAAAGAATAAGATAGACACGGTCCCTGCCTAAGAGCTTACAATCTACCGCATTGTTGAAGATACTGTTTTACTTCCAGGTTTGTTGTTTCTGCATTTCTGAGCCAATCACTGTGAGAGTAACCCACCCCTTAACCTTCCCCCACTACTCCTTAACCTCCACTCCGGCACCTCCATTCAGAACTCGAGCTCTATGTTGTTCCCTTTGCTTTGACCAATCTGCAACTGAGTACAGATTAGTGAAGGAATCGGCGTACCAGCCAGTACATGGGGAAAATGGAGTGCAAAAAATGTACTACTGCATCAGTATTACCTCTCAGGATTTCAAATGGACGACAATGCAGTAAAGGGGATCCCCGTAAGCAGAAAGTTGGTAAATAGAGAAACAAAACGTTGATCAAGACATTGTCGAGTGCTGAGAGGTTCTCAATTTGACAGACAGTATCAGGAACTGGGATTTTGACTAGATTTTCTGTTTTGGCAGAATCTTGTTTCAGCTTTAGCTATTTCTAATTTAACATGTCTTAATTTTATTTTCACCCTTCCCCGTCATGTGTAAACTCCCCTTAGGTGCGAGACAATGACCCCCCAAGCTCTTACTATCTGACAACTGATGCCAGGTAGCTTCTGGATCAACGAGACGGACCAGACAGTGCACACTATGAAAGGGGAATAAAGGGAATAGGGGACAACTAAAAGATAATTGTTTGAATGAACAGTTGCCATTGAATGGGCTAGGAAACTTCAAAATACAGTTGCACTAGAGTAGGGATAGGGAATCTCAGGCCTGGGGGCCTGGGGGCCAGATGGGGCTCATGGCTAGTTTTTATTTGGCCCCTTTCTAGTTCCTGGATCTAGTTCCTACATCCAAGCACTTAAAGACTGAGCTCAGGGGAAGGGGACAGAGATGAAGGCATGCACACAAGGATAGGAAACAGATCCATGGCACAGATCTATAATCTGGACCCCCCTCTTCCCGAGCACACCCCTTAAATACCTCTCAGAACCTATGCCTGTCCCCAGCTTCTACGTGGCCTGTGGAGCTTGCACTAAATTTCAAAATGGCTCCTAGGAGTGAAAAGATTTCCAACCCCTGCCCTAGAGCAATCAAGAGGGACTCTTGTTTATTCTCCCCATTGCTGTGAGTGGTTAAAAACACTGTGAACAAACATCTCTCTCAATAGGTAAGTCTCTTAAACTACAGGTATGTATAACACCCACATTTACAACCACCTTCCTATGCAAACCAAATCAATTAAAATATGGGCAGATATCTTTCTGCCCACACAAAACGTTGTTCATAAACAACATCTCCATTGACTATGCCTTCAAGAATGTCAGCAGGTTACCTAATCCAAATAAAAGGATACTCTTTTTTTATTAAGAAAATAAAGAACGGACCCAAGTACACTGCAGGACACCCACCTAACGAAGGATTTTTTCACACGGGCGTGAGGGGTATGGGTGGGTGTGCATTCCCAGGGAATATGGACTAAGCGTATGCCAAAGAACCCATTTTTGACAAACTGAAAAATCTAGTACAAGCAGATATAAATTTACACAGGCTCTAGACACAAAAAGCAGAATTTGCCATGTTCTGCCTTCAACAGGAGTATTCGAGTCAGGGGAGAAGGCAGACGAACTCTTAGCATAGAGATGCAGAGGCAAAACAGTCTTAATACAGGATGCTCTATCAAGGACACTAATAACCAATTCCGGACCTTTTATTCAAGCCTATACAAAAAGTAGACGCTGGGCCCCCTCTGGCGACTGAGCAAAGTTTCTAGACAGAGCATCAATGCCATGTATTTCAGAGGTCCAGAAAGTGTTACTTGAAGGCCCAATTAGCTTCCTGCAAGTAGATCTAGCTGTGAAAGAAAAGGAACACAGGGTGTTCTCATACGTGATGGCTCCCACCGCCGCCACCACAGGCTTCTCTGGGCAGTGGTGGGAGCCTTCGCTCTGGCTGGGAATCAGCCCGGTTTCCGAGCAATTGTGACCGTAGCCGGGCCGGGCCGGGGAGGGGAAGATACACGGGTGTGCATCCGCATATCCCCACCCCCAAAGCTACATGCAGTGGTCCGCCCCACCCCCACGAGAAAGCCATAGCGGCCAAGGCCAGCCGCGATGGCTTCCCGGAAACACCGTCACTCCAGACTGGGGTATGTACAGCCAGCCTTCATCCGTACCCACGTGGTGGTTGTACCTAGAACGAGTATACTTGTTTTAGAGCTCACGCTGCCCTTTATCATGCTGTTTATCTTAATTTCCAAATTGGTGCAGGGATCTCGGGCCTGAGGACCAAATGCAGCCTGCAGCTAATTTTTGTTTAGTCCCTTTCAGGTTCACGGATCCTGCCCCCGGATCCAATTCCTGTCCCCCAAGCTCTCAAAGTGGGAGCTCAGGGTTAAGGAAGCCGAGATGAGGGCACACACACAAAGCAAGGGGACAGATCCCTTACCTGGATCCTCTTCTTCCTGAGAGCAGCTCTTCCCCCCACGTGGCCCTGAGAGCTTGTACAAATTTTCAAAGTGGCCCCCAGGAGGGAAAGGGTTCCCCCAATCCTGTTCTAGACATTGCTCATACAGGCCAATTTGCAATTACATTGGCATGTTCATCCGTGATCTCATATAGAAGCTCCAAGTTGGGGGGGGTAGAAATCCTATGAAAAAAACTGGAGGGCATCTATGTGGGAAAATTGGATTGGCTATAGAACACTGTACATGTTCTCCTAGATCCCTTTAACTACAGCGCTATTACTAAGCACTGCAATATGGCAACATTTTCAGGGGCATCTATTCCTCAATACAAAAATTGACCCGCAAGTACTCACAGTAGGGCCGAACCCATGCTTCTCAGATTGGTGCATGGAGAACACGTGCAACCCCGGCACGGGGACTACGGCCTGTGTGCAAACCGCGCAGCAGCACGTGCGGGGCCTGGGGTCAGCCCCGAAACCTGCAAGTGCCAGAACTCCTTAGAGAGAACTGCATCATTTCTCCAGACTGGTAGTTATACCATATTTCATTTCTAGTGAGCTACCAAATATAATATACGGACAGAATACAGCAATCACGGAATAAGGAGCTGGCAAACAATTTGCTGCCACAGTGAAGCAAGACAGTATGACAAATGACAAATTAAAACTGACCCTGGATCTTCAATTTTTGTTTCACTCAACGGAAAGTCATTTTCAGCACATATGAATCATATTAAAAGTACTCTACAAAATTAAAGATATGGAACAAAATGGCCATATGAACATGCAAGTCTGGTCATGCCTTGCTGTTCCAGCCTACTGACATGGCATAAAAATCATATTTGCCATGATCTTAGAGACTCTTCTAGACCTCAAAGCAGAGACAGACATTCTGGGCAATACAATCAAAGCTACCACAGCAGCGAAGCTAACCCTACATAGAACTCTACCGGATGCAAAACCGTCGTGTCTTGTTGCACTTGAGGAGCAAGTCTTCTCCTTGATATGAAAAATGGCACAACCGTCTGGCAGATCTGGCATTTTTAAGCAATCTTGATGGAACAGAAAGCATGTTTATCAAAATTTGGTGATGACACAAAACAAGGAGGATTGCAAATTATGGAGGATAGTATTAGAATGCAAAGTAATCTTAAAATGGGACTGAAAAAATTAAAATGAAATTTTCCACCTAAGAGAGGAAAAAAGCATATGTACTAATACAAAATGGAAGATGGTTGGCTAGACAGCCGCACTTTTAAAAGGGATATGGGGTTGCATGTTATAGCAGAAAAAAAAGTCTGAAGAGCTTTAATATGATGTAGTAGCAAGAGGGGCACACGCTGTTTTAGGTTGCATTACCAGAAGTTATCATTTCCAAACCAGAAGAAACAATTGTTCCACTCTACTTGGAACTCAAGTTTCAGCTGAAGTACAGCTTTCAGAGTTTCAGGATGTTCACTTTGAAAGAGACGCTTACAAACTCAAAAAGTTTCAGAAGGAGAGCGATGAAAATGATAAAGAGGTTGGAATGCAGCAACTGTGATGAGAGGTTGAAGGAACCGGGAGTATTTAGTTTTAAGATTAAAGAGAGGACATAACAACGGTCTTCAAATATGCAAAAGGCTATTAAAAGTAAAAATGGTACTCATTTGTTTTCTGTGGTATAAGAATGGGTTTAAGCTGAAAAAGAGAAAAGTTCTGGGCTAAATACTGTGAAATTTCTATTTGTAAAAAAATGGTGAGGCAGTGGGAAAAGATTCCCATGTGATGTCTGAATGACCATGTCTGAAAAACTTTTAAAATGGATGAGATTGACGTTGCTTGGGTATGGTCTGGGAACAGTTGGTCCTGATTAAGGAAAGGGGGGATGAACTACATGACCTGTTGAATATAACTTCCAACCTTAAATACTACAATAAAGGTTACATAATTTTTTTAATACATTTTGAAGGGATTTTACTGTATTTTGTGTTTTTAATATTGTACACCACCCTGAGCCTTACGAGAAGTTGGATAAACATTTAAATAAACAGACAGCAAATCAGACAAATGTGAGCAGTTTGGGGGCAGCTTTAGAAGTTTCTTGTAGGTGGCCTCCATTAAGTGATGTTTTCACACCCTCTCCCCCTTATGTTTTTTTCCCGTACCTTTGTTTTTATAGCTGTTATAAAAAAAACTGTTTAAAGAGGAATGTTGAGTGAGAATGTACATACTTAGAAATTATTCCTTTCCCAAACTATACAGTAGTACCGCATTTGTGATAACAGATAGTATTAATAGTTTTTAATATAAATAACAGTGTGTCACTAATAATATGGTGAATATACTGGTATTTGTTATGAAATAAACAATAACATGTTTTTTCGACTTTTCCTAAAATGAATGTTTCCTAACCCTATGCACACATCCTCCTCTCTGGTCCACCACAGGATACTGTTGATCACCCGAGTCAGGGGACAAATGTTCATTAAGAGGTTTTTAATCCCTCTTGGAAGGAAGGGAGTAGCCACTCTTGGAGAACGCAAAATCTTACTTCTTGCAAATGATGTGACATGCGCTGTAAATGCTATAAGGCCCAGTAGTGTAGAATATTTTTTTTCAAGTTGCACAGGACTAGAGCTTATAAACTGACAGAGCCTTTACTGAAAGAACTCTCTCTTGAGGGGCTACAACATATGCCAGAGACAAACCCAATATAGCACCAATAAATTTAACCCTAGGCGATAGAGAAAAAGAGTAGATTTTTCCTAATTTGTCATCAACCCTAGGTCTTTAATTAAGTCTACAGATGTCACCAATATGGACCTTGAGAACAGAATCTGCCCCTGGTTTTTAGGAACCAGTCATCCAGATATGCAAACACAGCAATGCATTTTTCTTTAAAAGGCTGCAACAGGGGCAAGGCATTTGTAAATACCCTAGGAGCAGCTGCAAACCCAAATGGGGATAACTGTAAATGGTGTCTGCCCCAAAATGAAAACATAAGGAACTGCCTATGCGATTGGTGAATAGAAATGTGGAAATATGAGTCTGTCATGTCCCAAGTAGCAAATACATCATTATGGATGGAAAGGAATGAGTTGCGTAAGAGCTACCACACGAAATTTAATCACTTTAACATGTTTATTTAAACATCTGAGATCCAACATCAGGCGAAATCCTTCTTGTTTTTATTTTGTTTTAATCAAAATACTATAGAGTAGAATCCTGGTATCCTCTGAGCCAGATGGACTTCCTCTATGGTTCCTTTGGTCCCAGGGCTTTTTACTTCTTTAAACAGGGCTTTAAACAGGATTGGCCAGAAGTCAAAGTAAAATTATTAGTGTATTCCAAAACTAAATAAAGTAACGAAACAAAACCGTATCTAGCACCCACTTACCCAAAGTTATTTCACGATATTTGTGGGTAAAAGCACAAAGCCAATCTCTAAAGGGGAAGGACTCAGTAGGAATGCTAGCAAGGTCTCTTCCTTAACCATGAGGGAAGGGACAATGGGCCTTCCTGTTTCTTCCCTCTGACCTGTCCTGGAACCAGTACTGAGGAAGTCCAAGCCAAGGCATCTCTCCTCCCTACTTCACCACTGAAGTACATGAGATTGGTAAATCCATTGCCTTAGTCATGAGGAACTCTTGTAAGTTTCTTAATGATGTGTTTATTACCTAAATTAAAACCTTCGTAAGAAGCTTGTTAAGGCATCATTACAAATTATACTCAAACGTTAACATGGACAGTAAATTGTATGTTAAGGCAACTTTAATATCAGACCAATCCATCCATTTTTCTTTTCTTATTCATTAATAAAAAAAAATTATGACAACTGAAATTAAGATGCATATATGTGTGCTATGGTGACTGAACAATACTTATATATGATGAGGAATGTATGCAGTTTAATTTCAGTTGTCATATGAATAAGAAAAGAAACATGCAGACATACTAATCTCAGAACCATATTTGCACATTTTCAAAGACAGAACAGATATTTCTTTACATTCTAAATTCCTACCTAAGATAGTATAAGACAGCTGTGAGAATGTGGCCCTTTTTACACGGGCCTCCCTCACCCACGAACTCGCAGATTTCTGCATGTCCATGGAGTGTGAACAATGTGGCGCGTGTGCCGCAGTGAATGGGGGTGCATGCGCGTACCAGCCTAACACATCCCCACTCACCCCCCCCCCATCTTGCCCCCATGGACGGAGCAACCGGCGGTTGTTCCATGGGTGGGGATGAGAGAGGAGTGAGTGGGGATACGTCTGCGTCCGTCAGCATGCCCCGCTGCGACCATGGACCCACCCCCCGGCAGAGTCGTGTAAAAACAGCCTGTGAGAAGCCACGCGAAGAACAGAAGATTGCTGCCTTGTAAAGGTTTTTCGAGATGACTCCGAACATTCTCACAACACTCACCCTTTTAGCCCCGCATGGAATTTTCTTATATTTCTAGAAAGGCTTGGAAGGAACTGTCATTCTGAGGGGAAAAGTGCTTTTTATACTAGAGGAGCTCGAGAACATCACGTGGTCTGTTATTTGAATATGGCGCGCATGCACAACCCAGGAGAATGTTAGGAGCCACCTTGAAGAACCTTCTTTACAAGGCAACAACCTTCTGATCACTCAACATGAGGAAGAGTTGTTTGTAAACAAACAGCTTCATCTGTTAACCATCATAAAAGCGGCTGCAGCCCAGGGGGCATGACTGGCCTAGAAAGGGAGGTGGGTTGTTGGTTTCCTGGTGGCTGATGCACTGGAATCCCCCCACCTGTGACTCCTCTTCTGTCCCTCCCCCAAGCAACCATCATAAAAGGGGCTGGCCTGGAAAGGGGGTGGATTGTTGGCTTTCTAGTGGCTGAGGCACTGGAATCCACCCCCATCTGTGACTCCTCTTCTGTCCCTCCCCCAGGTAGCCATCATAAAAGGGGCTGCTGCCCACGGGGCGTCGGCCTCTGGGTGGCAGCCAAAGGGTGCTGCCAAAGGGCAGCAGCCCATTGGTGTGCTGTTGGTGGGCCAGAGTGGCGGTGGCGGTCAGACGCTATACACGCTCCCTGGATTGGGACATTTAGTTTGGAGCATGGTTCCAGTGTCTGCTGCCGGGCGGAGAACTAACCACTGGGGCTGGGAGCTTGCTGTTTACTTCCTTCAATGATTACAGCTTCTGGTGGGATGGGGCTGAAGGACAGGCAGCCCGACAGTTACCTAGGAGCCGTGCCAAAGGGCCCTTGGGTGTGGCCCTTAGGTGAGGGCTGGTGGGGGGGCTGACTGGTTTTAGAGGATTGGTTTTATAGGGCAAGTTGCTGGGTATGAGTTGAGGGGGGATGGATGGGAGGGGAATATGGGGATGAGCTCCTCCCCTAATGTGTGGGAGAGGAGGGGGGACTGGTGTGGGGAGGGTTGGGCAGGTCCCTCCGGTGTGAGGGTGGGTTCGACCCAACAAGGGGGGGGGGAGGGTGCGGTCCCCCTGTCAGAGGGGACCAAGGAAGGAGGAGAGAGAGGATGGGGGGGATTTGGGGAGGGTTGGATGTGTCGTCCTGATGTATGGGGGGGTCTGACCCAAAAAGGGGGAGTGGGTTTGGTTCCACTGTGAGGGGTGGGGGGAAGGAGGCTGGTGTGGATATAGATGGGGGGAGGGTTCGTCTGCGAGGGTCCGGCGGAGCAACAACCGGGGGGGGAGGGAGGGGCTGCAACCATTGAGGTCGTGATGGGCCGGGGGCAAGTATGGCCATACTGGGAGGCAAAGAACAGCAATTAGGAAGGACAGATGTTTGATTTCTGTTCCTCGGATAGGCCCCCAGGCAGATATGACAGGGATCGAGATCAGGGGTACCCCTGGTCTGGGTCTGCTGCTGTTGAATGTGAGGTTGGTCGGTAATAAATCAATGACGATCCGAGAGTTTATTCTGGATCGGCGGGCCAACCTCGTGTGCATTACAGAGACCTGGCTGGACAACGAGTTGGGGCCAATATTGGCTGACCTTATTCCGGCTGGGTACTGTGTACAGTACCAGCCCAGGGCAGAGGGGCGGGGAGGCGGTGTAGCTGTTGTTTTTAAAGATACCTGGTCTGTGAGACAGTATCCTGTGGAGACTATCATGGGCATGGAGGGGGTTCCACCTTGTGTTCGATTTGACTGGAGACAGATTACGGCTGTTACTGATATACCACGTACCTACCTGTATGGCAACATCCCTACATACTCTAGCAGAACTGGTGTCAGAGGTGGTCTTGTGGTCCCCAAGGATTTTGGTCCTGGGGGACTTCAATATCCACGCCGACGTCAGTCTTGGAGGAGTAGAGCATGAATTCATGGACTTTGTGACAACCATGAGACTGTCTCAGATGGTTAGGGGCCCGACACACGAGGGGGGGCCATACCCTTGACCTGATATTCTGCACAGGTCTTGAGGCGGGGGATCCGGCGGTGGGGGATGTGACAATTTTACCCGTCATGGACGGATCATTACCTCCTCCAGCCTAGGCTCCTGGCGCATGTCAGCCCTCAGAAAGGTGTAGGACCGGTTTGTTGGGTCTGCCCCCGGAGACTTATGGAACCAGAAAGGTTCCGGAATGCTCTAGGGGAATTACCTCCTGATCTTGATGACCGTTCGCTCGATGGCCTCGTTGCTTTTTGGAACAAGCTATTTGACTGTGGCCATTGACCGAATGGCCCCATGATGGCTGCTTCTGGAATGCTGACGGCGGGGGTCACCATGGTTCACGGAGGATGTGCGCCGGATGAAGCAAGATCGACGGCAGTTGGAGCGACGGTGGTGTTGGACTCGCACTGAAGCCGACCGATTGCAGCATAAAGTTAGTTTAAGAGTGTATGCTGTGGCGGTGCGGGCAGCGAAGAAAGAATTCTTTGCTGCCCTCATTGTGTCTGCAAAGTCACGTCCAGCTGAGCTTTTTCGGGTTGTGCAGCAGCTGGTCAGTCCGGCTTCTCTCTGCCTGGACCTGGAATCTTCCAGTGCACGCTGTGACACGTTTGCTGACTTTTTTGCAGATAAAATCGCTCAGATTCATCACAACCTCGATGATGCAGTTGTGACAAGTAATCAACTAGAGGTAAGTGGATGTCGCCCGCTGACGCGGCAGAGGTCCTTGGGACAATGCTAATTGTTGTTAATTAGATCCGTCCCCATCCTGGCTGGTGAAGGCCAGCCGACAGACATTAGGGCCGTTGCTGGCGGGGGTGGTCAATGCTTCCCCTTAGGGAGGAAAGAGTGCCGAGTGACCTCAAGGAGGCGATGGTGCAGTCTCTGCTCAAGAAACCATTTTTGAGCGTTGACTCCCCGGCCAGCTATCGGGCGGTCTCTAACCTTGGAAGGTTGCTGAATGGGTGGTGACCCGGCAGTTACAGGGGCATCTAGATCAGGTCAGTTTTTTTAATCCCTCACAGTCCAGCTTTCGTCCGGGGTTTGGCACGGAGGCTGCACTTGTGGCCTTGACCGATGACCTACACTGTGAATTAGATCAGGGCAATCATCTATTTTGATTTTGCTGGATCTGTCGGAGGCATTTGATACCGTTGATCACGAGATGTTGGTGACAAGGCTGCGTAATTGGGCCAGGGTGAGTGGGATTGTTCTTGAATGGTTCCGCTCATTACTGGCAGGGAGAACCCAACAGGTGGTCGTCGGGGAATATACATCTTCTCCCCGGGACCTCACGTGTGGAGTCCCGCAGAGTTCTATTCTGTCCCCTTTCTTGTTCAATGTGTATATGCATCCCTTGGGGGAGGTCATGAGACGGTTCAGCGTACGATGTCATCAGTACACCGATGATACACAACTGTAACTCTTGTTTTCAAGATCCAGGCCCAGCAGTCTCAATGGTTACCCAGTGCTTGGCGGCTGTGGGGGACTGGATGAGGACGAATCGACTCAGGCTGAATCCCGGTAAGATGGAGATGATGCTGGTTGGTAGGGCCGGGGTGGTGGTGGCTCTTGTTATTGGCAGGGTCTACCTCCCTCTGGCCACTCAGGTCTGTAGTTTGGGGGTGCTCCTTGACCCACAGCTCTGCCTGGATTGTCAGGTGGCAGCTGTGGTGAGGGGAGCATTTCGCCAATTACATCTGGTGCAATGGCTTCGGCTGTATGTCTCCAACTCTATCAAGCCATGCTTTCATTACCTCTCGACTGGACTACTGTAACGCACTCTACACGGGGCTACCTTTGAAGACAGTTCGGAAGCTGCAGCTGGTGCAGAATGCAGCAGCTCATCTCCTAATGGGGACGGGTCGTCATGAGCACGTTACACCTGTACTCTATTCTCTGCACTGGCTGCCTATAGTCTACCAGGCCCAATTCAAAGTGTTGGTAATGACCTTTAAAGCCCTAAATGGTTTGGGACCTGCTTATCTGCAAGACCGCCTCAGGCCCCGGGTCATTTCTCGGCTCCTGCGGTCGGCCAGGGGTGCCTAACTTGAGGTCTCCTGGGTATTCCGGTGGCAATGGCGGGGAGGCCTTCTTGGTGGCCACACCCAGGCTGTGGAACTCCCTCCCAATGGAGGCCCATTTATCCCCGGACCTCCCCTCTTTCAGACGATCATGTAAGACCTGGTTGTTCCGCCGGGCCTTTGGGGAAGGGGGGGGTAGGGAGGGTATATTTCTTTATTGCCTTTAGCATTTAGCCTTTCTAGCAATTTTAATAGTATCATATTTTGTTTTATGTATTTTATTGTATTTTTTATATGTTGTTGCTGCTCCGAGCTGCCATTGTGCAGGAGGTAGAAATGAAATCAATCAATCAAATCTCTCAGACCAATCCGTGTCCTTCCCCCCACACCTTCAGCCCCCCTCCCCCCCCGCCCCTGGACTCCCACTTCATTGTTTGTCACAGAACACACGTGTTGCTAGAGGAAAGCTAGAATGGTTGCCAACCGGAAGTGTTTACTCTACTGACTCTCACTGAACAGCATAGACTGTTCTATGAGAGTTTGCTACCACCTTAATTATAGGGCCACAACTGTAGCACTATAATTTTTTTGATTTGTACTAAAATGTTGACCTTTGGTTAGGATTTTATTTACTTACTTACTTACTAGGGACTGAAGCATGTCCTTTCAAGTCCGGGGCTTGAAAGAGCAGCAAATCAAGCGTGCCAAAAAGTTGTGCTTGGCCCCCAAGCCAAAATAGCATCGTGTGTGGTGTCCAAGTCTGGCACTTTTGCCAAACACAGAATACACTTCTTGAAGTGCTTTGCCATGATATCTTTCTGCTTCGTAGCCTTCAATAGAAACAATGGCCTGAACTCCAAGTGGAAAAAGAATTAATTGAGTGAGGCCAGGAGTGGGATGGTATTTATACCCTGTGATGTTGCAGTCACAAAGACCTCCCGCTACAGCCGCTGAGCTAATTTAGATCTGGCTGTAGCGCCAACGCGGGAATATGTAGAGGCCTCTCGAAGTAGTGTGCTTTCAAATAGTACTTCTCCCACTGAGGCAATTCCAAGGCAACTCACAAGGAAATGAGCTTAATGCAGCTAAGGCGGTGTTTGTGCTAGGAGAGATGAGCATTCTGCTTAGTAAGCTGGAAAACTTTCTAGTAACGAAAGACATCTGAAGCTTTGCAAATAGGTTTATGAAGCGCATACCTGCTAACAGCCCTCACCCCTTTATTGACTGTGGAGACACCAGAATGATCATAGACTTAAAATATGTTTTCTTTACCTTCACAGCCAAAAATGAAAGCGTTACTGGACAGGCCATCTTGGTTTCCCCCTAAAAACATAATGGTAAAGATCACCATAAGCAGAGACCCATGTTCACTGTGCTTTCCTCATTGCTGCCAATGGGGAAAATACAGTGATCACGGGTTCCAGATAATAAAGCACCACAAAAAAGGAGCAAGGCTAAGAACGGTAAGGATATGGCAAGAAGGAACAACTGGGTTACTCAGCAGGGAATTGTTCTTCTGTGGTTTATATGGGAGGATGGTCGGAACAACGGGTGCAATTCTGCTGCACCACCACTAGGAGCCATTAACAAGCTTCAAAACGCCTGCACGGGGAATTCGCGCAGAAAATCTCTTTAGTTTTAAGAAGACGAAAACTCTGGGAACCTACATGAGCACAGCCTAACAGAACACACAACAGTGGAAAAAACGACGAACAGTCTTCCCTATGGTAGGCCCTAGGGCAGCCTAGCAGGCCTACAAAAACATTGAACCGAGGGGAGGAAGTTAATAAACTAAGGTACCTCCCTCCTCTAGAGTTAGGCTCTGGCTGGGAGGGCCAACCATCCTCCTGTATAAATAACAATTACCTGATGAGTAATCCAATTGTTCCTTCTATGGTTTATGGGTCTGATGATAGGAACAACGGGAGGTTTATAGCACTATATGCCTACGGGGAAGACGGGAGGGAAAGGAGCATAGGCGTGATCCAAACCCTTCAGCTGACAAGTGGAGCTAATGAGGAGTAGCAGAGAGGACCCTATGAAGGATCCTGTGACCAAAGGCCGCATCTGCTGAATCAAAAAGGTCAATTTTATAGTACCGCGTGAAGGTGTGCACAGTCCTCCACACGGCTGCCCTGAAAATTTCTGAGTAGGGAAGATGCCATCCCTCTAGCAGAATGGGCTACAACCCCAGAGGTGGGAGGCAGGCTGGAGGCCTTGTAGGCTTCCTTCACACATCCTGCAATCCAACTGGAAAGGGTGGTCTTAGAGGTCTTCTTTCCCCTATATTTGGGATGATAATAGACTAGAATAGCCGAGGACTGTCTAAAGGAGGCTGTTCTATGAAGATAAACCTTTAGAGCTTTGCGAACGTCTACGGTATGCCACCTTCTTTCTAAGGGATGGCGAGAATTAGGACAGAAAGATGGGAGGACCAGCTCTTGGGACAAATGAAACTGGGAACTAACTTTTGGAATGAATGAAGGGTCGAGCCAAAGGCACACAGACTCCTTCCTGAAAAAGCACAGAGCGGGGTCCACAGAGCACCCCAATCTCAGAAATCCGTCTTGTCGACGTAATTGCTATGAGAAAGGAGACTTTTAAGGACAAGAAATATACGGACACCTCAGACAGAGGCTCGAAGGGGGGCTGTGTCAAAGCATTGAGCACGATGTTTAGGTTCCACGTGGGAAACCTATGAATCACAGGGGGAGCCAGCTGGCGCGCCCCTCTCAAAAATCTGCAAACATGCGGGTCAGACGAAAATCTGTCCCTCCCCAGGGAAGACAGGGTAGAGTCAATGGCAGCAAGTTGACGAGATAGCACGGGGGGGGGGGGGTGTTCAGCCCTTTCTCAAGGCCATCTTGGAGAAATTGCACGACTTGTAAAAGGCTGGGAGACTTTGGAGAACACCTTTGCTCCTGGCACCACCTGACAAAGGAGTTACAAGAAGATTGGTAGATCCTCTTGGTCGAGTCCCTCTTGTCTGCCGTGAGAGTGAGAATAATAGATTACATGTAACCAAGATCCATTAGGGCCCTAGATTCAAGGGCCAAGCGGTCAGCTTGAGGAAACTCGGACTGTCATGCACTTAGGGGCAGTGACAGAGAAGGTCTGGGGTCAGTGGAAGTCTCCAGAAGTGGCCACTTGATAGCTCCATAAGATCTGCAAACCAGGGTCTAAGGGGCCAGAATGGTGCTATCAATATTACTCAGTGTTTGCCGTGCCTGCACTTGGCCAACGTTCGACTCAGGAGGGGAAGCGGAGGAAAAGCATACAGAAGCTCTGGAGGCCACGGGTAGGATAATGCATCCGTTCCCAGCGCTGTTCTGCAGTAGTGTCTGGACAGGAAGCAGGGCAGCTTGGTATTGGACTGGGACACAAAGAGATTCAGGGGAGGATGGCCGAATCTCTGGACCACCCGGTAGAAGATGGTCTTGACCCCACTCTTCTGGGTCCGCTGTCTTGCGACTTAGCCAATCCGCCTCCATATTGTCATTTCCCTTGATATGGCAGACCACCAGAGTTGCAAGGTTGTCTTCTGCCCACAAGAGACAACTGGCCTCTTGGTGAAGGGCCGGGGATCTGGTCCCTCCCTGGTTGTTGATGTAAGAGACTGCTGTCTGAGAAGACCAGGAGGTGCTGGTTCCTGAGCACTCTGGGAGAGCGCTGGAGGGCCAGTCGGACCGCCTTCAGCTCGAACCAGTTGATACCGTGCTGCAGATCTGCCTCCAGCCCTGGGCCTTCTAACCTTTCACATGGGCTCCCCAGCCTCTGAGGCTAGCATCTGTGGTCAGGATCTGTCTGAGCGGATCCTGAAGGGGGTTTCCCGCTGAGAAATGGTCCGGAGCTTCCCACCAACACAGGGAGGCTGCCGTGTGTCTGTCGAGGTGCAGAGACCTTGGCGAACGAGACATGATGAGGTGTTGCCAGGGGTGAAGGAAGTGTTGCAGAGGTCTGGCATGGAATCTCGCCCACTGCAGGTGGGGAAAACACAACACCATCAGGCCTATAGCAACGAAGCTAGACGACTCAGCTGAACCCTGTGCGACAGCCTGACCTCCTGGCGTATCTGACAGATCTTGAGTTGCCTCTCTTCTGGTATGAACACCTCACCGTGTCGATAATTACCCCCAGGTGATGGATGCTCTGCGACGGGATCAGCTGACTTTTCTCCCAACTGATCACAAAGCCATGGTACTGCAGATAGGCGAGAGTAGTCTGAACACGCACCAACACCTCTGCTTCCGAGCAGGCCCTCACTAGGAGATCGTCTAGGTAGGGGAACACCACGACCTGCTGTACTCTCAGGTTGGCCACTAGGGGAATTAATACCTTGGTGAAGGTACAAGGAGAGGTGGCCAGCCCGAATGGTAGGAATCTGTACTGCCAGTAGCTGGCTTGATAGCAAAAACGCAACCATTTCCTGTGGACTGGGAGGACGGGCACGTGAAGATACGTGTCCTTTAGATCTAGAGAGGTTAACCAGTGGCTGTGGCTGATGGACATGCAGATGGACGAGACCTTTTCCATCTTGAATTGCTGGTGCTTCAGGGACCTGTTCAGTTTCTTCAAGTCCAAAATCCCTCTCTGGCCTCCTGTCTTTTTCTGCACCAAGAAGAAGACTGAATGAAGTCCCGTAAGCTTTTCTGATGGAGGGACAGGTTCTATAGCTCAAAGACACAGAAGCCTGTGGATCTCTGCCAGCATGGGCGAGTGCTTCATTGGGTTCTTTGACTGGGGGGGATGGCTGGAAAAATTCCCTGGATTGTTGGGCGAATTCTATAGAGTAGCCCTTTGACACAGTCTCTTACCCATCTGTTGAAGGTTGCTTTCCGCCTCCTGGCTGAGAAAAGTTGCAGTCTTCCCCCCCAGAGAGGTGGTTTCGGGAACTACAGGGGAGGAAGCATGAGGAGTTGTGCTTTCTGGGTGGTGAAGGGCTGCTGGTGGGACCTTGGCCTGAAACCCCTGCCTCTAGCCCCTCTGGAACAAGATGGGAGGTTCCAGGTTCGGGGAAAGCTATATTCCTTGCGCTGGCCCGCAAAGGATCTGTTGAATGGGCAAAAAAGGGCCCTGGCAGATTGGACCTGGCTGAGAGATGTCTTTTTCTCCTTACTAGAGGCCTCTCAGAGTGCCTTGTCTAGTGCAGAACCAAAACGTTTTCCTCCCTTGAACTGGCTGTTTACTAGGAGGTTTCTGGTGTGAGCATCAGCCCTCCAGGAGCGGAGCCAAAGGCGCCTCCTTGCAGCCACGTTAGCTGCCATGCCCCTACCGGCCCAAACCACAGAATCCACAGAAGCATCGACAAGGAAGGATTGGACAATGCTTATATTCTCAGCCAGCTTGTCCGCTTCCGATTCAGTGATGTCCTTGTCCTTGCTAATATGAAACCACTTCAGGATAGCTCTCGAAGCGTAGGAGGCCATAACTGCCATCCTCAAGAGGTTCCAAAGGCACTTGAAGCTTCTCCTGAGGCCAGTATCGATACCCTTGTCCGCTGGGTCTTTGGGCAGGATGTCCCCCTCAGAGGTAAAAACAGATTGCCTGCTAGAGATGCGGAGGCCGCGTCTACTCATGGGATCCCAAAAATAGAGGAACAGACTTTATGGAAGTCATACAGCGCTATCTGGGGTCTGGAGAGCCTGACTGGCTTGGTAGGTTGTCTTCATTGCTCCCTAATCAACTTTTCGAACCTATGGTCCAGCTTTGAAACCCTGGAGGATGGAACTAGCCTGGGTAAATACTGCCTATCAGACTCAGAAGATTCCGAGGATGAGTCTGACTCTTTTTTCTTATGCTGCTTTTTGCTTAATGTGCTGCATTCTTTCAGCTCTGTTTAACATCTTGTGGGCCTGGGGAAAGGGGAGCTCCCTATCAAGGTCCCTACTAGTGGAGAAAGCCCTCTTTGACTGTAAGGGGCTCCCTGTCCTCGCCCAAGGACTGTAGGTCTGGCTCCATGTCAGGGTCCGATAGGTTAGGGGACGACTCGCTCTCTTTGAGCTCGATCGCTTCCTTTTGCGCTTGGCCGGGCGAGGGGAGATGGAAGAGGGGCTCTGAGAATCCTCTCCTGAGGTCTGGGGTTTGTGCCAACCCTCCCGCTCCTCCTCCGAGGAGCCCAACAGGGCATGTATAGAGGGGGATCTGGAAGTGGCCAAGGGACCCGATGCTTGCTGTTGCCGGCCCTCTTAGCTATTCCTTTAAACCCCTGGCGGGGGGAGCTGCCCTGAGAGGAGTGCGACCTCCTCCTCTTCCCTTTAGGCATGGCTGACTTACCCTGCAGCTCAGCGAGTGCAAGCAGCATCTGCTGCATCGTCTCAAGTTGCCGCTGCTGCAGTTCTGTAGTGGAGGGGAACCCCCTTGCCTGTACCTCCTCTGCAGAAGAAGCAGCGTGAGAGGAGTCCTGTCTGTCTGCCGCCATCTTTGACTCCCGCTGCTGAAGAGGCGCCGATTGCGCGTGGGTGGCGTTGCATTGCGCCGAGTTTCTGCCATCTCCGCCATATCAGGGGATCTCTCAAGGTGCTTGCCTGTGTTTGTTCTCAGTCGGCCAGACAACAAGGAAAAGGGAGCACCGGGCTGCGCCCAGGGTGGTAACATAAGCCATGGTGAGAGCAGGCTTAACAATAAGTGCTTTACTTTTTTTCTTTTTTGTTGTTTTTTGTCCCAGAGAAAAAAGCCTCCTGCCGTGAGCAAGGCAGAAAGTAAAACTGAAGAGATTTTCGGTGCAAATTCCCCGTGTAGGTGTTTTGAAGCTTGTCAATGCCTCCTGGTGGTGGTGCAGCAGAATTGAACCCGTTCTGACCATCCAAACCATAAACCATAGAAGAAAACAGCAGCATTATAAGAGCTCACGGCTTTCTCCTTTCTACCTTATAATGCCCTAATCACCTGCATATATGCAACTACCAGGCATAAACACTAGGGCTGAAACAATATTTTGCCACAACGGGAAATCTCATAGAAATCCTAGTTCCCGATACAGTCTTGGTCAAATCAAGAACCTTTTGGTACTTGGTAACATCTCGACTGACATTTTGTTTCTTGATTTACCAACTTTCCACTTACTGGGATCCCATTTACCCACTTTGTCATTTACTGCTTTGCTGTCCATTTCAAATCCCGAGAGGTAACAGCAGCACAATACCGGATTTCTTGTGCTTATTTTCCTCTTGTACTTCTGGTACACTGATTCCTTTACTAATCTGCAATCCAGTTGCAGATCAGTCAACACAAAGGGAACATAGAACCACCATTCTGATTGGAGGCACTGGAGTGGAGGTTAAGGGGGCACTGGGAGAATGCTAAGGGGCAAGGTATTTGCACAGTGATTGTCTCAGAAATGCAGAAAAAAACCAACCCAGAAGTAAAATGGTACCCTCCGCACTATGGTAAAAGGTAAATCAAGAGTTCATGATAAGCAGATAGTCGGTAAATCGGGGCAATATCTTGTGGTCTTGAGAGAATCAAGAAAATTGCATCAGTATCAGGAAATGGTCGGGAAATCAACCCTAGTTCCGAATATGGCAAAATGTCTCACAAGCAGCAATTCAGCTGCTTGTTTCAGCTCTAATAAAGGCTTTCCTTCATAGTTCTTGTAAAAAGAAGTGAGAAGTGTCCCTCCACCACTTCTAGCTGGTATTCATATGTATGAGGAAACAGTGACATGCAGCAGCCACACACGCTTTTTCATGAAATTCACAGATATAAATGAATGAACACAGAGCTGGCATATGAGCTCTGGAACAAAAAGACAGGCTGCATGCTCACATCCACCCACACACCTGGTTCTATGGAGTTCTCTGTACATGAACGCTATCTCTGAAATTACTGGAGTGTCAAATAAGTATCTTGGAAATGAAAATCAGTACCAGCAGCACTGAAGATATTGCTCCCCCTCACCGTTGTTCTGCCAATGCTTCATTTTATACTGAACTGAAAAACTCATATGTATTTCATATGTGTATGAAACATTTCAATGTGTACATTCACACTACAGGGTACAGCAACACTGAATCCCCAGATCCTATCGACATAGCTGCATTTGGCTCAGTACACATGGAATGAAATCATCACAGGGATGTATATACAGAATGGCCCTTTTTATCCAACACTGCCAAAAAGCAGCTTCCGAGGCCCAAGAGAGTGTCCAGAAATTCAATCATCAGGTACTTAACTTAAGAAGAAAGATGCCAAAATAGTATATGTGCGGGTCACTGAACTCTCTCTTTATGTGCCTGGGATGTAAAGCAGCAGCACATCATGCCATGCAAGACCCTGTTCAGGAACGTACATAGAATAGGTATTTTTCGCACTGATACAGAGTCCTCCTTGGAGAGGATACAGGTCTGAAAGACTTAGGGGCTGAGACCACGGAATAGGCACACAGTGTCCTGAAGGCAGGTCTTGAGTAGACCAGCCTGCTGAATTGTCGTAATCAAGCGACAATGGCATTTGCTGACCTAGTAGAAAAAGAACTTAAAGTGGGTATGAAATGTGTGACTTTATATGCAGTGTTGGGCCCTGCACTACAGGAACCTACACTAATCAGTGCCAGGACTGCAACAACCAATTGTCTGCTTGCAGAGAGCCACTCTGTCTCCTATCCTCGCACAGCTCTATGAAAGCGCCCCAAACCAACCTCTATTCCTCTTGTTCTAGCTCTTCCAAGAACATCTGGTGTAGAGACGGACTTCTGTTTAGCTAGCTTAAGACCATTAAAACTATTAGTTTAACTGATGATCTAAACCAAATATTACAGGGCACCACTGTTCCATCAGTATCCCAATCTGTGCCTCTACTTCTCCTCAGTAATACACACCACGACTCCAGCTTGCTCTCAATTCCATGCATTTACTTGTGAACGAAATTTCACATTCAGTAATTTAACACTAAGTTCCCATTTTTCTCTTTCAATCCAGAACCATGCATAGTCTCCCCCCCCCCCTTCAAAGAGTCTCCCAAGAATATCAAAAGTCTCTTTCCTCTGAATTACAGCTGCTCGAAGCCATGAGAATGGTTCTCATTACCCCAAGTCAGGCTCTTCGTGTCTGGTTCTCCTTTTCAGCCAGGTTTGAGTGAGCACTTAAGTGCACTCTAGATCTCCCAAGCTTGGAAAGTATCTCCTTCCCTTCCTTTTGCAAGACTGTCTGGCCCAGCCTGCTCGAGCTTAGTCCAGTTGGGTTATCCCTCTCCTGCCTGGGCTCTGGTTTTATCTAGCCTACAATAAGCCGTCTCCCTTCAGCTAGTGGCCTCTTCTATTAAATCAAGTAAGGAGGTGGCAGGAGAAGACAAAAGCCTCTGGCTACTCTAAATTTCACTTCTTCTCTGGTTACTGCAGTAAGAAATTTTGAAACTCGCCTCCCGTGTTCCCAACCCCATAATTTCATTGCAAATCTCATGCCATTTAATGTTATTCAAAAAACCTCAGCTCCTGGAGACGTGATATTTGGCGAGAACCTCATCTTTCCTTTCAAAAGCAGATTTCTAGCCATCGTGGCTGCAGAGATCTTAAAATGCAGCTTACATGTATTCTACAGACTCAAAAATGGCAACTAGAACCTAATATGCATACTTTTTTTTTTTTTTTTTTTAAAAAAGGCCCCTTATTTTAATGGGTTATAAATATGGCGTACCTTTGGAAGAACCCACTTGTTGGATGGTGCAGGAAGGCATATACTACCATGCTGCATTTCTCCATCCATAAATACTTTGGTAATTTTTTTAAAGGAAAGAAAAAATCTCATTCATTAAAAGCCAGGAATCCTCATACATCTAAGAGGCGGCCTTTGAGCCAGAGAGTGCCTTAATTACCTATTTTAACAACTCATGGCCCCAGGACAGTTTTATTATTTATAAGACTGGGAAGGACTTTTGTTTTCTCAGTTGAAAAGACAACAATTTTTTCTACTATGGAAATGTAGCACAGAACAGGAGCTACTTAAGAGTTGTGTTAAGAACTATTTGTATTCCTAGTGTACAGGAACACACCAACCACTGCTGGGGCTCCATTGTGGGAGAAATTTTAAAAGCACTGAAACCAAGAGCCCCTGATCTGAAGACTGTGTAATCTAAGAAAAAAGCCAAACACATTCAGGGGCGGAAAAAGCCAAGGGGTAGCTTCCCAAAATATGGAGAAACTTTAAATTATAAGGCAAATTAATTCTATTTTCTTCTTTGCAAAACTCCTCTCTGCAAAACTTCAAGTCTTCAGCTGCCAGTCCAACTGCATCATAGTCTATGCTCAACTTTAGCGTCTTTCCTCCCACTGCCCCCAATACAGCTTTGTCCTGAAATGGTCTTCCCATACCAACTAAACAGCCATAATTGTGAAGACACTTGCAGTCAGTCTCATGTCAGCCCCAAGGCACAGCTGTAAGTACACGTGATGCAGAGGGTGGAGGAGGACCATGTCCATGAGGAATACATGTGTAGGCCAATGGGCTATTAGCACCCACTAGAGACTTGCTAAGTGTTTGGGGGGAACCATTTCATCTTCTGCACCAGGGCTCATTCTAGCTTAGCTATATCTCTGGACTTCCCATGGGATATCAGCCTGTGCAAACTCCAGTCTTCCCACCCATGGCATCCCAGCTCTTGAGCCCTCCCTATTCCTGTTGTGTGCATGTCCTATGGGTTAAGGGTCACTTACAAATCACCTACCCAATTATGCCTGGCTGTAGCCATTTCTATTTATCCTTAAGCCTCCCCTTCCCCACCCACCCCAGTCCTAAACGACCATTTATTCTAGATAAAACGAAAGTGACTGAAAGGTGGCAGGGAGTACAATTAGATTAGAATGGTCAACACAACTGAATGGCTAGGTCAAGTGACTGGTGAGAAGTAACCTTCCAATCCCAGGGCTTTGTGGATATATCTCAGATGTGGCATAAATGGTGCAAACTCCTAAGGCATGCATGTAAACATTCTGTATTCAAAGAGACTAGTTTATCTGTTTGAAACCAGATGGACATTCATTACTGTAAACTGGGCGAATCCTCAGAGCAAACAAGACCTCAACCTTCTAAGGAAATTGAGCCAGGGCTGCAAAATCTGAACACGACTGCCATCAGAGGGTTGTTGGGCAGTCTGTGTGAAACGAGCTCAGTGGGCCTTGTTACAGGTCCTAGAAGTGTTGCCACAAGCCAAAGAAAGCAGACGCCTCCAAACATGCACAGTCCTAGTTCTCCAGTGAACTTGGTGAATCTGCTGAAACTGCCAGCTGTTAAATGGTCCATGAAGATTGAATTCTGTTATTTGTAAAGATGGTCCTCCAAAGCAAAGCAGAAGCAGATCAGTGGACTCATTTTGGAGTTTACACATCTGCTTCCCCAGCTGTACCTGTGCCGTAGACTGAGGCACCTCAGTCTCCAGGGCTACCAACCTGGGACCTCAGACTCCTATGTGGTTTTTTATTTGTTTTAAAGTACACAGAACAACCCTGCTAGAGAGTTACGTGACCCCAAGATGGCTGCACAACAAGACTGCGGCTCTGCTCTAACCCCTGCAATCAGCAGCTTCTAGAACGTTTGTTCTTCCTGCAAAGCAAATAAATAGAATGGACTGACCTCTTTAGAGTGTGAGGCGGCAGAGGAATGCTCTCAGTTGCAATGCTAAGTGTCTCTTGGTGAGCAAGTTGCTGGTTCTCTTTCCACCCCTAGCCTGCTCCAGCACAGACCTCCAAGTAGTGGGACACTCAAGTATTACAGGGCCTCAGGTTCTGAATGTTAAAGAGAAGGGCTGCTTCATGCTACATTGGGCCTCAGTAGAAGGTTTGTTTGTTTTTTGTTTTTGAAGAGGAGAAAAGAAGGGATATAAAACAAAAGCAAAAGGCACTGCGGAAACAAAAGACAGTGCAACCCCCCACCCAGACTGAAATCTCAAACTCCCTGAGGGGACAGAATTGTTTCCGCACAAAAGGAGGAAATCCACAGATTGCAGTTTATGGCTGTATGGAAAGAGGCATTAAGCAAAAATCAGTAAAGAGTCTGGGCACAAGAAAAATAAAGCAATGAATGACTTATGTAGGAGCTCTAATGCTGCTGATTCTAACCCACCTCTCTGACCAAGTAGCAACTGTTCTTATTACACTAAAGAAGATTAAATCTAATATTGCACTATTTCAAGCAAGACTTGTGGATGTAGAGCAGAGAGTGGAAGGCCTAGAAAACAGGACTCAAAATCCAGCCCTGCATCGTGTTATTGAATTTAAAGGGATAACTGAAAACTAATGCTAAAACACCTGTGCACACGAGCGGGGATTTCATGTGACCACGCTAATTTGAGTTAAATCCATGGCAGTGCCAACCCCCCCTCTCCCCGTGAATGTCGGCAAGCAGTCATAGAAAGATTTTATCGCAAACTGGCAAATTTCAAGGATAGGGCTCGAAGATCCAACATGTCCTTAAATAGGTCTACCAGAAGTGGAACCAATGCAGTTCTACACCATGTATTTTTCATAAGCATCCTTTAATAAAGGGGAGGTATGACCACTGTAACCAGAGGGAATGAGAGGGAGAAAGTATTCCATGTTTGATATCCTTGTTTGGAGATAGTTTTTCTGCTGATGACCCCACCCCACACTTGGAGATTGAAAGAGCACATTGAAGCCCAATACCAAAGCTTCAAAGAGATCAAAGAAAGACCACTGTTCTGCAAACTCCGTGTTGGACAGATTCTTTCTTTCTTTCTTGCCAATGGCGGAATTTTCTCTTTGTCTTGGTACCGGAGGAACTTGGTAGCTCTGGGTGGTTTTTCAGGAGGTGGCTTTGGTATGAGGCTTCTGTGTGCTCTTTCAAGCTCCAAGTCTGGGGTGGGGTCTTCCCGACATGTTTACCCCAGTCAAAAAAGGTTGAGAAAGCTGGACATTCCTTTTGGCTGTTACGTCCTGCAAACTTTCGGATTCGTTTTCAAAGCCAAACAAAATTCTTTAGCTCTCCAGAGGAAGCAGCAAAGTTCCTTGATAGAATTAGAAACCAAGACAGTGCCAAGTCTCTCAATTAAAGCTGTAAAAGATCTCTGGCCAAGGGTCCCAAGAACATCACAAGTCTTGAATATATATTTAAAAAATCTTGAGTATTACTCGGGAACAATCGAATAAACAAATCCTAATTTAAGCTTAATAGGATTTCTCTCTTTACACTGAACGTCTTAGCTCTAAAACTTTAGTTTTGTCCATAGAGTAAAAAGAGAATTGAGAGTTACACTGCTCGATCCTTTTACTTTAAAACTGTTCTAAGTTTGCTATTGCGCACAATTAAACCTACAATAAGGTATTTGGTATAATTCAGAACATATGTAAGATCTATGCTTTATTCTAATGAAGCTGAAGTAAGCAGTCTGTAGCAGGGATTGGAGAACTGCTTACCTTGCTTTACCTTAACATCAGTTTAGTAGGTAAGAATTTAGTTAGTGGTGACATTTTCACCCTAGTTCAAAAAACTTTAGGAAAAGAAGTCTAGACAAATATAGAAGTTACAAACAAATGGATAGAGTTAATTTTGTTTTCTTTTAAGATAGTTGCTGACTATAAACATCCATTGGTGGTGGTGGGTTGTTTTTTTCGTTAGTTAATGGTCTCGCTGAGTTAAATAGGAAGTTAGATATTGCATAATAATTATTATCAATGTCCATATTAGATACGTATATGAGTATATCAAGAAACGTGAATGGGCTTAAAGGAGTGTTCTAAGAGGAGACTTGTGTCCAATCATCTGAAAAAAGATAAAGCCAGATATTGATGACTTGCAAGAAACTCATTTGTCTGAGGAGAAAACTGGGATTGGGGAGGTATATTCTGCATCTTACAATTTTAAAAAAGGGGGTGGGGAGTAGCTCTGTTTATCAGAAAGAACTTCCCTATACCAATTAACAATTTTTTATCTGACTAGGAGGGTCATTATATCCTATTATCAGGCACCTTATATAGCCAAGAGATCACTTTGCTAATGTAGATGCACCAAACAAAAGGACATAAGAGTATATTAATGACCTCTTTATTCAACTTGCACACCGATTTAGAGGAGCTCTTATAGCATTTTGCAACTTTAACTGGGCTCCAGATCGTACTTGGGACATGAAAGAGTTGAACTATCATGTGCACACCACTCAAACAGGTGGGAAAAGTTTCTCCAAAGCCTTGATAGAATTACAGTTTTTTGATTCATGGGAGGAATTACACCAAGGGGAAGGAGATTATACTTTTTACTTAACGAGTGGGAACTCTTATTCAAGGACTGACTTGTTTTTTTGTTGAGCAAATAAATTTGCATGCAGTACAAAAGATTGGAAGTATAATTATATATATGACCAGGCTTCAGTTTGGGTACTAATTAATGCTGTGGAAAAGAACAAACGAAAGAACTGGATGTCTAACAATTATGTATGGGCTAGACCAGATATAGTTGCCCAAGTTAAGATGGAAATAAAAGATTATGTTGGCACAAACATTGTCTCAGATTTTACTCTCTGGGAAGCAGACAAAGCAGTATTATGGGGTAAACTCCTGAGCATTTCCAGTAATCTTAAGAAAAAAGCGATCAGAAAAAAATATTACTGTTGGAAAAAGAAATTAGAAACTTAGAAGCACTACACAAAGCTACAGGAAGCTCGAAGCATGATAGATCCCTAATAAGATGCAAAGGGGAACTTAGTTTACTATTTTCACAAAAGGTGGACTAGCAATGCACGTTATTGAAACTTTCATTTTATGAAAAGGGAAATAAAGCAATAAGCGTCTTGCCTAATATGCTCAAAGAGAGAGCCCAAAGAAAGTCAGTCTGCAAAATTAAAATAGGAAAAACGAACAATGAATCCCAGAGAAAAGCATTCTGTCTATTAGAAAACCTTATATTCCTCACAGCATGGTGGGACAATAGATAAAATATAGTCGTAATGTTTGAAAGAAATCCACTTCACACTTCAACGGGATAGGAGAAATTTGCCTTAGAAAAACTAATCTCGATTACTGACATGACAACAGCTATACAGAGCTTCCCAGTGGGAAAGTGTCCTGGTCCTGATGGCCTCTCTGCCAAATTTTATAAGGCTTTTTAATGAGGAGCTTACCCCTCTTACTTGGTCTTCTGGAAAATACAGAGGGCAGGCAAGCTACCAGGTACAATGCCTTTATTAGGTTAATACATAAGAAGGGTAAATTGCCGATGAGTGCAGCTTTCTCAGACAATTTTTATTTATTTATTTATTTATTTATTTTCTTTACATTTTTTAGTTGCTCCCTCATGCTATGGCATCTCGGGGTGACTTACAAAGCAGAGTATCAACAATAAAAAATTTAAAATAAAAACAACATTATCATTTTAAAGTTCTATAAAACACATTCCCCCCACTACACCATCCTCCCCTCCGAAGGCCTGGGCGAACAGCCTGGGGCCAGGCGGGCTTCCTCCGGAAGGGAGTTGCAGAGTTGCGGCACGGCCACCGAGAACGTCCTTTCCATTGTGGCCCCGTTTTACATGGGGGACCTCCGGGAAGGCACCCCCGGCAGACCGAAGGGGTCGTCCTGGGGTGCGGAGGGCGAGGCTGTCCCTAAGATATGAGGAGCCCAGACCATGTACGGCTTTATAGGCCAACACCAACACCTTGAATCTGGCTCGATACGCTATTGGCAGCCAGTGCAGAGCGCGAAGCACAGGCGTAATGTGTGCCCGTCGACCCATACTTGTGAGGCGACGGGCCGCCGCATTCTGCACTAGCTGCAGCCTCTGAACCAGCGTCAAGGGAAGCCCCATGTAGAGCGCGTTACAGTAGTCTAGCCTCAAGGTGATGAAGGCATGAATGAGGGTGGCCAGGTCGGGCCTGGAAATGTACGGCCGCAGCCTCTGCACCAGATACAACTGGCAGAAGCGGCTTTAGCCACCGCCTCCACCTTTCGATCCAGGCGGAGATCTGAGTCCAATAACACTCCCAGACTCCGAAGCTGCTGGGCTACAGGGGGGCGGACCCCTCCTACCAGGGGGGCCAACACCTCCCTCGCCCTACCCACCACCATTACCTCCGTCTTGTTGGGATTGAGCCTCAGTCTGCTCTGCCACATCCAATCCGCCACGGCCTCCGTACTGAGAGATGGCAGGACCTGGGTCGGTTGAAAAGGAGATCCTTCAATTGAGATGCAAAAATTTAGTTAAAAAATTGGCAATTAATTTGGAAGGGGTAATCAGAAACTTACCTCATCATGATCAAGACAGGCTTTATTATGGGAAGATACTCAGCAGATAATGCAAGAACACTAAATTGTATTGCTCTTACCCAATCCCTGGACTTAGCCTTGCTCTCATTAGATGCTGAGAAAACCTTTGATTGTACAGAATGGACTTATGTTATCCAGATATATAGATTTGGACCTCAATTTATAAATAGCATACAGGCTCTTTATTCCAAACCAAAAGCTTGTATTGTTATAAACCAAGGAATTACTTAAGGATATGATCTTCATAGAGGCACCGGACAAGGATGTCCCTTATCTCTGCTTTTATTTGCCCTAATTATTGATGCACAGAAAATTAGAGATAACTCTCTCATTCAAGGTATCAAATCAAATCTATCTTAACAAAAGTTAGCATTGTATGTCGATTATATCCTACAGTGTATCACCCAACCTGAAAGCAATATACCCTAGATTTTGTCAAAGAGCGATCAATTCAGTGTGTTGTCAGGATAAAATGCAGAAAACAAAAATTTAACCTCTCTCCATAGCATCAGAAACTGTAGAAAAAATTTAAATGATATGCTTTTTTTCTTGGGCTCCTAAAAAATGTATTTATTTATTTTTCTATTTTTACCCCACCCCTCTCGCAGAATTAACTTGATGTGGCTTACAATTATACAAATATAAAACAAACAATATCAATAAAAATACAAATATAAATACAATATATAAATACAAAACCAACAGTATAAAATTCAACTACAAAAATCAGGCTTGTGCGTGAAAATCCACCCCTTCTCCCAACCCATCCCACCCTCCCCCACTACATGCCTGACGGGAGGGTGGGATGGGTTGGGAGAACCTGCTGATAACGCGGGACTTCCAGGAAGGCACCCCCAGACGACCACAGGGGCTGTTCAGGGGGTTAGGAGATCACTCAGATAAGCAGGGTCTAGGCCATGAAGGGCTTTAAAGGTCAACACCAGCACCTTGAATCGGGCCCGGAAGACAACAGGCAGCCAGTGTAGTGCTTGGAGCACAAACATGTGCTCCCTGTGGCCCGTCCCAATGAGGAGGCGGGACACGCATTCTGCACCAGCTGCAGCTTCCAAACCATCACCATGGTCAGTCCCAAGTACAGCGCATTACAGTAGTCTACCCTCAAAGTGACGAATGCATGGATGATAGTGGCAAGGTCTGAGTCAGAGATGTATGGGCGAAGCCTCACCATCAGATGTAATTGGTGAAAGGCACCCCTGGCCACAGCCAACACCTGGGAATCCAGGCATAGCTGTGAATCCAGAAGGACCCACAAGCTCCGCACAGATGGAGCCAATGGAGGACAGATGCCCCCAATAACAGGAGAAACCTCCTCCCTCAGAGGTCTCTGCTCCCACCTACTAGCATTACTTCTGTCTTATCGGGATTAAGTTTTAATCGGCTCAATTTCATCTGATCTCCCACAACGGCCAAACACCGGGTCATCAGGGAGACAGCTGGGCCTGGGTCAGATGAAAGTGATAAATACAGCTGGATGTCATTAGCATACTGATGACAGCAAACACCCCAGCTGCACATGACCTCCCCGAGCAGCTTCATATACACGTTAAACAAGAGGGGACAAAACTGAACCCTGAGGAACCCCATGAAGGAGGCCTCTAGGGGACGAAGTACAGTTCCCTAGTACCACCCACTGCGAAGTAGGAATGGAACTATTGCAAAATGGTCCCATCCACCCCCGCCAGGTCCCGCAGGTGCATCACCAGCAACTCATGGTCAATAGTATTGAAGGCTGCTGATAGATCTAGTAGGACCAACAGAGTCATACGACCCTTGTCCAACTCTACAAGGAGGTAATTAACCAATGCCACAAGTGCTGTCTCCGGACTGTGCCCTACGTAACCCAGACGAAAGCCAGACTCTGTGGGATCAAGAAAATCGATGCTATCCAAATGCACCTGGAGCTGACGAACTACTACCCATTCAATAACCTTCCCTAAAAAGGAAGATTAGAAACAGGCCAGTAACTAGCCTGTATATATCTTGGAATATACATAACAAATTCTATTTCTACATGTAGAGGCAGAGTCTCCCCCCTTATATTTTAGTTGGCTTGGTAGAAGATCAGCAATTAAAACAAATTGGCTTCCAAGAGTTTTATTCATTCTATAATTTATTTATTTATTTATTTCATAGACTTTAACCCCCCTTGCTCCCTCCCTCTCTCTCTCTCTATATAGACACACACATTATAAAAAAATGTTTAAAAATTAATCCCCACCCCCTCCAAACCTAACCCCATGCAAAACCCCAACCTTCACCCATCTCCCTCACCGAAAACCTGCTGGAACAGTCAGTTCTTACACTGATGACAGAAGGAGGGGAGGTGCGGGGTCACTTGAGCACCTGCTGGAAGCGAGTTCCACAGCTGAGGAGTGGCCACCGAGAATGCCCTCTCCATAGTTGCCCCCCAAACAACGTGGGGGACTTCAAGAAGGGCNTGTTCTTATTACACTAAAGAAGATTAAATCTAATATTGCACTATTTCAAGCAAGACTTGTGGATGTAGAGCAGAGAGTGGAAGGCCTAGAAAACAGGACTCAAAATCCAGCCCTGCATCGTGTTATTGAATTTAAAGGGATAACTGAAAACTAATGCTAAAACACCTGTGCACACGAGCGGGGATTTCATGTGACCACGCTAATTTGAGTTAAATCCATGGCAGTGCCAACCCCCCCTCTCCCCGTGAATGTCGGCAAGCAGTCATAGAAAGATTTTATCGCAAACTGGCAAATTTCAAGGATAGGGCTCGAAGATCCAACATGTCCTTAAATAGGTCTACCAGAAGTGGAACCAATGCAGTTCTACACCATGTATTTTTCATAAGCATCCTTTAATAAAGGGGAGGTATGACCACTGTAACCAGAGGGAATGAGAGGGAGAAAGTATTCCATGTTTGATATCCTTGTTTGGAGATAGTTTTTCTGCTGATGACCCCACCCCACACTTGGAGATTGAAAGAGCACATTGAAGCCCAATACCAAAGCTTCAAAGAGATCAAAGAAAGACCACTGTTCTGCAAACTCCGTGTTGGACAGATTCTTTCTTTCTTTCTTGCCAATGGCGGAATTTTCTCTTTGTCTTGGTACCGGAGGAACTTGGTAGCTCTGGGTGGTTTTTCAGGAGGTGGCTTTGGTATGAGGCTTCTGTGTGCTCTTTCAAGCTCCAAGTCTGGGGTGGGGTCTTCCCGACATGTTTACCCCAGTCAAAAAAGGTTGAGAAAGCTGGACATTCCTTTTGGCTGTTACGTCCTGCAAACTTTCGGATTCGTTTTCAAAGCCAAACAAAATTCTTTAGCTCTCCAGAGGAAGCAGCAAAGTTCCTTGATAGAATTAGAAACCAAGACAGTGCCAAGTCTCTCAATTAAAGCTGTAAAAGATCTCTGGCCAAGGGTCCCAAGAACATCACAAGTCTTGAATATATATTTAAAAAATCTTGAGTATTACTCGGGAACAATCGAATAAACAAATCCTAATTTAAGCTTAATAGGATTTCTCTCTTTACACTGAACGTCTTAGCTCTAAAACTTTAGTTTTGTCCATAGAGTAAAAAGAGAATTGAGAGTTACACTGCTCGATCCTTTTACTTTAAAACTGTTCTAAGTTTGCTATTGCGCACAATTAAACCTACAATAAGGTATTTGGTATAATTCAGAACATATGTAAGATCTATGCTTTATTCTAATGAAGCTGAAGTAAGCAGTCTGTAGCAGGGATTGGAGAACTGCTTACCTTGCTTTACCTTAACATCAGTTTAGTAGGTAAGAATTTAGTTAGTGGTGACATTTTCACCCTAGTTCAAAAAACTTTAGGAAAAGAAGTCTAGACAAATATAGAAGTTACAAACAAATGGATAGAGTTAATTTTGTTTTCTTTTAAGATAGTTGCTGACTATAAACATCCATTGGTGGTGGTGGGTTGTTTTTTTCGTTAGTTAATGGTCTCGCTGAGTTAAATAGGAAGTTAGATATTGCATAATAATTATTATCAATGTCCATATTAGATACGTATATGAGTATATCAAGAAACGTGAATGGGCTTAAAGGAGTGTTCTAAGAGGAGACTTGTGTCCAATCATCTGAAAAAAGATAAAGCCAGATATTGATGACTTGCAAGAAACTCATTTGTCTGAGGAGAAAACTGGGATTGGGGAGGTATATTCTGCATCTTACAATTTTAAAAAAGGGGGTGGGGAGTAGCTCTGTTTATCAGAAAGAACTTCCCTATACCAATTAACAATTTTTTATCTGACTAGGAGGGTCATTATATCCTATTATCAGGCACCTTATATAGCCAAGAGATCACTTTGCTAATGTAGATGCACCAAACAAAAGGACATAAGAGTATATTAATGACCTCTTTATTCAACTTGCACACCGATTTAGAGGAGCTCTTATAGCATTTTGCAACTTTAACTGGGCTCCAGATCGTACTTGGGACATGAAAGAGTTGAACTATCATGTGCACACCACTCAAACAGGTGGGAAAAGTTTCTCCAAAGCCTTGATAGAATTACAGTTTTTTGATTCATGGGAGGAATTACACCAAGGGGAAGGAGATTATACTTTTTACTTAACGAGTGGGAACTCTTATTCAAGGACTGACTTGTTTTTTTGTTGAGCAAATAAATTTGCATGCAGTACAAAAGATTGGAAGTATAATTATATATATGACCAGGCTTCAGTTTGGGTACTAATTAATGCTGTGGAAAAGAACAAACGAAAGAACTGGATGTCTAACAATTATGTATGGGCTAGACCAGATATAGTTGCCCAAGTTAAGATGGAAATAAAAGATTATGTTGGCACAAACATTGTCTCAGATTTTACTCTCTGGGAAGCAGACAAAGCAGTATTATGGGGTAAACTCCTGAGCATTTCCAGTAATCTTAAGAAAAAAGCGATCAGAAAAAAATATTACTGTTGGAAAAAGAAATTAGAAACTTAGAAGCACTACACAAAGCTACAGGAAGCTCGAAGCATGATAGATCCCTAATAAGATGCAAAGGGGAACTTAGTTTACTATTTTCACAAAAGGTGGACTAGCAATGCACGTTATTGAAACTTTCATTTTATGAAAAGGGAAATAAAGCAATAAGCGTCTTGCCTAATATGCTCAAAGAGAGAGCCCAAAGAAAGTCAGTCTGCAAAATTAAAATAGGAAAAACGAACAATGAATCCCAGAGAAAAGCATTCTGTCTATTAGAAAACCTTATATTCCTCACAGCATGGTGGGACAATAGATAAAATATAGTCGTAATGTTTGAAAGAAATCCACTTCACACTTCAACGGGATAGGAGAAATTTGCCTTAGAAAAACTAATCTCGATTACTGACATGACAACAGCTATACAGAGCTTCCCAGTGGGAAAGTGTCCTGGTCCTGATGGCCTCTCTGCCAAATTTTATAAGGCTTTTTAATGAGGAGCTTACCCCTCTTACTTGGTCTTCTGGAAAATACAGAGGGCAGGCAAGCTACCAGGTACAATGCCTTTATTAGGTTAATACATAAGAAGGGTAAATTGCCGATGAGTGCAGCTTTCTCAGACAATTTTTATTTATTTATTTATTTATTTATTTTCTTTACATTTTTTAGTTGCTCCCTCATGCTATGGCATCTCGGGGTGACTTACAAAGCAGAGTATCAACAATAAAAAATTTAAAATAAAAACAACATTATCATTTTAAAGTTCTATAAAACACATTCCCCCCACTACACCATCCTCCCCTCCGAAGGCCTGGGCGAACAGCCTGGGGCCAGGCGGGCTTCCTCCGGAAGGGAGTTGCAGAGTTGCGGCACGGCCACCGAGAACGTCCTTTCCATTGTGGCCCCGTTTTACATGGGGGACCTCCGGGAAGGCACCCCCGGCAGACCGAAGGGGTCGTCCTGGGGTGCGGAGGGCGAGGCTGTCCCTAAGATATGAGGAGCCCAGACCATGTACGGCTTTATAGGCCAACACCAACACCTTGAATCTGGCTCGATACGCTATTGGCAGCCAGTGCAGAGCGCGAAGCACAGGCGTAATGTGTGCCCGTCGACCCATACTTGTGAGGCGACGGGCCGCCGCATTCTGCACTAGCTGCAGCCTCTGAACCAGCGTCAAGGGAAGCCCCATGTAGAGCGCGTTACAGTAGTCTAGCCTCAAGGTGATGAAGGCATGAATGAGGGTGGCCAGGTCGGGCCTGGAAATGTACGGCCGCAGCCTCTGCACCAGATACAACTGGCAGAAGCGGCTTTAGCCACCGCCTCCACCTTTCGATCCAGGCGGAGATCTGAGTCCAATAACACTCCCAGACTCCGAAGCTGCTGGGCTACAGGGGGGCGGACCCCTCCTACCAGGGGGGCCAACACCTCCCTCGCCCTACCCACCACCATTACCTCCGTCTTGTTGGGATTGAGCCTCAGTCTGCTCTGCCACATCCAATCCGCCACGGCCTCCGTACTGAGAGATGGCAGGACCTGGGTCGGTTGAAAAGGAGATCCTTCAATTGAGATGCAAAAATTTAGTTAAAAAATTGGCAATTAATTTGGAAGGGGTAATCAGAAACTTACCTCATCATGATCAAGACAGGCTTTATTATGGGAAGATACTCAGCAGATAATGCAAGAACACTAAATTGTATTGCTCTTACCCAATCCCTGGACTTAGCCTTGCTCTCATTAGATGCTGAGAAAACCTTTGATTGTACAGAATGGACTTATGTTATCCAGATATATAGATTTGGACCTCAATTTATAAATAGCATACAGGCTCTTTATTCCAAACCAAAAGCTTGTATTGTTATAAACCAAGGAATTACTTAAGGATATGATCTTCATAGAGGCACCGGACAAGGATGTCCCTTATCTCTGCTTTTATTTGCCCTAATTATTGATGCACAGAAAATTAGAGATAACTCTCTCATTCAAGGTATCAAATCAAATCTATCTTAACAAAAGTTAGCATTGTATGTCGATTATATCCTACAGTGTATCACCCAACCTGAAAGCAATATACCCTAGATTTTGTCAAAGAGCGATCAATTCAGTGTGTTGTCAGGATAAAATGCAGAAAACAAAAATTTAACCTCTCTCCATAGCATCAGAAACTGTAGAAAAAATTTAAATGATATGCTTTTTTTCTTGGGCTCCTAAAAAATGTATTTATTTATTTTTCTATTTTTACCCCACCCCTCTCGCAGAATTAACTTGATGTGGCTTACAATTATACAAATATAAAACAAACAATATCAATAAAAATACAAATATAAATACAATATATAAATACAAAACCAACAGTATAAAATTCAACTACAAAAATCAGGCTTGTGCGTGAAAATCCACCCCTTCTCCCAACCCATCCCACCCTCCCCCACTACATGCCTGACGGGAGGGTGGGATGGGTTGGGAGAACCTGCTGATAACGCGGGACTTCCAGGAAGGCACCCCCAGACGACCACAGGGGCTGTTCAGGGGGTTAGGAGATCACTCAGATAAGCAGGGTCTAGGCCATGAAGGGCTTTAAAGGTCAACACCAGCACCTTGAATCGGGCCCGGAAGACAACAGGCAGCCAGTGTAGTGCTTGGAGCACAAACATGTGCTCCCTGTGGCCCGTCCCAATGAGGAGGCGGGACACGCATTCTGCACCAGCTGCAGCTTCCAAACCATCACCATGGTCAGTCCCAAGTACAGCGCATTACAGTAGTCTACCCTCAAAGTGACGAATGCATGGATGATAGTGGCAAGGTCTGAGTCAGAGATGTATGGGCGAAGCCTCACCATCAGATGTAATTGGTGAAAGGCACCCCTGGCCACAGCCAACACCTGGGAATCCAGGCATAGCTGTGAATCCAGAAGGACCCACAAGCTCCGCACAGATGGAGCCAATGGAGGACAGATGCCCCCAATAACAGGAGAAACCTCCTCCCTCAGAGGTCTCTGCTCCCACCTACTAGCATTACTTCTGTCTTATCGGGATTAAGTTTTAATCGGCTCAATTTCATCTGATCTCCCACAACGGCCAAACACCGGGTCATCAGGGAGACAGCTGGGCCTGGGTCAGATGAAAGTGATAAATACAGCTGGATGTCATTAGCATACTGATGACAGCAAACACCCCAGCTGCACATGACCTCCCCGAGCAGCTTCATATACACGTTAAACAAGAGGGGACAAAACTGAACCCTGAGGAACCCCATGAAGGAGGCCTCTAGGGGACGAAGTACAGTTCCCTAGTACCACCCACTGCGAAGTAGGAATGGAACTATTGCAAAATGGTCCCATCCACCCCCGCCAGGTCCCGCAGGTGCATCACCAGCAACTCATGGTCAATAGTATTGAAGGCTGCTGATAGATCTAGTAGGACCAACAGAGTCATACGACCCTTGTCCAACTCTACAAGGAGGTAATTAACCAATGCCACAAGTGCTGTCTCCGGACTGTGCCCTACGTAACCCAGACGAAAGCCAGACTCTGTGGGATCAAGAAAATCGATGCTATCCAAATGCACCTGGAGCTGACGAACTACTACCCATTCAATAACCTTCCCTAAAAAGGAAGATTAGAAACAGGCCAGTAACTAGCCTGTATATATCTTGGAATATACATAACAAATTCTATTTCTACATGTAGAGGCAGAGTCTCCCCCCTTATATTTTAGTTGGCTTGGTAGAAGATCAGCAATTAAAACAAATTGGCTTCCAAGAGTTTTATTCATTCTATAATTTATTTATTTATTTATTTCATAGACTTTAACCCCCCTTGCTCCCTCCCTCTCTCTCTCTCTATATAGACACACACATTATAAAAAAATGTTTAAAAATTAATCCCCACCCCCTCCAAACCTAACCCCATGCAAAACCCCAACCTTCACCCATCTCCCTCACCGAAAACCTGCTGGAACAGTCAGTTCTTACACTGATGACAGAAGGAGGGGAGGTGCGGGGTCACTTGAGCACCTGCTGGAAGCGAGTTCCACAGCTGAGGAGTGGCCACCGAGAATGCCCTCTCCATAGTTGCCCCCCAAACAACGTGGGGGGGAGAAGTGATCCTGTAGATAGGTGGAACCCAGGACGTATAGAGCTTTTTAAGTCAAAACCAACACCTTGAATCGGGCGCAGAAGACTGCAGGCAGCCAATACAGAGCCCAGAGCACCGCTGTAATGTGCTCACAGCGGCCCAATCCCATAAGGAGACAGGCCACCGCATTCTGTGCTAGCTGCAGTCTCCCAACAGTCACTATGGGTAGCCCCACATATAGGGTGTTAGAATAGTCCAATCTCAAGGTAATAAAAGCATGGATGATGGTGGCCAGATTACTATCTGATATGGCCGAAGTCAATGCACCAGATGTAATTGGCAGAACGCACTCCTCGCCACAGCCCCCACCTGGACATCCAAGCGGAGCTGTGGATCGAGGAGCATATCCACCAGTGAGGGGAGCCGCTACATCCACTGCCTTACCCACCACCATCACCTCTGTCAAACTTCATTTGGCTTGCCCTCACCCAGTCCCCCACAGCCACTAAACACCAAGACTGGGTCGAATGAAAAAGAAAGGCAGAGTTGAGTGTCATCAGCATATTGTTGATACCGCACCTCATACTGTCTCACAACCTCACCGAGCGGCTGCATATATATGTTGAACAGCAGAGGGGATAGAATGGAATCTTGTGCAACTTCACACATGAGGCCCCGGGGAAATGAAGAACAATTCCCAAGCACCACTTGCTGAGTTCTTCCAACCAGGAAAGAACGGAACCATTCAAGAATCCCGCAGGCAAGTCACCAACATCTCATGGTCAATGCTATCAAATACAGCTGACAGATCTAACAAAACCAACCGGGTCAATCGACCCTGATCCAATTCTCAGCGGAGATTGTTGACCAAGGCCACAAGTGCAGTCTCAGTGCCATAACCTGGACAAAAGCCAGACTGCGAGGGATCAAGGAAGCTGGCGCAGTCCAGATGTCCCTGCAGCTGCCCAGCCACAACCCGTTCAATAACCTTCCCTAAAAAGGGGAGGTTAGAGGCAGGCCAATAACTGGCCTGGAGAATCAACGTCAAGTGATGGCTTTTTGAGCAGAGGCCGGACCACCGCTTCCTTGAGGCAGCTTGGCACTCTGCCCTCCTGAAGGGAGGCACTGACCACACCCGCCAGCAATGGCCCCAGCATCTCCTAACCAACCTTTACCAGCCACAACAAGCACAGGTCCAGTTCCCAAGATGTGGCTCTGACAGCCCCCAGAACCTCCTCCACATCAGCAGGCGACACCCACTGAAATTGGTTCCACAAAACCAGACAAGGTGGGGCTTCCATGACCTCTGGTTCTCCTCTTGTCGTAAGTGTGGAATCGAAATCATGGTGGATATGAGCAATCTTATCCACAAAATAATCAATAAACATGTCACAGCAGGCACTGGAAGACTTCAGTTCCAGGCAGAGCGAAGACAGACCGACCAGCCCCTTCAACACCCAGAAAAGCTCAGCTGAATGAGAATTTGCAGACGCTATGAGGGCAGTGAAGAACTCCTTCTTTGCTGCCCGCACAGTCACAGCATAGCCTCGTAAGCCAGCTCTATGTTGCAATCTGTTGGCTTCAGTATGTGAATGATGTTGTCACTCCAGCTGCCATCCTTCACGCTTCAGTTGCCGCAGATCCTCTGTAAACCAAGGAGATCTGTGGCACTGATGTAGGCAGAGTCCAGTCAATGCCCTCTGTCAGCAAGGTGTTCCAAAAAGCTACGAGGTCATCAACCGAACAGTCAAGATCAGAGGGTAACTGACCGAGAGCATTCTGGAACATCCCCAGTTCCATAAGTCTCTGGGGGCGAACCATCAGAACTGGTCCTGCACCTCTCCAGGGGCAAACATGTGCCAGGAGACAAGCCCGCAGGAGGTAATGAGTTATATGCGCTGTATATGGATTCTGGATTATTTCGTAATCAGTGCCAGAAAGAATATTTCCAGATTCTTATGGTCCTTCAAGAAACCCAAGATAAAAGAACAAATTTTACAGCTCCCTAAAACAAAACATAGTATTGGTCTCCCAGATTTAAAATACTACCACCAGGCGGCTAATCTTAGAATGATTAAGGCCTGGAATGAGTTTATTGGGTCAATATGGAGAAGGATATGATCTCGATTAAGTCCTCCAGATACCTCCCATGGATACGTAAGCCAATTGTTATTTACCGCTCTGTATTATCTATCACTTTAAGAATCTGGCATGGGGTAAGGAAGAAACAAAAATCTCTCAGATGATATTACCTTAGTAACCCCAATAATGGTTCTAATTTCTTTCCAGAAGGCCTTCCTCTTTGCGAGAAAAAGTTAGCAAAGTTTGATCTCAACTATTATAGCGATCTTCTGAAAGAAAAAGACCCTGGGAGCAATACAACAGTCCACATATGCCACCTGCAGGCACCGTGCTCCTACGTGAGCACACGCACGAGGGTCAGCTCTCTTTAACTGAAATACATAATGAAAAGCTGCTACGGAACTTCCCATTTTGTTTGTACTTCTACGTAATAAGCTTTGTATAGGACAGAAAAAATAAAGAGAAATTAATCTGTAATATAAAGAGATAGAACACTTGTTTTTTTGTGAGGATGACTGGAAGGGAATTACAGGGAGAATTTATAAATGGCTTCATACTCTTTAAAAAAAAAACCAAAAAAAAAAATAACCCCACAACTAACTTTCATAGATAAAATGGGCCAAAGCATTTAATATCAATGTAGGTGTTGAAGAATGGAACGAGTATCATATGCTAAAACCAGTGCTATGGGATGTCTGATACAAGTTCTGCTGGAGAAATTGTAATGAAGGCGGCACACTGAAGCATATTGTGTGGTCTTGTCCAAAGCTCTGACCTTTGGAACAAAATTCTAACACATTTTAAAAATATAATTCATCTCCCAGAAATTCACTTTTCCCTCTCAAAATATTATTAGGGATCAGCAATGGGGATATAACAGATTCTAAGGTACAGAAATTAGGTTGTGGGGGGTGGGGTTTAGCAGGAAAATATTCAACTGTTGAACGATAGCGAGTTTCTTCCCCACCTTCTATCAATACCTGGTTGAAACTGTTGTTTAAATGGAGTGATGAACGTACAAGTTTCAAGACAGAAAGAACCTTTCTTAAGATATGGAATCCTTCTTACTTTATTCACGGCAACATCTGTATCTAGAACTGACTGTTAATCAAGGTTAAAAAAAGTGATTTTTTATTTTTTTCCCCCTAGACTGAACGGAAACCCAATGTTGTGCACTGTTTGAAGTAATTGAAAACCAAAGAAAATTAAATTGGGGGGGGGGGGGGAGATTATCAGCTTGCTGCCCAGCCCCACTAAATAGATTGAGAATCTTTGTATCCCCATCAGAAACGTGAAGCTTCCTCCTGTTTTCACTACCCTCTCACCAGTGTATAACTGCATCATTAAAACCATGCGTCATGACCGCCACGCACCTTGCAAAGATGTCTAGATAAATAGTCACCCTAATCACACGGTCACTGCTAAGTGAGTCACTCCTTTCCCTATATCCTCTCTCGGTAGGACCAGCCACACAACAGTATGAATAAGAAACGAAAGAGATATACATTTAATCCCTACTCCCACATGACAGTGTAGAGAACTATCCTAGCACTTAATTTATACTCTGAGTGAGATGCTTGGGAGTAAGTTTTCATTCCTTAGCTGGGATGGACTTCTGGCTGCCTGCCTCTCCCAACAACGCTGAAAGGAGCAATTAAGTTACCCTCTTCCACAAGTTCAGCACCACCTCAAAGAAGTCAATTTTGCTGCTGCTTGTGACCTGTTCAGGCTTCAGCTTTTTGTTTTTGATTACCATGGATAGCAAGTATCTATTCAAAACAGATTAAACGTTGCATAACCAGAGGTAATTACCGAACAAATGATTTTTTGCTTTTATGTTTGCATGGTGTGTTGTGGGAACACCCAGTAGTTTTCAATCCATTATGACGATGGAAATTAAATGCATGGATTGACCAGACAATACCTCCACATAAAAATAATGTGGAAATACTATTTAAGATGGTGACCTATCTTGCACCTGGTTTCACACACTTGAACGCTGCAACTCTGCAGCCACTCCGTGTAGAAAAAATGCTTTAAATATCAGCGAAATTACACATTGTGAACTTCAATCTCGGAAAATGTTCAGGTTGCCCAGATTTCTTCTTCTTCACAATGCAGTACAAAAAGTGTCTTTCGATGAAGGACAGCCAGTGTGACCCCCCTGTACCTTAGCAGTTACTGGGCCAGGCTACCGGTACGAAAATAAAAGGAGAAAATTCAAGGGGGTTGAAAGGCGGGTGTCCCAGTGCTGAGGGGTAGTGGTGGTGGTGATTTGGCTACAAACCGTAGGCAAATCACAATTTACATGCATGTGGCAGACACCATGAAAGTTGGCAATTTCCTGTTTTGTTGCAATGTCAGAAGACTTAACCATCAGAGACCTACACCTTCCAATCCCAGCATGCACTTCCAGAGTGTCTTCACAGGCCACTCCAATAGAACACATATAGAGCATACCTTTTTTCTACTCTGAGTAAATAAAACGTTTATAAAGCAAGTGTTACAAGGAAAGGTTGAAGGAACTAGATATGTTTATCCTAGTTAAGAGGAAATTAAGGGCTGCCACCAAGAAGATGACAAGGAACTGTTCTGCAATGGCTCAGAAGGCTGGACTATAAATAATGGGCTTAAATCGCAGGAAAGTAGGTTTTGGTTAGCAATCAGGATTTTTGTCAATGGAACAAGTTGCCTAGGGAAGGGGTCTGCTCTCCATGGTAGGAAGGTCTCCAAAAAAAATAAATAAGGCCAGTCAGCCATCTGCTGCAGATACTGCACTCATCCTGCATACAAACAGGGGGTTTGACTAGATGATACTTGAAGTCTCTTCCAACTCCGACATTATATGATGAGCTGCCACCTGACAGGCAGACAAGCTCAAAGTTAAAACTGTTGCTATCACAATCATGAAAACACAGTACAGCTCCATTATAACAAATTCCCATGGGACCAGAGAAAAGGTTCATTACATCAGGGTTTGACACTATACAACTGACAGACATGGTTCTGGAAGTTTGGATGAATATTTTTTGTTAAAGTTCATTATAAGCAAGGTTTGTTATTAATTTAGTTAACTTATTCTAGTACAGTAATAAAAGAAAGATGCATGTTGGGACAACCAGAGCTCACATTTTGCTTGTGTTACATTAAGTTATGGAAAAAATGTAAGTCTTTGAAGTCTCAAACTAGCAAAACAATATGGAATGTTGATTTAATGTGCAACAGGGTCAACACTGGCGCATTTTGATCACCAGGAAGGGTCAAAATTTAGTATGATCAGAAAGGAGACCCCTCCCTCCCGAGATCTAATTCAGTCTCCTATGTAACACAAGCTACTGAATTTCTTCCGGACGTTAGTAAGTCATTTCCTTCAATCATCAAAAATGCTAACTTGCATCTTAAACCATGCATTTTAGGAAGGACACCCATCTCTTGATAACTGCAAATGATAGAGAATCCACACACAAAATTAGCAATCGGTACAATGTTTTAGTCACTCAGAAACATGCCCCTTTATTCCTAATTTGAACTGGTTCAGTTTTCACTTACAGCTACTGGAGTTTGCTACCCTAGCTTTTGCTCAAAGAGCCCTTTAGTTCCCAATACATTTCCCCCATGGACAAGTCACCTTAAACTCTCACGGATCAAGCTCCTAATAGCCTTTTGCTAATGGACATTTCCCCCATCCCTCTAATTAGTCTTGTAGCTTTTCTCTCAATTTTAAACTTCTTTCCATTAAGGATCGGATTTGTACCATTTACCGATATGAAAATCCTTTCCCTACTCCTACCTCTTCCTCCCCATTTACACATTCAAGGATTGTATTTGCCCTTTTTGCCATGGCATTGCACTAGGAGATCATATTCTGTCATGGTGAGTCTAACTGACCATTTCATTATTTTCCAAGTCCCTGCTTCCCAGTCCACCACTCCGTAGGTATGGCCTACATTCTTTGTTGGTAGATGCATGACTGTGCATTTGGCTACACTGTCATTGGAATGGTCCCAGTTTATTAACTGATCCAGGTTGTCATTTGTAACGGCCCTGTTCTCTTCATTATTTACCACTCTGCCAATGTGTGTGTCATTTGCACCAGTGAAACCCTGTTAAAGTCAATAGGGCTCTGCTGACATAAGTGCATTTAGACTGCAGGCTTCATCGGCTGTGATTTTGTCTTTTTCAGACAATTAATTAAAATACTATGTAAGACCGAGCATGGAAGCGATTATTGCTGAACCCCTCTAGAGACTTATACCATTAAGCAATACCCTCCCCATAGTTGTCAGCTTTTTCTTGAGCTCTGTCAGCTAACCAGCTGAAATCCATTTAGCATGTAATTACTTAAATTGTGCCTTGTTAATTTTTTAATTCAGAATGTTGGGCAGTGTATACACACAACTATTTCTCAACAACTGGTCCCTTTTCCAGTCAAACTCACAATCCTATCAGAAATGCAATCAGGCTTCCTGGACAAGAAATATTAACGGCAATTATATTCCTAGCTTTGTATCTGTAAGGTACGATGGCAGGCTCCCAAGCTTGAGGTTGTCTTATTCAGTTGTTTTGAGTAAACCAGAGGAAAAAAGGCTTTCCTGCTGAAACTTTTTTCACAAGCCAAGATGATCCTCCCATCAGTGAGCCGTGTTAAAGGACATGTTTTTGTGCATGTGCGTTGAGTCTGGTAGCCAGTAATTAGTAAGTGTACAACCCACCAACTTCTGAATGGGCTCAGGACAAATATTAAAGCACAGCTGGCTTCAAGCAAGCACAGATTTTCAGAGTAGAATAACAATGGGACCTTTTAATAATTGTAAGCAAGTGGAAAAGCTGGAGCTTAAAGGGATTTTGAAAGCCTTTATATTGCTCCAGTCTCTTGTAAATCAGCAAGAAGCACGGAGGCGATATGTGGAAAACAGGACCGGCGTTTTAGCTTTCTAACCTCTTCCACCCCCAAATACTCTTATTGTATGAAAACTGGTTGTGTCCAACCCCCAAACTGAACTAATCTTTTTCCTACCACGCATTTAAAATGTCCCTCTCTCGTGCAGTTTTATTCATCTTGAGTCAACTTGTCCTCTAGTCAGGCTGAACATATACAAGAAACCTCCAAACTTCCTATTCCTTAGGACTGCAAAGAAAACATATGAGACCATCATCATGAGATTTGGAGTGAGGAGGAAAACTAAACAATGGGAAGAGCTTCACCAATACCCATGATGCTTCATATTGGTTTAATACACTTCGGTGAAAGCCCCTGTAAAAGGAGTATGGCACGCGGGGTGTGATATTCTAAGTGGAACAAACACTGTCTCGCAGATCCTTAGCTGAAGTCGAGAAATGTACCCAATTGCTGGCAACAAGAGCTAACATGGATGGGAATTATACTGTCTGCAGCTTAACTTTCTTTCTTTTTTCTTTTTTACTGGGGTCAGGAAGATGTAAACTATTGGCTCCAACAGCGTTGCCCAGCCTCTCGTAAGATGTTGCCTGTTAAGTATGACCAGGGACCCATATTCAATACAGTTTCCCCATTGCCATCAATGGGGAAAACACAGGTTCCCAGGTAGAGCTACTGCACGCTGCTTTCCATTCCTTTGAAAAAGCAAAGCATGCAAGAAAACTGGAAATAGTTCTTAAATGAGTTACAGGACAGGTTTTCTAGCCATTCTTATATTGAGAGACCGAAGAGTTCAACTATTACAATCAGCAGGACCTGATGAAATCAATCCTAGGGTATTTAAGGAAACTATCTGAATTAGTCTAGAAGGCAATAGCAAGTACTCATGCAGGGCAGGTGAGGTTCCAGGGGTCTTGAGAAGGGCTAAGCACAATAACCATTTTTAGAGATAGACAATAATAAAAAACAAGGAAACTTTAGACCCGGATCCCTGGCCACTCCTTTCCACCCCCCTCTGTTCAAGGTCTTCCCCGTTCAACCTCTTTTCATTCCTTTGACCTTCTGAACGTTCAGCCAAGGGTTAAATAATGATGCTCTATTCATATCTTTATTCTTCCCATTACTGTTCTACACAGTTAACATGAATATTTCACTGGATATAATTTCTTTAAAGTATCAGAAAAAGCTGCACTGAGAAGGGAAAGAGTGCAAAAGTGAAGCAATTTGGGAACTGGTTGAGAGAAAAAAGTGTAAACAAAAAGGTATCTGTAAAAGGGGTATGAAGTCTGGTCTGTCCTCCAACTTCTTTAAGACACTGCAGTCTTACACCCAGCAATATGATCCAAAGCAACCTAACAACATTTCAAAATACCAGTTGTCTCATCGTAGAGTAGCTTCAACTACCACCACTCCAGTTCACAGGTACAGTTTATTTCATTTATTTATTTCATTGTATTTATATGCCGCCCCGCATGCCGTCACTTGTTTCATTGTGTTGTTTACACACAAAGGACTCTTGGTGCCTGTACAAAAAAGATCCATACACACCACGAAATCAGACAACTTTTATGCCGAAACTAAAAGACACTGTGGCATCCTCAGAAAACAAACATCACCACAACTCATCAACTACACGTTTGCATATGTTGCAGATTTCAAGCAAGTGTTTTTTTCTATAGAAAAGCACATTAAACGATTGCAATGTATGCCTTACAATGAAAGGCTACAGGGGGAAAGGGATAAAAAGCAAAGAAACAAATTAACAAGTTAACTTCCACCATTAACTTAACAAATGGTACCACAATACTGGAAAAAAAACAAGGAGGTCTCCAAAGTTCATTTTTACATCCTTATCTAGCATAAATCGCTGACTACAACAGCAGTACTTGAGCATGGAGTGGACCTCTTAGAAACAAAAATCCTACAATTTTCCTTCTAGGTAATCATTGGGCAATAAAAGGGAAAGGGGTCTCCGTTACTGGCATGGTGATTCAGCCACTAGGAGTGGTGATGCAGGGAGAGATTTGCCGGGCGGGGTGTGTGTGTGTGCTATAGGGGATGTGATGGGTCAGGAGTGCTATGGTCCCTCTGGGGGGTATTTTTGATCTAGGAGGGAGGTGAGGCGTTTAGTGCCTGTCCTCCTAGTCGCCCCCAGATCAGTTAAATGTGGTGAATGAGGATGGAAGGAGCCCTGGTCGCGTCCTGCTGCTGTTAAACGCCAGGTCGGTCACTAATAAGCCCTTTGTGGTCCGGGACTTGACCCTGGACCAGTCGGCTGACCTGGTGTGTATCACGGAGACCTGGCTAGACACCTGAGTCAGGGCCTAACACTGAGGGCTGGGGAAGATTTTTAGGGCAAGCAGCACCAGAGTTCTGTAAACACAACCTGACACAGCAAGAACTAACATAGAACAAGAGTCAAACAGCCCAGCCCTGCAGCATAAAGGGTTGCAGTGCCCTCCCCAGAGCCCCCATGATTGGTTCTGGGAGGCAGGAGGCATTGAGCAATCACAGGGTGCCATGCAAATATCTGGGACCTGCTTGCACTGCTCATTGGCCAGCGATGACATCCATCAGGTCCTTCCCGTCCGATCACAGACCCAGTTCAAGAGTTCAACACTGTTTCTGGCTCCATGATGTCTGCTCCCTCCTCCCCTCTTGACATTTCCCTCCAACACCACCTGCCAGGCAATAACAAAATCAATAACGACTTTCGTTGTTATTGATTTTGTTATTATTTATCTTTATCGTTATTGCAATAATAATAAAGAATTTTATCATCAATATAACGAAAGCGAAGCGCACCCCCCTAGTTTTAACTGAGATTTTATATTATACTGTGTTTTATTTTTGTATTATGTTTTTATTATGTGTTGTTCACCGCCCTGGACTGCCATTGGGCAGGAGGACGCGGTATACAAGTGTTGAAATAAATGCATCAATAAAATAAATAAATACAATTTATTTTTAGCACCCTCTTGCCAGGGCCTCACAAAGAACTAATTCACTTTTTAATCCTTGCACCAGCCTGGTGAGGTAGGCTAAGCTGAAAGAATAACGTGACTGGCCCAAGGTCACCCAGTGAGCTTCTGGCTAATACGAGACTTGAATCAGGCCCCCTCCCCCCCCCTTCCAGTTCAAGTACTGCACACACAGCCATTACACCACACTGGCTCTCACACACACGCCATCACGACCCGCCCCGGGGCAGAAAATCCCAGGCAACGGCTGGGGCACCGGACACATGTGAATGCAGTTGGGGAACCGTCCTGCTAGCCACATGGGAAACACAACATGTGTGTGAGTGGGTGGTCCCACCCATGCTGTGCTCCCAAGTGCCCCATCTCCTGCCATGACGGGCAGCTATGGCAGCAGGCCATGGTATAGCCCTAACCTGGGCTGGGTCATGGCGGACCACAACAAACATGATACCCTGCTGTGGTCCGGTCGGGAGGACCCTAGCCTGGGATGTGACTTTGGAGATTTTCCCAAGGTCACAGCCCAGGCTCATGGCCAACAGAGCCAGGGGCAATCTCAGGCCAACATTTGGCGGTGCCTCAACCGATGTGCCAGCGGCCTGCAGGCTAAAGCAGGCCGCAACAGGTTGCCATCACATCTGTTTTTACCCATTAAGTATAATTTTTGGTCTATGGACAGTTGAGATGTACAGATTTCTCAACTGAAAGTGCTCTGCAAGCAATGTGGAAATCACAGAGGTGACTAACCATGGCACCGGAAGTTCTAAGTGGCTTGTGACTGCCTTCATACAGAGACTTCACCGTAATCCAGAAAAAAGGCTGATCATTTTATATTGGGAATTATAGCCACCAATTTATTCAAGATAAAGTCAACTCCAATGTGCTCTGTTCTGTAAATGTGAAATTGCTTTACTGCAAAGTACAAGCTTCTGCTATGCATACCACCCCACCGTTACCTTATTAAAATTATCATCTCTAAATTTCTTTTAATAGCTCTTTAACAATCCAAAGAGAAATTTACAGTTATACAAAAACCCCTCATTTCCTGTGCACCTTTCCACGCTAACTTACCTTCTCCCCACTAGAGTAGAAGAAATAACGCAATCGGACAATGTTACAGTGATCCAGCTTTCTCATGATCTGGAGCTCTCGGTTCTGAAAGAAAAAAGCACAACATTAAAATATATATATACTCTCTTAACAGCAGTGGTACAGTGTAACATATACCATGGTGGACAAGAGCACTTCAAGCCACTAGAAGAGCGAGCCTATTTTCAAGAGGTATGAGAAAACTTTGAAAAGTGCACACTTCCCTGGAATTGTTACTGACAGCTATACTAGTCTGATTATGGGTTAAACCTTTCCTGGATTATAAAACCTGTTCCGATTGGAAGAAGTGCATTGCAATACTGCATGATGCTCTAGGACATGGACTGTAGTGCAAAGGGGAGAACAGGGTGTAAAAGCTGGGGGAGGATGGCAAAAACGACATGAATTTTCTTAATTTACATTACAAATATAATAACTGCAAGTAACCTATGTGTAAACACAGTGTCAGTGTGAAATGTGTCTGCAGAAATCTATTTCCAAAACCTATAACAGGGTGATGGGAGGCAGCACCTCCCTTTCCCCCCTCTCCCCCAAGGATGTCATTTCTTGCAACGCTGATGATGATCATACACTTTCATTTGGCCATGACAGACCATGAGGGAAGAAGTGGCCCAGTTAGCAGAAAAACTGAGCGACAAACTCATTATTTTGTTGCTCTTCCGAACCATCGCTTCAGAAGGTGATATATGCAAATCTAGAACCAAACCGTATATTTAAAAAAATATTTTAGCAAGGCACTGGACATAATATCTCCCCATGCTCCAGAGCCAAGAGTATATTGAAAGCACCATAATCTTGAATAAACTTCCTAGAACATTTAAGCAAATTACCCACCCACTCCAAGACACTTTGTGTATCCTTTCTCAGCGCATGTGCAAATGTAAATAGGAAAGAGGGCAGCCTGCACGTTCTTCGCAACACCGGCCAGCTTTCTGCCAGTCTCTAGCCTTGTCCTTTTACAGAAAGTTAATGAACGATTAGTGGCTCAGCAGCTTCAGGGGCACCTAGACCACATCAGTTTTCTGGATCCCTTGCAATCCAGCTTTTGACCAGGTTTGGGAACCGAGTGTACACTTTTGGCCCTGGTCGATGGTCTCTATTGTGAACTGGACCAGGGTCAGCCGACCCTCTTGATACTGTTACATCTCTCAGCTGCATTTAATACCATTGACCATGAGATATTGGTAGCTCGCTTGGATGACAGCTGGGGTGGGCGGGACTGTTCTCGAATGGTTCCGCTGCTTCCTGGCCGGGAGAACTCAGCGTGTGGTCCTGAGTGATAGTTCATCTTCTCCCCGGGACCTCACGTGTGGAGTCCCGCAAAGTTCTATTTTGTCCCCCCTGACGGTCAACATGTATATGCAGCCTTTGAGCGAGATCGGCAGAGGGTATGGTGTGGCATGTCATCAGTACGCAGAGGACACCGAACTCTACCTCTCTTTTTCAACTGACCCTGGCCCGGCAGTCTCAGTCCCTACCCAGTGTCTGACGACTGTGGGGGATTGGACAAGGGCGAGCTGTCTGAAACTGAATCTAGACAAGACGAAGGCAATGCTGGTGGGAAAAGTTGAGGGAGTGACAGCGCCCGTCATTCACAGGGTCTGTCCTCCGTGGGTCCCTCAGGTTCAGAGTCTGGGTGTGCTCCTGGACTCTCAGCTTTGTCTGGATGTCCAGGTGGCACCTGTGGGGAAGGCGCATTCTGCCAGCCACACCTGGTATGACCGCTTCTGCAGTATGTTTCTGACTCTGACCTAGCCACCATCATCCATGCTGTCATCACCTCAAGACTGGACTACTGCAACACGCTTTACATGGGGCTAACCTCAGCGACTGTTTAGAGACTGCAGCTAGTGCAGAATGCGGCGGCCCACTTGTTCACGGGAACAGGCCACTGTAAGCACATTACACCGGTGCTCCAATCTCTGCATTGGCTGCCTATTTCAAGGTTTTGGTTTTGACCTTTGGACCCCTTTACAGTCTGGGCTCCACTTACTTGCGGGATCGTCTCACCCCCCTGGATCTTGGATCCGCCCCTGTGGTCTGCTAGGAACACCCTCCTCAGGGTTCCCCAGGTGATGGTAATGAAGAGAGTGTTGTCGGTGGCCGCACAGGGGCTGTGCAAGTTCCTCCTAACCGAGGTCTGCCTGGCCCCAGATCTCCCCTCTTTCCATAGAAAGTGTAAGACCTGGCTGTTCCGACAGGCTTTTGGCGAGGGGGACGGGTGATGGGTGGGGGTTAAACTTCACCATGAACATTTTTAATTTGTATTATGTTTTAGTAATGTGTTTACTTTGAGGCTTTATATTGTGTTGTGAGCAACCTTGAGCTGCAGTAGCAGGAGGGGCAGCAGAGACACTGAAAATAAACAAACTAAACTAGGTTAAATATTTAGAGGCAATTGAACACTACACAGCACTGGTCTTGAAACTGCCCGCCCCAACCCCAATGGAACCCCACTAGAGAACCCTTTTTATGTGCCTCGCCATTGCCATTAGTGAGGATGGCTAATGAGAGAGCCCCGCCTGCTAAAACAATAGATAATTACAAGGAACGCCATTATTATTTTTGTTATAAATTATAATTAATATTATTTCATTAAAAAAAAGTTTTAAACTATAATTAAAATCATCATTAAAATACTATAATTAAATAAAGAGTCAGTGTAGTGTAGTGGCTAAGTGCGCAGTACCGGTCTACCTGGATCGGGAGGAGGCAGGGGGAGGCCCCAGTTCAAGTCTCGCCTTATCCAGAAACTCACTGGGTGACCTTGGGCCAGTCACCGTATTCTCTCAGCCTAATTTACCTCACAGGGTTGTTGTGAGGATTAGAAATTGTGTTAAAATTGTTGTGTAAAGTGCTCTGACTGCCATGCAAGGGGGCAGCATATAAAAATTAAAATTATCATCATCATCAAACCAATGCTTATGTATAAAATGCAGTCAGGTTCTAGCATATTTTCATATACCACTAAGATTAACATTTCCCTAATTACCCCCCCCCCAAAAAAAACTTACAATTTTGCATATTACTTAGTGTAACAGAGTCACATTTCGATTGCCTTGCAAGTCAGTGAAGTCGTAGCTCTTGAACTAAATAGAATGTGTGTGCCAATCCTCCACCATTGAAGACACTGAGAGCTGATCCATTGACTAATGGATGGAGGATTGGACCCCAACTGCCAAGTAAAGTCAGGTTAAGGAGACAAGGAAGTGTAAACCGAACAAAGCACACAAAATTAGTTAATTATGAAGGAGGCCTCATCACAGCAAACAGGGATGGCTACCCTGAAATTAATAAAATGCTTGTCTAAATACAGTAAGTATAACAAATACTGGGGTCAAAGATGCAAAATGCGCACACGCAAAACAAGGCAGTGAGAACAGGCGTTGCTGGTTTTGATCCTCCCACCAATATTTTCATATCACTCATTATTTCCTCCAAAATGAGGAAGAGAGTTTTTGCCAGGAAAGGAAAATGGAGCCTTCACAGCCAGCTCATATGGTGGGCTGCGGCCAAGGAATGAAGTCGTACCCCTGAATTAGCCATGGCAGTCACTGGCCAGTATTGGCTCTCTTTGGCTAGGAAGGCCGCCAGTTTTCTTTTCCAGGTTTATTTGTCGTGTAGGATAAATCAAGAGTTGTCGTGTTCATAGACACTGCAGGGATATGGGCATCTTTGGGCTTCGAGATGATGATGTAGGCCTGTTGGACTCTGGATTACTTCTGATTTGCAGTCCAAGACCTGGTCCTACAATTGGTTTTATTCAGTTTTATATGAATGCAAACTTTGGCAGTTACCCCTGGGATATTATTTTTCACTGTAGGAAAAATAAGAGGAGAGAAGGAAGGTTGTTTTCAGCCACTGCACATCGTTGTATGTTAATTTAAAGCAAGATGCTAAATGTTATTCACACTTCCCACCAGGAGGAATCAAGCAGAATTGTGCTCATATCGAATTCCTGAGAGTTCCTAGAACATGCACACTCCTTTTGAAACTAATGCGTGTTTGGGAGACTACAAATGCATCACTCAGTGACTTTTTGGAGGTTAGTGTTATTCAGCTAAACCCAGGGAAGCTGTATTGACACGTGTGTCCAGAAAACGTTTTAAAAACCCACTGCTAATGAACTAGGTTAAACTCTGTACTTGTCCTGAAAGGATTACAAAAGACCTGACATACCAAAACTCCCAATCAACATTTCACTCCAACCTTTCACAGCTTTTCAAAGCTTTTTTCCAAGCCCTCAGCCAATAAGCTTGCGCAATAGCAAAAGGGAGCACATTTCAACTGCAAAGTTATTATGATGACTTGCTCAGGTTATCGAAAATATAGACTGAATGACCACACACACACACACACACACACAGTCAGAGTCTTCCAGGGGCTATAACTGAGGCAACCAGACTCCACACAGGCATCTGCTATACCAGGAGCAGTATCATATTCCGATAAAGTGGCTGACATGAGAAATTACCAAAGCCGGCTTACTCTCCCTGGAGCCCGGTAGCACAGCTTAGCCTTTAGACTCATTAGGATCCTGACCACAACAGTCAACTTGCAACAAGGCTCCAGCACTTTCACGTGTTCTCCATAAAAGCATTTAAAAAACAAAACAAAACTAAAAATCTCCACCCCAAACTCTATTCCCACCTGCCAAACACTGGACCAAAAAGAAAGGTCTTGTGTTACCTCTAGAAAATGCCCAGGTTTGGACTTTGACAAACCTCTAGGGTTCCACAGTTAAAGGACAACAACCCAGAACGCCTCTGTGAGCCCAGGCCGCATGGACCTGCCGGGAAGGATGGTACCTGCAAGACGGCACTCCTAGCTGACGGCAGAGATCATGACAGAGGAGGGGGACAGTCTCAGATATAGGGGGCCCAGGACATTCAAGGCCTTAAAAAGAAAAAAAAAGCACACCATGACTTGTGTCTGGAAAGTCATTAGAAGCTAGTCAAGACTCAAATTCAAATTCAAATTTATTCAGAATGTGACCATTGGTCACTGTTCACAACATCAAACATTACAACATAAAAAACAGTAATACATATCAACATTAAACAACCTTAATATAAATAAAAATTAGGGGAGCAAAATATAAGGGACCAGCTCACCACCAAAAGTAGTCTCCCCAGCGAAGCTAAAATAGATTTACTAACTTAAAATTCACTATAGCTTTAGGTACAAAACCCTCTTTTGAGTTTTACTCATGGCAACCCAGCGCTCACGTAGCCGCCCCATAGATTAAACAGACAGCACTTTCAATAAATACAAGCGGTACCTAACACCTATTGGGCTTGGAAAGAGAGGAACTTCCGACGGGCATTGAAGACAGACCAGGAAGGACATAACTGCCCGTGTCACCAGTTTAGCAGCATCCGCCAAAAGAAAGCGCATCAGCTCGTCCAGAGTACGCCCAGGCAGGCGGCCTAAAAAGATTGGCAGACAAAGGTCCCCCTGGGAGTCATACAAATGACAGGAGCAAAAAATATGCCCTGTACCCTCTATCTCCTGGTTATCAAAAGGGCAGAGTCTTAAGTGCCGGGGAATACCACCATAACGCCCCTCCAACAACCGCGTGGGGAGGGCATTGAGCCGTGCACATAAGAACAGCCACAATTTCCTAAAGGAAACCTTGGCTAACAAATAATTTGCAGGCACTCCAGGGCCCAAAGGAAGGGGCACATAGTCAGATAGAAAGGAACACGCTGAGACTACTGCAAAATCTTCCTGTCTGCTAATATCAAAGAGTCTTTCCCGGACTAAACCCTTTGCGGACCTCAGATCTCTAGAAAGTAAAGCCACTACCTCGAGGCCCAAGGAAACTATCTTGGCGCAAACCAAGCCCTCCCAAGAATTTACAAATGAGTCCATATTCAAAAAGGCAAGCAAACTCCCTGGGGGAGCCTGGTGAATAACAATCCACAGTCTTATCGCCTGAAGCCATGGATGTACGTCCCAAGATATCTGCCCCGTTTCCAAACGTATAGCCGCTGCGGGGGCTCCATCCGGGACCCTTAAAAGCGGAGAAACCTTGATTGAAAATTGGCCAAAACGAATGGGCGCTGAATGGCCCAGATGGCAGCCCCGTAAACCAATTGGGCCTTTGGTTTGGCCTCCAATACCTGGCATGCTGGGGCAAAAAACCCACCCTCCCTTTTATAAAAAAAAAGTTGTATCGCAGCGATGCACCCGCGAACCTTGGCTGCAATTGCTGCAAAATGTAGATTCCAGGCCAAAGAGGCCTGGAACCTAATCCCCAGATACCTGTAATGCCACACCCGCTCGATCTGGGCTTTAATCAATAACCCAGGTAAACCTTTTCCTAGCTCGGCCAAACACCAGGACCTTTGTTTTAGAATGGTTTATTTGAATCCTATTTTGAAGGCAATAAGCCGCCAGGAGATTGAGCTGCCTCTGGAGACCAACCCTTGTTTGGGATAAAATTGCCGCATCGTCGGCATATAATAATATGCCAACCGAATGAGAGTCCAATTTTAGGGGGAACAGATGAGGAGCAGACATCAGAGGAACCAGGTCATTTAGAAATATCTTAAAAAGGGTCGGGGCCAACACACATCACTGCCTAACCCCAGAAGCTATGCCAAACCGGTTGGACAAAAAACCATACTGGTCCAAACAGACTGACAAAGTGGAATCACTATGGACAGCCTCCAACAATTCCAAGTGAAGACTCTGAAGCACAGGTGAAAAGAGCTCAGGGCAACTCATCCCCGACAGGAGCCTAGCTGCCACGTTCCTCTCCAGCTGTAGCTTCTGAACAGTCCAAGTCAGCCCCACGTAGAGCACACTGCAGTCATCTAGCCTCAAGGTTACGAAAACATGGGTGTTAGCCGTCAGATTGGAACCAGAAAGGAATGGCCGCAACCTGTTCCCAGGGTCTCCCACAAGCCCCGTGTCCCTTTTCTTCCTCTCACCAGCTTTGGAAACTGGTCTCAAAACATCACCCCCTGTTCTTTCTAGACTATACCGTGCATGGAAAGGTGCCAGAGGCAGAAAGCACTGCATCAGCTGCTCAGAGAATAGGTTATGCCCATGGCCACTGACCTGCCAGTCGATATTGTAAGTGCAGGGTCGTATCCCCCAACTCACCTGTCCAAAAGGTAGTAAAGAGCTATGGCCATTTGCCTCTACCACCTATGACCCAAAGCACAGAAAATCGTTTTTTAATAAATTCCACCAGTGTAGTTCGGTACCACTGTGTCTGAACTGGCTAGCCACTGAAAAATATAGTGTTATTCATCCAAATAGCCTGTGTGCATTACATTTTGTTAAAGATATTAACCGTCACCATTCAGGTAGTGAACACCCGTTAGTACTCTTCCATCAGATAGCGTGAAAATACTAGATGGGATGTCAGGATTCCTGAATTATGTTCCAAGCCTAGATGATGAATAATGCATGCAGCGCAGGAAGCTCTGAGGTTTAATTAGTGTTTGCAAAGCACTTTAAGATCCGCCCTCAAAAGGTGCTAGACACATGCAAGTTATACCAATTAATATGCTATTAAATGTTCACGGTTTTCAGTAGCATGCAAAATTGTTATAAAATCATGAGTTCTTAAGCACTTCTTTTCTTGACACACCTGCTCTCCACTAATCCCTCAAACTAGGTAAATCCCAAAGATTTAAAAGGATGTAGTTTGAATATTAAAAAAAATATCAATTCCAGAGATTTCTCTTAGCAAATAGTTACAAGAGAAAAGCAAGTATTTTTGTACGTACATTCAGGAGTTGACATTTGGTGTATAAGTTGCAGTAGTACTTACTACATTTTGTAACTTAAAATAAAGCAAATGATTCAAAAGCAGCACCAACTTCTTGCTGGCCTCCTAGTCCCACCGTTTCTACCCAGGACCCTGATCACATAACACTGAAGCTATAAAGTTGGGGTAGCCAAGAGATAAGATTGTGATCTACTCACAAGATACTCTTCAGTAGAATACAGTGTAGGGTGAGACACCAGCTTCTCGGAGATCACCTATGGGAAGGAGTATGGGACTGGAGCCGTAAGGACTATCTCCAAGGAGGATATGGACTACGAGAACTCCTCCAGTACAGCAGGAAGCTCTCTCTAAAGGGGAGTTCTTCTCTCTCCTCCAGAGACCAGTTGCTGAGATTACAGTTGTGAGTTAGGGGAAGGGGTACTAGCGTGGAGAGTCAGACCCAGACTGTTTATAGGGAGAACTCCTCCCATTTTAGAGAGCTACCTGCCACACAGAGTGCTTTTCTCTACTTCTGAGACCAACTGAAGTACCTTGGAGCGGCAAATCAGGTAGAGGGATACTCTCTTGGATCATCAGAGCCAGCATAAAAGTCCTGGTTGATCAAATGATGCCTGGATCACGTTGATCACATCCACTGTAAGTCTGACCATCCCTATTGTTCAGGATTCTGAGGTATGCTGGATCATGGAACATTTGGGATATCTTTTGGTTCACAGTGTAAGTCAAGCACCACCAATGAAGAACATCCAAAAGGATGATAAAAAACCAAAAGTACGGACGTTAGGTGATTTCTAAGAAATGTTATAGAGATCTAAGAGATTTCTAAGAGGTGTCATACTGGGTCAGACCAACAGTCCATCGAGCCCAGCATCCTGTCTCGGACAGTGGCCTATCACGGGGGCCTGGGAGAAGCACCCAACAGGTCACCATGTTATCCATGCCCTGTGGGTCATCCCCAAGCTCCCGACACTAAAAGGTTTTGTTCCCCAATCCTATCTGGCAGCTGCTAAAGGACCTCTCTTCCAGAAACTTGTCTAAACCTCTTTTAAACTCAGCTATACTACTGGCCTTGACCACCTCAATTCAATTCAATTTTATTTTATTTGTGCAGCCATTGGCTATTACAAATTAAATATACAAGCAATAACAAACAAATAAAATAATCCTTTACATCTATACATAAACTTAAAACACTCTTATGAATTGACTTGTACCATATACATTATTATAGTCTCTAATTTTTTCCATTAACTAATTTCAGAATAGGAATATCTCTAAGAACATTTAGACTTCTCTCCTAGACCTCAGTTTTGCTTTATATCTACACATAATCTTCACCCCAAAATAGGCCCCTTGACCACCTCCCCTGGCAGTAAATTCCACAACCTAATTGTACACGGAGTGAAAAAATACTTTCTTTTGATTGTTTTTACTCTGCCACCTGTGAGTTTCATGGAGTGTCCCCTAGTTTTAGTACTAGTTGGTACTTGCCACCTGTGAGTTTCATGGAGTGTCCCCTAGTTTTAATACTAGTTGGTACTCTGCCACCTGTGAGTTTCATGGAGTGTCCCCTAGTTTTAATACTAGTTGGTACTCTGCCACCTGCGAGTTTCATGGAGTGTCCCCTAGTTTTAGTACTATTTGGGAAGGTAAATAACCATTCCCTGCTTACAAGTTCCACATCACTCATGATTTTATAGACCCCTATCATATCTCCTCTCAGCCGTCTCTTTTCCAAGCTGAAGAGCCCCAACCTATCAAGCCTCTCCCTCATACGGGTGCTGTTCCATACCCTGGATCATTTTTGTTGCCCTTCTCTCTACCTTTTCTAGTTCTGCTATATCATTTTTGTTGCCCTTCTCTCTACCTTTTCTAGTTCTGCTATATCTTTTTTGTGATGGGGCGACCAGAACTGCACACAATATTCGAAGTGCGGTTGCACCACTGGTTTGTATAGCGGCATTATGACATCCTCAGTTTTACTCTCTATTCCCTCGCGAGTAATTCCTAACATTCTTTTGCTTTTTTGACAGCTGCGGCACACTGGGCTGAGAATTTCAGTGTATTATCCACAATCACTCCCAGATCCTTTTCCTGAGTGCTAACTCCTAGCTTAGTACCCAGCACTGTGTACTCATAACTTGGGTTATTTTTCCCTGCGTGCATCACTTTGCACTTGTCCACATTAAATCTCATCTGCCATTTAGATGCCCAGGCACCCAGTCTTGTAAGATCTTGCTGCAGCTCCTCACAGTCTGCTCGTGTTCTGACTACTCTGAATAACTTGGTGTCATCTGCAAATTTGATCACCTCACTCTTAACACCCTTTTCCAGATCATTAATGAATACATTGAAAAGAACTGGTAGCAGTACAGATCCTTGGGGCACACCAATTTTTACATCCCTCCATTGTGAAAATGGCCATTTAGTCCCACTCTTTGCTTCCTATCCTTTAACCAGTTACCAATCCATAGCAAAACACTGCCTCCTATCCCATGATTTTTCATTTTCTCAAGAGTCATTTATGTGGGACCTTATCAAAGCTTGCTGGAAATCCAGGTACACTATATCTAGTCCCTGATTACTACAGTGAGCAATGACCTTCAGCCCTGGCATACAGAGGTATGCAAAACTGCAGTCTGCCTCATGAGGTCAGCATGCACAGCACACTTTGCTAGATCTCATGCCAAGTCTATTGCATCAGATGGCACAAGAGCCAGTGTAGGAGGTGCTGGAGCAGGGAAGAGGAACCTCAGGTCCCACGGTCCAAATGAGGCCCAGGGCTAGTTTGTGTGTAGCCCCTTTCAGTTTCTGGATCCAGTTCCTACTCTCAAGTACTGAAAAACTAAGCTCTGAATAACGGAGCAGAGATGAGGCCATGCAACAGTAGGAGATGGATCCATGTTTACTGGGCCCTCATTTTCCCGAACGCACGCCTTAAACAAACCCACACCCAACTTCTCTGCGTCTCTCAGAGCTTGTATTCACTTTCAAAGTGGCCCCTGGCAGGGAAAAGTTCCCCCAAGCCTGTGCTAGAGTGTAAGCTGTCAGCCAGCAATTTAGTGATCTCCGTTTATTGCTATTAGATTAAGAGAGAGAAGACGGTATGTTGGAAATGGGAGTTAGAAATAATATGGAGAGTTATAGGTTAACGTTTAAAGTCCGATTTCACTAGCATTAACCCGTGGAAGGATTTAAAATACAAAACCAGAGTAGTGTTGCCAGGCTGGTTCATTCTATCCATGGACATTCCAGTTTTCTAAATACTACTCAATGATTTATATGCAAATCCTTCAAGATTAAAAGCTGAGACACGAACGAACGTGTAACCAATTTTCATCCTGTAACCTGGGTGTCTCATTTCTTTTGATGTTACTAAATTTTAACTATATTCTTTGCAAACCCAACAGCCAGACTGTCTGAACTCCAACTGGATTAATAACTGCTATCTACTTCTCCTGAAAAAGGTTAGCTCCCACTCAAAATGCAGGGAAGCACTAATGAGACAAAAGCCAAGAAACAAGTTTGCAGTACAACCCAAATAAATTTAGATCAGCACAACCTAGCATCGTGCAATAAACACATACAACCAAGGAACAGGCTTCCCTCTACATTCTGAACTGTCTTTTAGAGGTAAAGACACTGATCTTTAATAGGGCAAATGATGTTAATTTATTATTATTCATTAACACATACTAGTCTCTAAAGGTAACATTCACATCCTAAGCACAAAAACCAAATAGGCCCTTTTGATCATTCAGTCTACATCTACCAAGTGCAAGACAGTTCTCAGAAAGAGAATGAAAATGATAATTGACATTAAGTTTAACACTGCTAAAGAAATGTAAGTAAGCTTTATTACGGCACGAGCTTTCGCTATGGCCAAATTATAAATATCAAACATAAAAATTTTATAACCACCACCACCACCAATACATCAGACACCAAATACAGTCAATTTATCAATCACAGCTAGGGGTTAAAGAAATGAGTGCAGTGCTTTTATTTGTTTTCAAATATCCAAACTTGCTGTGGAATGTAACACAAGATTCAATAACGTTTTTGGACATGGGAGAAGGGGATTCCGAGTGTCCTCTCAATCCTCCTTGCATTCCAATATTTAACCACTAGGTTAAAGCCAGTACCTTAGTTCTCAACTGCTGTTGCAAAGAACAAGAGAATGAAGGAAGATGCAAACTCAGAGCTACACGTGGCTTGTACTCCTGCAAAATCACTAGAAAAGACATGACAGCATAGGAATTACCATAATGGATCAGATGCTTAATTCATCAAGCGTCAATTAGTTAATGTTACAGTTAAGTTCTTTCTTATTTCTTTCTTTTTGTAAGTAAGCATGTGGACAAGGGAGACCCGGTAGATAATAGTGTACCTGGCTTTCCAGAAAGCATTTGATAAGGTCCCACATAGAAGTCTGTTGAGAAAATTAAAAAGTCATGGAATAGGAGGTCGTGTCTTACTATGGATCAGTAACTGGTTAAAGGATTGGAAGCAAACAGTAGGATTAAATGGTCAGTTTTCACAGTGGAGAGATGAAAAAATTGGCGTGCCCCAGGGATATGTATTGGGACCGGTGCTGTTTAATGTATTCATTAATGATCTGGAAAAGGGCATTAAGAGTGAGGTGATCAAATTTGAAGACGACACCAAGTTATTCAAGGTAGTTAAAACACGAGCAGACTGTGAAGAACTGCAACAGGATCTTAAGAGACTGGGTGCCTGGGCATCTAAATGGCAGATGAGATTTAATGTGGACAAGTGCAAAGTGATGCACGCAGGGAAAAATAACCCAAACTATGAGTACACAATGCTGGGTACTAAGCTAGGAGTTAGCACTCAGGAAAAGGATCTGGGAGTTATTGTGGACAATACACTGAAATCCTCAGTCCAGTGCGCAGCAGCAGTCAACAAAGCAAACAGAATGTTAGGAGTTATTTGAAAAGGGATAGAGAATAAAACTGAGGAGGTCATAATGCCTCTATACAAACCAATGGTACGACCGCACCTGGAATAGTGTGTGCAGTTCTGGTCACCCCATCTCAAAAAAGACATAGCTGAACTAGAAAAGGTACAGAGAAGGGCAATGAGAATGCTAAAGGGTATGGAACAGCTTCCGTACAAAGAGAGGCTTGACAAGCTGAGTCTCTTCAGCTTAGAGAAGAGAAGACTAAGAGGGGACATGATAGAGGTTTATAAAATCTTGAGTGGTGTGGAACGAGCAGATAACCGTTCCCTATTTACCCTCTCGAATAGTACTAGAACTAGGGGATGCGCCATGAAACTAGCTGCCGGCAAATTTAAAACAAATAAAAGGAAGTACTTTTTCACTCAACGCATAACTAACTTATGGATTTTTTGCCAAAGGACGTTGTCAAGGCCAATAGTATAGCTATGTTTAAAAAAGGAATGGATAAGTTCTTGGAGAGTAGGTCCATTAATGGCTATTAATCAAGTAGATTGCAGGATAAACTTCTTACTGTCGGGAGTCAGGAACGAACAATGGGGAATGTATTGCCCATTGTGAATGTTGTTCTTCTCCCATGCAATGGCCACAGGATGCTGGGCTTGATGTTGACGTGACTCAGTATGGCACGTCTTATGTTCTTAAGTTAAAGAACTGTAAGCCACCCTGAGCCTAAGGAATAGCGTAGGATAAAACAAATCTAAATTAATAAATATAAATAAATATACATGGCACTTGGAGCACTTTACAATCCTAGACATCAATTTAAAAACTGACAAATTAAAACAATTTTAAAATATTGGGGAAGTTAAATGAGAGGAGAGACTACATTAAGGGGAACCAGCAATGGATCCTAAAAGGACCTAGAGAATAAGTACGTCTTCAGGTGTTTTTTTAAAAGGTGAGGAGGAAGGAGTCAATATGGACACCTGGGGGGCTATTACATAACACATACAGGACTAAAATATCTCTACCATTTTACATAGAGAATCCACAACCTCCATGGAAGTTGTTGGCTGTCATAATGAAGGCCTCTGTGACAACTGATTAATAAAGTAAGCCTCAGTATCTTGCATTACCAAGTTACTAACTATTTTCTAAAGCATCAATGATATGCAAGAAGAGAAATTCTGTACAGTCATTTAAAAAGTGAGGCAGCACCCACTACACATAAAGCAAGCGATTCCAACACAGCTCAGAGGTGTTCTAAAGAAAAACAGTGTTGGTATTGTGTGCGCGTACGTGTATGCGTAGGAGAGAATTAAGTAAGTCACCCCTCCACCACCACAGTCCCCTACCCCATTCCCTGATCTCTTCATTTTAAGGGCCCTTGTTGCTGAAATATTTATATGAATGTGTTAAAAAGTTAGGACTAGAACCCTTTAGGCTCTCATTGTAATCTCAAAGTTCCAACTTTTCTAAACAGTTAACTGGGAAGTGTTGATATCATCCTCAAAGTCCTTTTATGTTCACTGGGAAACAGAGAGAACACGATCAAGAAAGATAGCGGGGCCCACAAAGACAAAATAGCTCCCTACAATTAGAAAGAAATAAGAAAATGCAACACCTTATTCATTTTTTAAAAATTTATATTTTATTAGTAGTTCTAAAGTTTTGTAAAATAGGAGCCTACAATTAAGATCTTACCTAAGTAGGCCCAACTTTCCTAACTCTACACATCCAGTTAAACTTGCTGAACCTGTATGGAGATGGAATACTCTGCACTTTTCAAAAGGAGGTCACTTTCTCGGGAGCCTAGGAACTGCCATGGGTTCCTTCCATTTAGGCACCCATTATTGTAAAGTATTTAGCTACTTCATTGAAACTTTCCCTCTACAGTCCCTTTTGCAAATCACAACTTCAGATAGGTTTATTTTAAATATGAAAAGGGAAAAAAATCCCAAGGACCAGCATCACACTGGCAGGTGGATATTAGTAATGAGCATTTTACTAATACTCTGACAAGAGGTCCTTGTGCCATTTTGCATTTTACACAGAAGTCAGTTGATGTTTGTAAGAAAATGCCAGGGCACAAAATCTGCAGGCACTTGGGAGCCACAGGCACCCAGAAAACTGAGGCTGGCGACTGGTTCCGGGGTGTAGTGGGGCAAGAATGGTTTAATATCAGGTAAGTCTGGCAACAGAATTTTTATTTATTTATATATTTTTTGGTTCTCCGAGTTTGATCTGAAATTTTATGCCCTGAAAATACTTTTAAAAACTAAAGCATGGACTTTCTCCTATTGCAGTACAAGTACTAACAGTGGACCTTCTCCTGGATGGCTGAAGTTTATCATCATGAGGCTTCACTGAAGGTGAAAACTAGAGCTGGAACAGGTACCCACAAATGGGTATACCCATCTGGAATAGTTGGATCCTGGCCTGGGTAAGTCCCTGCAGGACCCAGTCCCGATAGATCCAAGCCCAAAGGGGAATTAGCTCTACCACAAAGTCTTTATTATCAGTTCTCAAGTTATACATAACAGGTCTCCACCATTGGGTATTTTCAGATGTTACGATCCCACGCTCAACCACACTGAATACCCACATGGTGAGCAAGGGACCGTAACGTCTGATGGGGGGAACGGAAGTTCCCCCCCCAGATGATCACCCCTGTCAATCACGGTGGGGAATCACATTCACCATGCGATCGGCGGAACCGGTGGGGCTGGCCCCGATCGCGGGGTGAATGCGATTCCCTGCCGTGATGAAGGGGCCCATCCCATCTGGACGGCTCCCACGGCCCAGAATCCGCGGCGGGATTCCGGGCAGTGGCCGATTCAGGCGGGCGCTGCGGTCGCATTGGTTGCGGTGCCCGCCCGTCTCCCCAGAGGGTGGGGGACGAGGGAGCGTGGGGGGGGGGGAGCGGGGCCGTGTGGCCACACGTTGCACCACGCGGCCCCGCCGCCTTCCCGATTCCCCACTGGGATCAGCCGGCACTTCTGTGGAATGTGCCGGTTTGATCCCAGCAGGGGATCAAAGGGTGATTCTGTGACGGGGCCAATACAGGCCCCGTCACATCTGAAAATACCCTCTGTCTCTCTAGGCAATCTCACTAATGCCAGGAAAGAGCCCTCCGTCAGCACCAATCGTTTAACTTTAGGCTGTTAGCAGTTCCCAGGCTGTTACTCCCTGGTTCTTGCTATGCATAGTCTCTTAAATCAGACAAAAGCCTCTGGTTTTCAAAGTCTCAGGGTGATTTCATAAGTGACACGTTCCATTTCGCCACACTGAATCCCACCCCGGTGTGAACGGATTTGCCATGGGCTGTGGTGACACGTGCGGCCCCAACAGAAGTGACAGGATCGTGGCCACCACCCGGGGGCAATCAGAGAGAACATGGGCCGGGGGAACACAACAGACATGCAGTGGAGACGTGGACTGCGGTTCGAGCCCCAGAATGCACTGCAGCTGGGGTCAATTCCTTCCACTGCGGCTGCAGGTTTCCGTTCAGAAGTTACTTTTCATTCACCCCTGCCGCGGGGACCATTCACCACACTTCTGGGCCTCCTCCCGCCCCACCCACACGAAGCGTGGTTAGCTTCACCCCGGGCCGCATTTGACTGTGGTGAACATCTGGATGCGAGCTAACAGACATGCAGGGCGCTTTCACCATCCCCCACGTTTGATTGAGGTTGATTGTGGTGGACATTCACATCACTTCTGAAATCACCCTCTGTCTTCCCTCCCCAGCAACTACTCCTAGTCTCTGGGGTTTGGCAGCTCTCAGGTCCTCTCTCAGTGCTTTTAGTACACCAGCCTTTTCCAGAGCACTAGTTTCTCCCTGAGCAAGCTCCCAGCTCAGCTCTTCTCCCTAGGGCTGGCTTCAGCCACACCCATTTCCAGCTCGTCATCCATTAAGCACTGCATTCCTGCTAGCACCTGCAGCCCAGCTAGCCTACTCTCCAGCTGGTGCTAACTGCACCCTTTTAAAGGGCTAGCAGCACTCGGGGTCTCTACTCTGTTACACCATCACATCTGTAGGACCTGATTTGACTAGGAAAATGTGGGGTACTTTTTGGGCACCTGAAACTGTGTCTGATCAGGTCCCTGACATACTGCCATAGGAGGTGAGGGGTCTGGCTTGCCCAAGAAGGGAAGGGGAAAAGGAAGGAGTCCACAGTGCTGCTGACTGGAGCCTTTACAACGGAGAAGATTGTGTTCCCCCTCCCACTTCAGGTACCATTATGAAGGAGAGCTGCTGCCCAGAAAGGGTGTGTGAAGGGGACAAGGGACGTCATTGCTTAAAAATAAAAATTGTCAGGCATGTCGGGAGCCTAGAAATACAGGAGGAACTATTTTTGGAAAGGTATTCAATGTAGTTGTGAGCACAACAGTAGTTGACAAATTGAATGAGATTTTAGTGCTGTGTGGTGAGGATATTCTTAGGATGAAGGGAAGGCCAGCTTATTCACAACGGTTTAAGCAAAATTCAGGGACTCGATGACTAGATAAGCATAACTTATATGAATATCAGATTGTCTCAGTACTCACGTGGAATGGGAGAAGATTGGTCAACAAGATAGGCGATGAGGACTGGGTTGCATTTATTAATAAACACGAGATCATGCTTTTTCAGGAAATATCGTGCCTCACTCCCTTTTATATGAAGGGTTATAGATGCTTCAATCTTGTAGCTAGGAATCCAACATCAAGAGGCCGGCCTTCAACGAGTCTTTTAGCAATGGTTGCCAATTGCAGTTCATGGACGGTGAGTCAAATCCATACAGAAACTGACATTTGTCTAATGACAAGGTTAAGTCCTATTAAAGGGCCTTCATGGATCATAGTAAACACATATATGCCCTTCATGTCTTCTAAAAATCTGACACAGGATAAGTGGAATCAGCTTTCACTGTTTATAGAAAAGCTCAAGCAAGAATGTAAGTAAGACAAGATACTGATAGGCAGCAATCTGAATGCAAGAGTAGGGGGAATTTGTTAGGAGGAAGAGGATTTCCTGGTCTTAAATGAGATATTTGGTATCCCCCACCTACAATTTAAAAGATAGGGGTGTGAATATGGCAGGGCAGAAACTTATGCACCATAGTTTACGTATGGTAAAAGGACCCGACTGGCAACATATTGAGGATCTCCAAACTGGTCAACGACTGGAGAGTGATCACTTCCCCCTGGTTTTTCTATTTCAGATACAGGCTTTCTCAAAGGGGACCGGAAAAGTTAAAGGGTGGGATGGGCAGAGGAATAGTGCCTCCCCCATTATTATCAACAAGAGATTGCACTGGGATGAGAAATTGGCTGGTAATATAGATCTCTGGCTAAGGGGAAATTATTTGGAGGAGCTACGCAATCAAATTATAACTTGCAAGAGTGTGCAGGAGACTACCCTGGGGATGCAAAGTATAACTAAGCTATTGAACCCATGTTTAATGAAGAAAATTTGTTTACCTATGGCTCAGCAGAGAAGAAACAGGGCTAGTTGGTTTGATCTGGAGTGTGTACATGCTAAAAGGCAGTTCAACAAGAAATTAAGGAAAGGCAGGGATATGAATACGTATTCAAATAATTTCCAAAGTTTAAGAAATCAATATAACTTGCTACTTGTAAGAAAGAAACATGTGTTTTATGCCTCCCAATGGAGAAAGCTTAGATTGGCTGTAGACAAGAAGGATACTAAGGTTCCCTTTGCTACCAATCGGCAGAAAGCCTATCAGTTCCAGTCCAACTGGATTGTAACGTAGCCCCCAAGGATTGGGTAAATTATTTTTCCACACATTTTAAAATGAAGGACCACCATGGGATGGAGCTAAATCTGCCTCCCCTGAAGGGGGATGTTACCTTATATTACTTGACAGAGGAGTTATTGGTAAAGCTGGTAGAGCAGCAAAAGAAAAATAAAGCGCCACGACCAGATGTTATTCCAGCTGAGGTTTATCTTTTAAACATGGATTGGTGGGCTCCCATTTTGGTATTGTAGTTTAATAAGATCGTGGAAACAGGTTTATTTCCAGAGGGCTGGAAGCATAATATTTTTCCTATTTACAAAAAGGGTTGAAAGTACGCTCCAGAATCATATCGCCCTACGAGCCTGTTGGAACATTTCTTGCCAAAATTTTTGGGCATCATTTGCTGGGTGCAGGACAGGAGTCTATTCTCTGAAGCACAGGCAGGATTCAGAGATGGCTACTCAACAATAGATCATTTATTCACCTTTAAATGTTTGTGATATAAATATACTATAAGATCTAGGGATGCCCTTTACGTAGCTTTCATAGACTTCAAGGCTAAGTTTGATATGATTGATAGGAGTCTCCTTTGGGTTACATAAAAAGTGCCATACTGGGTCTGACCAACGGTCCATTTAGCCCAGCATCCTGTCTCCGACAGTGGCCAATCACGGTGGCTTGGGAGAAGCACCCAACAGGTCACAAAGGGGGATCCACTCCCTGTTGTTTTCCCGTAGCTCTCGTCATGTTCCCTGATCCTGTCTCGCTAATAGCTGCTAATGGATCTATCTTCCAGAAACTTGTCCAAATCTCTTTTAAACTCAGCTATAGTACTGACCGTTACCACAGTCTCTGGCAGTAGACTCCACAACCCAATTATACGGTGAGCGAAAACAAAAAAATTATTTTATTTGTTTTAAACTTGCCACCCATGAGTTTCATCGAGTGTCCCCTAGTTCCAGTACTAGTTGAGAGGGTAAATAACTGTTACTTGTTTATTAGTTCCACACCACTCGTGATTTTATAGACCTCTATCATATCTCCCCTCTCAGTCGTCTCTTCTTGAAGCTGAAGAGCCCCAACCTACCAAGCCTCTCCTCAGACACCCAGTGTTGTAAGATCCTGTTGCAGTTCCTCACAGTCTGCTCATGTTTTAACTACCTTGAATAACTTGGTGTCGTCTGCAAATTTGATCATCTCACTCTTCCAAATCATTAATCAATACATTAAACAGCACCAGTCCCAATACAGATCCCTGAGGCACACCACTTTTTACATCTCTCCATTGTGAAAACTGACCATTCAGTTCTCCTCTTTGCTTCCTATCATTTAACCATTTACTCCATAGTAAGACACTACCTCCTATTTCATGACTTTTCAATTTTCTCAAGAGTCTTTTATATGGGATCATATCAAATGCTTTCTGGAAATCTAGGTACACTACATCTAGTCGGGGGCAGTAGGTGGAGAGCATGAGGTGATGGAGGCCCCGTCTGGTCCAACTTTGTGGGGGGGAGTTTCAGGAAATGGCGCCAGCCGATGCGGTGGATGTCTTGGGGTCTGTGAGAGCCACCAGTTGTGAACTTGATCCGTGCCCGTCCTGGTTGGTGAAAGCCTCCAGGGAGACGTTGAGGATGGTGCTGGCGAGGGTGGTCAACGGAGCCCTGCAGCAGGGGAGGCTGTCGCCTAGGTTCAAGGAGGCTGTGGTGCGCCCCCTGCTGAAGAAACCATCATTGGATGTGGACGCACTCACCAGCTACCGACTTGTTTCTAACCTTCCTTTTTTAGGGAAGGTTATTGAGCGGGCGATGGCGATTCAGCTCCAGGTGCATCTAGATAGCATTGGTTTCCTGGACCCTTTTCAATCTGGGTTCCGCCCCAGCTATGGCACCGAGTCAACGTTGGTGGCCTTGGTCAACCATCTCCACCGGGAGATGGACGCAGGATGTTCGACATTTCTTATTCTGGTAGATCTCTCGGTCGCTTTTGACACCGTGGACTGCTGTTGAGACAGCTGCGTGACCTGGGGGTCTGGACGAGACTGTTCTTGAATGGTTCCGCTCATTCTTCTTGGGGAGAAGCCAGTGGGTAGTGTTGGGAGTTGAAACATCTTGCCCCTGTGTTTTATCTTGTGGCGTTCCGCAGGGTTCCATTATGTCTCCGTTATTATTTAATGTTTATATGCAGCCCTTGGGGGAGGTCGTGAGAGGGCTTGGGGTGCAATGTCACCAATATGCTGATGACACTCAGTTGTACCTCTCTTTTTCAGCTGACCCAGACCCTGCCGTCTCGCTGCTATCCCAGTGTTTTGGAGGCCATGGCAGAATGGATGTGGCAGAGCGGACTGAAGTTCAACCCCGATAAGACGGAGATGACAGTGGTGGCAAGAGCGAGGGAGGTGTTGGCCCCCCTGATTGGGGGGATTCGCCCTCCTATAGCTCAGCAGGTTCGGTGTCTGGGGGTGATACTGGACGCAGATCTCCGCCTGGCGCGACAGGTGGAGGTAGTGGCGAAGGCTGCCTTCCGCCAGTTATATCTGGTGCGGAGGCTGCACCCGTACGTCTCCGGCCCGGACCTGGCCTCCCTCGTCCATGCCTTTGTCACCTCGAGGCTGGATTACTGCAATGCACTCTACGTGGGGCTGCCCTTGTTCCTGGTTCAGAGGCTGCAGCTAGTGCAGAATGCGGCGGCCTGGCTCCTGTCAGGGACGGGTCGCCAGGATCACCTGTGCTCTGGACTCTGCACTGGTTGCCAATAGCGTGCCGAGCCAGATTCAAGATACTGGTATTGATCTATAAAGGCCCTTCACGGTCTCGGCCTCTCGTACCTCAGGGACCGCCTCGCCTCCGCACCACAGAGTGGCTCCTTCAGTCTTCCGGGGGTGCCTTCTTGGAGGTGCCCCGTGCTAAGCGGGCGGCCACAATGGAGAGGGCATTCTCAGTGGCCAGGCCGCACCTTTGGAATTCCCTCCCAGAGGAAGCTCACCTGGCCCCAAGCCTTTTAACATTCTGGCGAGTTTGTAAAACCTAGCTGTTCACCCAGGCCTTTGGGGAGGGTGGGGTAGGAGGGTTTATTCTCCTCTTACCCTTATTTATTGTTTTATCGTGTGCCTAGTCCTGTTTAATATTATGATTGTTTTAAATTTTATATGATTGTATTTTTATGTTTTAAAATTGTTTGCCGCCCCGAGCTGTTTTCAGGAGGTGCGGGATATAAATAAATATCCACTGGATCTCCCCAACTGAAATCAAAGGATAGAGGAAAAAGAGAGGGTGAGGGGCCAGTTCATGCCCTCCTGTCCCCAGCTTCAGTGTTGCCCCCAACCTGCAAAGAGGAAGAGGATTGGGGCTGAAAGACAAAGGCAAAGTGTGGGTGTATGGAGCCTAAGTTGTAAGTGAGCACAATGTGAGACTGTACAATGTCTTTACTGCTAACATGGTATGGACGTTAAGGTGGGAGCCTTAACTTGCAATTTCCATGCTTTTTATTGCATGATTGAACTTGCCAGAGCCTTAACTCTTCTTGTAAACTGGAGGTTTTTTGATTATGGAATATCCAAGGTTTTTTAAAAAAATGCAATGCAAGGGAGAAATTTGTCCTGCTGGAGCAGTAGAATGCTAAGCAGCATAATAACTATGGGAGCAGGGCTTAGGGGAGGCCAAGGTGGGAGAGCTGCTCCCTTCAGTTTAGAAGGTTGTTACTTCCTTCAAATAGTAAGCAAGCAGAAGCTGGATTTTTACTGGTAGCTCCCTGCTTTACTAAGAAAACAACAGTTTTGGTTCGGTTTAAGCATTGCAAACTTCCAAAAGCTGCTCTCTATCATCTCTCTAGCTCATGGCTTGTACAGGAGTCTTCCACTCTACTCCCCACTGTCAGAGCTCTTTTCCTTGTGCAACACTGGCCATTCCACTTTCTAGGACCTCCCCTTGTACAGGGCCCCCTGGCTAGTTCACTCCTTATATAGGGCTCCCTGACTATGCTGTGCCCATATATAGGACTCTCGACCTGGCATAATGCTGCCCATCCTGCCGCTTTCCCCCTGTACAAAGCTCCCTTACTCGGTTCCCCTTTGTCTAGGGCTCTCCCCTAGCACAATTATGGGCATTATTCTGCAGCCCTATGTCTCTACAAGACTCCCTCACTTTACTCCCCCTTGGACAGGGCTCCCTTTCTTGCACAATGCTGCCCACTCTGCAGACCTCCCCCTGTACTAGGTTCCATATTCTGTATCCCCAATAAAGCTGCTTCCTGTAAAGCTCTCCCTCTGTGCATGGTTTCCACCGTAGAAGCTATTTGCAGAAGCTCTGCCCCTACTCTCTCCCTTAATGCCCCCCCCCCTTGTGTATGCTCCCTCTCTCCCTGCTCCCCCATAGGATTTCCCTCCCTGGGGTGAGGTTCACTCTTGAGAGTCCTCCCAAGAGAACTACACTTGCCACTCTGCCTCACGAGGCTGCTCTGCATAGGACCTCACCATCTCCTTGCCTCCCTCTTGCAGAACACTCACTGCATCAGCCCAGAAAGTTGGGAAAGTTGGAAGAAAAAGTGCTGAAAGAAGATCGATTACATCCCACCTGTAGTCTCCTGTTCCTGTCTCCCAGATAAACCTCTGCCCTCTTCCTGCACCTTGGATCATCCCAAGCAAACAGTAGTGCTCCAGCCCCATCCATGCTCCTCCAATAAAGCTGTACCCCAGACACCCTACGTTTTTGGAGGGGAAAGGACTGTCACTGAAATCCATGCGCTTTGTTTCTGGGCAGGTTTAGGGGGCAAGATCAGCCACCCCAAACATCACTGTTGAGGTTAGCTAGCTCTGTTTAGCCATCTCAGGATCCCTGACCCTCAAGCTGAGGCGCCTCCTGTGCGGGGTCAGATCAGAGCATCATTTGCTGGGTGCAGGCTAGGAGTCTATTCTCTGAAGCACAGGCAGGATTCAGAGATGGCTACTCCGCAATAGATCATTTATTCACCTTTCAATATTTGTGATATAAATATACTATAGGATCTAGGGGTGCCCTTTACGTAGCTTTCAGAGACTTCAAGGCTGCGTTTGATAAGATTGATAGAGTCTCCTTTGGGTTACATAAGAACAGAAGAAGTGCCATACTGGGTCAGACCAATGGTCCATCTAGCCCAGCATTCTGTCTCCGACAGTGGCCAATCACAGTGGCTTGGGGAGAAGCACCCAACAGGTCACAAAGGGGGATCCATACCCTGTTGTTTTCCCCCAGCTTCTGTCATGTTTCCTGATCCTGTCTGGCTAATAGCTGCTAACGGACCTATCTTCCAGAAACTTGTACAAACCTCTTTTAAACTCAGCTATAGTACTGACCATTACCACATCCTCTGGCAGTAGATTCCTCAATCCAATTATACGCTGAGTGAAAAAATATTTTCTTGAATTTGTTTTAAACTTGCCACCCATGAGTTTCATGGAATGTCCCCCTAGTTCTAGTAGTAGCTGAGAGGGTAAATAACTGCTCCTTGTTTAATAGTTCCACATCACTCATGATTTTATAGACCTCTATCACATCTCCTCTCAGTTGTCTCTTCTCTAAACTGAACAGCTCCAACGTACCAAGCCTCTCCTCATACTGGAGCCCTTCCATGCCCTTGATCATTTTTGTTGCCCTTCTCTGTACCTTTTCTAGTTCAGCTGTGTCTTTTTTGAGATGGACTGACCAGAACTGCACATAATACTCGAGGTGTGGTTGCACCATTGATTTGTATAGAGGCATTATGACATCCTCAGTTTTATTCTCTATCCCCTTTCGAATAATTCCTAACTTTGTTTGCTTTTTTGAGTGCTGCTGCTCCACACTGCGCTGTGGATTTAACTGTATTGTCCACAACCACCCTCAGATCATTTTCCTGAGCGGTAACTCCTAGCTTAGTACCCAGCATTGTGTATGCATGGTTTAGATTATTTTTCCCTACGTGCATCACTTTGCACTTGTCCATTTTAAGCTTTACAGGCCGGGGATAGATCCTGCCCTTCTAAAACTGCTTATGGCTTTCTATCAGAACACTTGGGCCCAGGTTCAATGGGGAATTAAGGAGGAATTAACAAAGATTTTTCCGATCCAGAAAGGAGTGCATCAGGGCTGTGTCCTGGCACCAACCTTATTTAATCTTTATGTAAATGACATCCTAGATGAGATGCATAGTGCCAGCTATCACCCTCTCCATTGATAGAGTCCTCCAGTAGGAGTTTTGATGTTTTAAAATACTATGATTATTGCTAGATCCCCAATTGGGTTTCAGAGAGCACTGGGTAGGCTCTCAGAGCTATGTAATAAGAACAAATTAATTATAAATCATAGTAAGACAAAAATTATGATGTGGGGGAAGACTAAACAATTCCCCTGAACTCTAGATAATGTTAGGTTACAGATAGTGGGGGAATATAAATACCATAGGCTTACTCTCTGCCACTCCTTTGGGTGGAAAAAACAAATGCAAGTTACCAAATCTAGGGCTATACAGTTTTCAGTAGGTATTACGAGATTCCACAATTTATTTGCAGCAAGATCAATAAGACACACTCTTTGTATCTTCAGAACAAACATTTTGGCTCAGGCTCTTTACGCGTCAGAGATTCAGGGATGGGCCACTGATGACAACGTTAATATACCCCCAAATAAGTTTCTTGGACGCTTACTTGGGCTTCCACCTTCAACTCCAGCTGTCCTGTTAAGAATGGAGTCGGGCTTAATTAATTTGAGAACTCTTAACAACAACAAAAGCGCTCAGGTACAGGTTTAAAGTAACGGTAGCTCTTGCTACACGTTATATAAAACTGCGCGTCCTAGAGGATAGTATTAGTAATCCATCCCAGCAATCACCCTGGCTGAAGTTTGTTAACAGTACCTTCCATAAAATTGGTCTAGGATATTATGTGGTTAGCGATAATAGGCTATGCTCTACCATGGGAAGATCTTTAGCTATGCAGCAGATAATGGATCTCTCATGGAAAGAGGTATTTGCTGCCATTCGTTTTTCATGGGCGGCCCCACTATATCCACTTTGGAAGACAGAGCAGGGTATGGAGGGTTATCGCAATCTGGACATGGGATGGCACTGTGTTAAAGCCCTATGCAGGCTTAGGCTGGAGCAAATGCCGTTGCCTATATTAGAAGGTAGGAAGAGAGGGGTTCCCAGGAGCCAATGATTGTGTCCTTGTGATAGTGGAGCCGTGGAAGATATTGTACATTATGTAGTGGGGTGCCCCTGGACTGAAGAGCTCAGGAGTAGATATCTACCTGGCAGGATATGGCACCTTCAATGGTTCACCTATAAGGAAAAATGAATTTGGCTGTTTTCCCAAACCAATCAATGCATTCTGCGTAAACTGGTCCTTTTTGCTGGCAAAGCTGAGGTGCTTAGGAGGGTAAAAGTAGGGGATAGCATTAGGGCAGGACGAAATTGAATGATTATTATCTAGGCATCTGAATTTGAACAGTATGGTTATCCAAGTTCCTTGATAGGTTTTGTATCTTTTAGCACTGAGGTATAGTATATTGTATACGTACTAAACATCTACAGTTTTAGATGTTATGGTATTATGTTAAGTTTGTATGGGTTATGTGTTTACATTAAGTTATCCTATTGTATGTGGGTTTTGTGTTGTAATATGGATTGTTTTAATCTGTAATGGTATAGTGATCTGTGAAGCTTGAAATGGATTCATTCATTGTTGTATCTGTCACAGAAAATGGCAATTGGCCAATCTGTAATAAACCTGATGATGATGATGATAGTACCATACCAAAAAACTGTTTTCACCCTGACTTTTCAGCTTCCAGTGAAAGATATTGGAAGAATTGGGGTGTGCGTTATTTGTGGGGGGTGGGGAAGCAGGGTTTGGTAATTCCAGCTACTTGGGTAGTTTAAAAAGGTATTCTGGTACCAGTCTGCATACCTGAATCAGTACCCAAAAATGCAGATATTGCGAGTGGTTACACCTGTTAGGGCAAAGAAAAAATTCTGCATAAATTACTACAAGCTATTGGTAACTGATGATTATTGGACTTGCTGCACTTAACCAGCGCTAAGCAGTCTCATACAATCTCATTCACTGCGTTCTTAATACTCTTGACTGTATGCTTAATGGTACTAGTGTTAAAATGCAAAGGATTAGAAAATTTCAGTCTTCACCTTTAGCCTAGAATTGCAGAAAGATTATGAACACAGCAAGTGGCAAGATAGTTTTGTTCACAGTTTCAAAAGAGCAGGTTTTTTAATACGACTGAAAAAAGTTACAGAGTGAGCAAATAAAAGCTAACTAAAGAGTAGAAAAACAGCATTCCTAATGTACCAACCAGCTTCATATACACATATAGCATCGTGTATGCATATGTCTCCATGCAATCCTATGCATGTGGGTAAAAACATGGGAAAGTAATTTAAGATCACTTGATTAAATCCAGGCAATTAGCATTCCGGAATGCCAAACTTCCAAGAGCTTTTTTTCATAATCTAAATGTTTTGTTAGCATGGCGTTTGCTGATTGGCCTATTTATATTTTCTATTTATATCCACTGAAACCGCTCTTGCTAACATCACCAACGAGCTTCTTGTGGCTAAATCCAACCACCTCTACTCTAGTCTTGTCCTCCTTGATCTCTCTGCAGCCTTCGACACTGTTGACAACTCGCTCCTGCTTGAATCGCTTCACTCTCTGGGATTCCGGGACTCTGTCCTCGACTGGTTCTTCTCCCACCTTTCTGACTGCTCCTTCAATGTTTCTCTTCCTAACTCCCACCCCTACCTTTCTGAGTCGGGGTTCCCCAAGGCTCTGTCCTTGACCCTCTCCTCTTCTCTAGCTACACCCAGTCCCCTAGGCAAACTCATTGCTTCCCATGGTTTCCAATACCACCTATATGCTGACAACACTCAACTCTATCTCTCCACTCCTTCCCTCTCCACCTCTGTCCAAGCTCGTTTCACCAACTGTCTTTCCAATATCTCCGCCTGGATGTCTAAACACCAACTTTAACTGAACAGGGCTAAAACTGAACTCCTTATCTTCCCTCCCAATCCTTCCTCTCCCTCTTCCCTGTCAATTGCCACTGACGGGGTCTCCATCCTCCCTGTCCCCCAAGCTCGCAGCTTGGGCTTCATCTTTGACTCGCACCTCACCTTCAAACCCTACATTGACTCTGTGGCCAAATCCTGCCGCTTCTCCCTCCACAACATTGCTAACATCCGCCCTTTTCTCTCGGTCTCCTCTGCCAAAACTCTCATCCATGCCCTAGTCACCTCACGCCTTGACTACTGTAACCTCCTCCTCACTGACCTTCCCCGCTCTCACCTTGCTTGCCTCATCTCTGTTCAACACTGCCAGGATCATCCACCTAGCCCGTCGCTTTCACCATGCGCAGCCTCTCCTCTCCTCCCTCCACTGGCTTCCCCTTCCTGAGCGTATTCTGCAAAAGCTCCTCATCTTCACCTACAAAGCCCTTCATAACCTTGCTCCCCCCTACCTCTCTTCTTTGATCTCCCTCCGAATCCCTGTTCAAGCCCTCCGCTCCTCTTCCGTCCCCTCCCTCACCCTCCCACGCCTCCCCTGCTCCTACAACTGCCTTCGTCCCTTCTTCCTCGCTGCCCCGCATGCCTGCAACTCCCTTCCTGCCGTCGTCCGCCTTGCCGCCATCCTCCACACCTTCAAATCCCTCCTCAAAACCCACCTCTTCCGCTCCGTCTTTCCTAACTCCTGCTAATCATCCACACCCAGGATTATCCCCTACTTGTTATCTGCAAACTCCTATTTACTGTAACCAAGCCAGGAACGTGTACCTGAGTTCTCTCATTCTCATGAATGTTGCACCCCTTGTCTCTCCCTCTGTTCCCCCTCCCTCTGTCTTTAGATTGTAAGCTCTCCGCAAGGGACTGTGTCTATTTTATTCTCTGTAAAGCACCAGGTAGATTTCTGACGCTATATATAAATGCTAATAATAATAATAATAATAATCAGAATGCCTCTGTTCATGCAATGCAAAACCTTTTACCTGCAGGGTCAGCGACCTGAAACATGGCATACCACTCAACCCACAGATTCTGAAATGGGGAGACAGTGACCCTCAGAACAAAATAAAAGAGACACACATCATGAGACACAGTACGCCCTAAGATAAACACCACAAAATTTCTAGTTGGACACCTTGCTTAAAATGCTACCTTTTCTTTTATATTTGAAAGATTCAGCAAAAAGTAAAATGAGTCAGTCCCCCCCCCCCACTGCATCCTTCTCATTTATGTATTGCATTTCTGAAGACTGAAAGCACGTGTACGTATTTGAACTCAACCCTCTATTTCCACATGAGAAAAAAAATTGCAGTGCTGTCATGATATACAGCAAGGTGCTTATAGTGGCTGCATTTGGGTGAGGGAAAGCCCGTAGCATTCATTTACTCCCTCGGAGACCAGACAATGGGGGCTGATCCCAAGCAGCGTGCAGCCGCGTGAGCACACAATGCCATTGCCGGAGGAATTGCCATTCCATTGCTGTGCAGTAATTGCGTGCATGGATCCACAGGGCTTGGGATCAGCCCTCAACCTAGTGACCCACTCTTTGGTTAAAACCACACGTGACAGCATCACGACCCAAGCTGGGACGCTGCCGCCACTGTCTGGATGGCACAACCAACATGCCAGTGGACAGGTCACTGTGGAGCCGCACAACTGTGCGGCAGCCTGGCCCCACCCCCATGCTACACCACAAATGTGCGACTAGCCATTGCTGACGCGATCCAGGCCAACGGGAGCAGACGTGCTAACACCCTCTGTCCCGCTTCCCCAGTCGGGCGAACCTTAGCCCAGGCTGTGACTCGGAGCCTTTCTGGAGTCACAGTCTGTGCAAGCTGCCGACACAGCCTGGGGCAATCTCGGGCGGCACCTGCACGGATGTGTAGGTGAGGACTGTGCCAAATAGGGTCAAAGCAAGCCAAATCTGGTTACTGTCACATTTGATTTTACCCTTTGTCTGCCCTATTTACTCTGCCTCCTAAAGCCTTCCTATGGCTTAATCTCCCCACCTAATGCAAATGCAGCCACCTCCAGCCTCAGCCTACCCAGCTGGGACTAGAGGACAATCTGTCCTCTTCTCTGGCTCAGAGAACTCAAATATTTTCCCTGCATGGCCTGAGCTCCCACCTGCTCCTGCTTCTCTTCTCCCAGGAATCTTCTCTAGTGGTGGCATCTGGAATCTGCCTCCTTGGCCTCTCCTGCAGGGTGACAAGCCAGCTCCGCTGCTGCCACCCAGTGAAGGCACCTCCAGGACATTAAAGGGGGGAGGGGGCCCTCTGGCACAATTTTAGAAATTTGTCCCGCATCTGGGATGTACCACAAAACGCAGGATACCCGAGAGCTCCAAAACGCAGTACAAATTAAAATGTTGTTCTGATTAAAAGATGCTTAGTGATCTCCGCAAGAGAGGAGTTGTGTGGGTCTCAAGTCCCACTGAGATTGCCTAGGTGCGTGAACAGGCTGACCACTGCATGAAATTAAAACAATATCCGTTTTTGACTGAAGTAGCTAAAACAATTTCATATATAAATCTGAAAATGAAATTAATTCTAAGTTTGATAGTAAACTGCAGGTTCGTCTCTAAAGGAATATTTTGCTCTAGCTCTTTTCAGTAAGAACCTTAACACGCTATTTTAACAAAAATACACTAAGTCAAAGTGGGAAAACCTGAACTTTTACATTTAAAATTACATGGAATACTGAATGCATAATGTTGACAAAAGACACGCAACACTAAGCCAATGCAGACAGCATGGCCCTTTTCACACACAGACTCCAACACTGATAAAATGGGTGTTGTCTAATAACACCTATTTCATCGGTGTTAGAGGGTCCGAGTGACAAAGGCCTATATTTTGAACATGGAATGATTAAAGCTCAAAGAATCATTCGGAAACCCATTTATTATTATTATTAACAAACATTTATATAGCACCAGCAGTGTACCTGGCACTTTACAAAGTAATAAAATAGACACGGTCCCTGACCCTAGGGCTTACAATCTGAG
>QEPC01008474.1:6510964-6548026 GCA_003113815.1 Sphenodon punctatus
GTCATCAGCATAGAGGTGGTATTGGAAGCCATGGGAGGCAATGAGTTTGCCTAAGGATGAGGTATAGATCGAGAAGAGGAGAGGGCCAAGAACAGAGCCTTGAGGAACACCAACTGAGAGGGGGAAAGAGGAGGAGGTGGAGTTGGAGAGAGACACATTAAAGGAGCGGTCAGAGAGATAGGAAGAGAACCATGGAATGATTCCTGCTCCTAAGATTAATTAATGAATTTCAACATCTAAATCAGGATCTGCAGCAATTCAGTTAAGCAAGCTGCTTTCGTATTTTGGGGATTCTGAAGCAAAGAGTTGAGACTTTTTATCATCATCTTTTGCCATCATAGTTGGATCAATAGGTTTCTGGCATTATTATTTACATGATGCCAGCAATGCGTCTATTGCTGAACAGTCATGATTAGAGACCGATCCCTGCCCCAAGGGGGTTACAATCTAGAATGGACAAAGAGGGGCACATAGGGAGAAACAGGGATGCATTCATGAAGCTGAGAAGTTATAGTTGTACATGCTTAGCTTAGTGACAGTGGGAAGGAAGGAGATCCTGGAGCACAGACCATACAAAGAGAAGCATAGCTATCTCTGGGGGTGAACAGTTAAGAAAGCCGATGGAAGAGGTAGATTTTGTGTGGCTCCCAAGGCATGAAAATCAACTGGGATAAGATATTTTGAACACCTTTCTCCCTCTCTTCCCTCAACCCCTCCTCTCCCTCTCTCAGATATTTCATGGGAATGCAGAAAGACTAATTAAGCGGTTGTAATTTTATGATGAAAACTATTACATTAAACATAGACAGTATTACTGCTTATAAATGTGCCTTAACTAGCTCATTGATATGCTACAAACTACAGTTCGGCTATGCAAAATTAGCAATGAAACAAATCCCTCAGGCAAAACAGCATCAAGGTAGACACGGTTGATGCACTGGTAACATCGGAAAGGGCTCTGCAGAGATTTTGACTTCGCCCACAAGGCATTTGGACCCCCACTAATGGGGAGCAAAAACACTCTGATTATCCTGGAGCTTTTTGTCCAGTCATATAACAATCCTCTCCCCAAACTACACTCAGTTCGCAGGAGTAGATACCCAAAAGCAAAGTTTTTTCCTGAAGAGGTTGTGGGAAGACTCAGTAACAGTTAGGGGGACGGAGCTGGCTTCAGTTGGGACCCCAGGAGCAGACTCAAGAATTGAGCAAAGCAGCATGAAGCAACCTGCCCTTTCAGATGTTACCAATGCATCAACCGTCTCTACCTTGATGCTGTTTTGCCTGAGGGATTTGTTTTATATAGTAATATCTTTATATTACTATATAAAACTTCCCATGTTATAATTTACTTTAAAAAAAAAAAGTTTAAAAGACACCAAGACAACAGTATAGGCTATAAATACAACTCAGCAATACAACACTGAGGGGGATCAAGCTTCTGCACTGGTGCTACCCATCCTGAACTGAATGGGGCACAGCAACTTGAGGATAGGAAACGTCATGGAAACACAGTAATTTTCTTTTTAAACCTCGATATAACAAACCCTGTATTAGCCCAACATTTCAAGGATGAAACTGGCATTAGCCAGTTGTACATATGTATTGAGAAAACAGTCTCCTAGAAACCTACAGCCTTCCCAGTTTGCACTTTTCAGATTAAAACCCACACTTAAAAATATACATGTGCAAAGTATGGGTGGGTTAGGGCTAGGGCTAGGGTTAGGGTTAGGGCTTTGTTTTCTTCCCTCTACCTTGTTTTATGGTCTTAATGTCTAAGCTGTTTGTCTGGCCCTGTTTTAAAAAGTATTTAACGTTGATTGTTTTAAATTGTTTTTATATTGTTTGATGTTTTATTGTTGGAAGTTGCTCCGAGCTGTGTACAGAAGGGGCGGGGTACAAATGTCTTAAATAAATAAATAAATAAATAAATAAAGTATACTTCCTGAAAGCCAAACAGTCGTTGGGATCCAGAAATCCTTAAACAATATCTACAGAGTTCTGGGCAGGGCTCAGCCTTGTAGTACCAACGGATTGCCAGGACTGCTAGTTGGGTCACCCAAAAGAAAAAGGAGTTTGGACCAGAACTCCTCCAGGATCTTGGCTGTGTCTGCTTTGGTTCCCTGGGCTCTGAGGCTTGCTCATTTACCTGACCCTCTCGAGTCTCACGTGCACTTTGTCGCCACCCGCACATCACCCCTTGTCCTTAGCCTTCTTCTTGCCCTTGCTCCTTCCCTCTTTGGGCTTACCTTCCAGATCTGACCCCCCTGGATTGTTCCTTGATGTTGCTTCTAGATCGTCCCTCTGGCTTCTCTACTGGCTTTAAATTCCTGGCCAGCTTCCTGGTTTGTCCTCCTCCCCTCCTGTTACATCATCCTGATCTCACCAAGACCACCCAGAACCTGATGCCTTACAACAAGGGTGGAAAGTCTTTTCCTTCCCATGGGCCACTTTGGAAATTAGTACAAGCTCTGAATGCTGCACAGAAAATAAGGGGCTGGAGTACTCAAGAACAGCACTCGGGAAGAGAAGGATCTGTGCCATGGATCTGTTCGCTATCCCTGTGTACGCATACCCTCATCTCTGCTCCTTTACCCTGAGATCAGTTTTTCAGCGGTTGGGGGAAGGGCCACATCCATGAACTGAAACGTGGCCAACATAAAACTTGTCAGGCTGCATTTGATCCCTGGTCTTTACAACAATGGAACTACGCACAAAAGATAATTCTTGAGACGTGGCAGAGATTTTCAAGCATCCATCCCACAGTTCACAAGGTACATCTTACAACAATGGGAAAGGAGAAAAATAACATAGCTACTTTTTGGCAATGCTTTTCAGGCTCTGTGGTACTGAAATTGATATTATAGGACAGCAATGTAAGACTGAGTGGGATCAAGCTGCTGCAATGGTGCTAACCATCTTGGATGGAATGGCGCACACCAGCTTAAGGAGAACACTCAATGCTAAGAGGATAAATTTTAAACGATTTGTTTGAAAGGTGCATGATTAAAACTGTCGACTTGACACATTATGTGATGCATGACTGGATAAGTTATTTTATTTATTTATCTTTATTTATCTTAAAATTTATATGCCGCCCCCTCCTCCCTCCCGGGGCGGCTCACAACATTTAAAAAACATTTCATAACATTAAAACAAACAATAATCACTACCATTTAAAAAAAACAATATAACCCCCCCACCCCCAAACCCAACCCACCCACCCGCCAGGCCTTTCCCGAGGGAGATGGGAACAGCCAGGTCTTACGTTGTCTGCGGAAAGAGGGGAGGCTGGCAGCCAAGCGGATCTCCGACGGGAGGGAGTTCTGCAGCACAGCCACGGAGAACACCCTCCTCATAGTGGACCGCCGGGAAACCCGGGAAACCTCGAGGAGGATGACCCCAGCCGATCCCAAGGGTCGTTCCAGGAGCCGGAGGGTGAGGCGGTCCTGTAGAGAGGCGGGGCCCAAGCCATTTAGGGCTTTAAAAGGTCAACACCAACACATTGAATTGGGCCGGGAAACCTACCGGCAGCCAGTGCAGATAGCGAAACACAGGTGTAATATGCTCGCGTCAGACCGTCCCCGTCAAGAGACGAGCTGCCGCATTCTGCACCAGCTGCAGCTTCTGAACCAGCACCGAGGGTAGCCCCACACAGAGCGCACTGCAGTAATCCAGTCTTGAGGTAATGAAAGCATGGATGACTGTGGCCAGGTCCAAGTCTGAGACATACGGCCTAAGCCGATGCACCAGATGTAATTGGCAAAAGGCTCCCTTTGCCACAGCCGCCACCTGGGCATCCAGGCGGAGCTGTGGGTCCAGGAGCACCCCCGGACTCCGGACCTGAGAAACCAGGGGAGGGCGGACCCCATCAATGATGGGGGCCACCACTCCTTCTGCCCTCCCCACAACCATCACCTCCGTCTTGTCAGGATTTAGCCTCAGGCGGCTCGCCCTCATCCAATCCCCCACAGCGGACAAACACCGGGTAAGCACCGAGACTGCCGGGCCTGAGTCAGAGGAAAATGAGAGAGAGAGCTGGATGTCATCAGCATATTGATGACATCTCACTCCATACTCCCTAACAACCTCTCCCAGAGGCTTCACGTACACATTGAACAAGAGAGGAAATAAGATGGAACTCTGCGGTACTCCACACGTGAGGCCCCGGGGGGTGGGGGCGGAGATGAAAACTCGCCTAGCACCACACGCTGGGTTCTCCTGGCCAGGAAGGAGCAGAAGCATTCAAGAAAAATCCCGCCAATCACTGCCCGGTCCCACAGCTGAGTCACCAACAACTCATGATCAATGGTATCAAATGCAGCCGAGAGATCTAACAGGATCAACAGGGTCTAACGACCCCGGTCCAACTCACGGGAGAGCTTGTGGCCTTGGCTGACGACCACAGTTTCCGTGCCATAACCCAGACGAAAGCCTGACTGCGAGGGGCAGAGAAAATTAACCCGGTTCAAATGCCCCTGAAGCTGCTGAGCCACCACCAATTCAATTACCTTCCCCAAAAAGGGAAGGTTAGAGACTGGCCAGTAACTGGCAGGGGCACCAACGTCCAAAGATGTTTCTTGAGCAGGGACCGCACCACCACCTCCTTTATTTAATTTATTTATTTATTTATTTAATTAATACATTTATACCCCGCCCCTCCTGCAAACAGCTCGGGGCACTAACAAATTTCACATAAACACATTTAAAATATTTAAAACCATCCTTGAGACAGCCCGGCACCCTCCCCTTCCCAAGGCAGGCGTTGACTATCCATGCCAGCAGCAGCCCCAATGTCTCCCGGCTAGCCTTAACCAACCAGAACTGGCATGGATCTAGTTCACAAAAGGTGGCTCGAACAGTTCCAAGAGCATCCCCCGCATCTGAGGGCGACACCGCCCAAAACTCATCCCATAAACAGGACAAGAAGGGGCTTCTACTGCCTCTGACCCGTTCCCTGCTAAGAAAGTCACGTCAAAACGGTGGTGAATTTGAGCGATTTTATCTGCAAAAAAGTCCGCAAACAAATCACAGTGAGCATTTGATGGTTCTACATCCAGATGGAAGGAGGCCGGACTGACCAGCCCCCTCACCACCCGGAATAGCTCAGTCAGGCGGGACTCAGCGAACACAATGAGGGCAGCAAAGAAAACCTTCTTTGCTGTCCGCACCGCTACAGCATAGGTACATAACCAGACTCGATGCCGCAATCGGTCAACTTCAGCACGCAAATGACACCACCGTCACCCTTCCTGCTTCATCCGCTGCAGCTCCCTGGTATACTACGGGGAGCTGCGTTGTCGGCAATTCTGAAGCAGACGCCTGGGAGTCATACAGTCGATGGCCTCCGTTAGCACTATATTCCACCTGGACACGAGGTCATCGAGTGAGTGGCCATCGAGGTCAGAAGAACATCCTCTAGGGTTATCTGGAACCTTTCAGGTTCTATAAGCCTTGAGGGGCGAACCAACCTAACTGGTTCCACACCCTCCCGGGGGTCGACATATGCCAGGATATCCACCCGGACGTGATGATGATCCATCCACAAGGGAACTGTTGATACCTCCCCCACTAACGGATCCCCCGCCTTAAGGCCTGTGCAAAGTATCATGTCCAGGGTATGTACTCCAAGTTAGATGTAATGTAGATTTAAAAGTTGCACTAATGTTTTTTGCACTAAGCTATACAAAGCAGCTGGTGGCATGAAAACTGGCACACAGGGTGATGTTTACTGAAGCTTTGGTATGCCAGCAAGTTTTATAACTTTTAATTATCACATTATTCCAACTTCCAGTACTAAGGGCGGACACCAATCAGTCTGCCTTTGCAAGCCAAACTGATGAGCAGCTTCAAGGGGAAGTCTGAGCAGCATCGAGTACAGAGCTCCAGGCAGGTAGCTCTATCAAGATGTTAACTATATCCAGCGTTGAAGTTTCACCTGTGATTTCCGAGTTCAAATGTAACTTGAATCCATTCCTAGGTTTCAACCTGATAGTCAGTTTAAATCTTACTTGGCAGGACATGGGCTAAGTTAGCTTATGGCCTCGAGCGCTGGGAAGCCTGGTTTCCCAGTGTGACATGTTCATTTCAAAGGCCTGCACTTCCCCCTCCCCCATGGTCCATGGAAGGGGGAGTGCGTGGCAGCTGCCACGGAAGCCACACTGGAAGCCTTCCATTAGAATCCCTCCCCATGCACTCCACCTGAGTGGTTGCTCTGCAGCTGTGCCACTCAGTGGCCATGGATCCTTCCCCCGTCCCCGGCTCATTTAAAGACATCCAGAATTTCACCCATAGACTACAGGTTAAGTGGTGAAACATCAGTGTAGCTCAAGATCATGTATTGTGGTCTCTTATCTTTTTTTGCCTGTGGAGTGCTAGAAATATCACTGCTAATTAAGCAGTGAAGCCTTGTGTCCTGTGTACTCGAGACATAAAATACTTCAGTAATGAACATTTTACGGATGTACATCCGCTTCCCTCATGCCAAGGAAAGTGAGTTGAGTTAATTGTATTTTAATACTTGAATTGTATTTTATATTTTTGTAAGCCACCCTGAGTCTTCAGGAAATGGCAGGGTAGAAATGCTAATAAAATAAAAGTAAAATAAGGGGTTGAAACTCGATTTTGACTCTCAGTTATCGTCAAGAATTGCAATTCTCATCTCGTTTTAAACGAGAAACGATAACCAAGAAAATTGCCATCTCTTTTCTCGAATTACTGTTTACCAGATTGCCGTTTACCATTGTATTGCCAGTTATCGAGTTACCGTTTACCCGGTTGTTGGTTACCATTTATCGGGGTGTTGTTTACCGGGTTGCCTGTGAGCCAAATCCAATAACCAATAGACATGGTAACCATATGTTTTGAACTCTTACTTGGCCACCATCATCCATGCTTTCATCACCTCTAGACTGGACGACTGTAATGCACTCTACGTGGGGCTACGCTTGGTGGCAGTCTGGAGACTGCAGCTGGTGCAGAATGCGGCGGCCCGTCTTTTTACAGGGATGGGTCGTCATGAGCACATTACACCAGTGCTTCGTTCTCTGCACTGGCTGCTTATTGTCTTCTGGGCCTGATTCAAGGTGTTGGTGTTGACCTATAAAGCCCTAAACGGCTTGGGCCCTACTTTCCTGTGGGACTGCCCCCTGCCCCGGGTCGTGGTGCGACACATGCCATCAGCCAGGGACAAGGTCAAGGACAAGGGTAGCGATAATGGGGAGAGCGTTCTCGGTGGCTGCTCCTAGGATGTAGAATTCACTCTCAACAGAGGCCCGCCTAGCCCCCTTCTTTCCGAAGACAATGTAACAATTTTCCACCAGGCCTTTGGGGAGGGAGACGGGGAGGGGGAGTATTTGGGTTCAGTTCCAATTGTTTAACGATTTTATAAGTTGAAAAGATTTTGTGAGTTTATAATTGCTTTAAGCATTATGTTTTAAATTGTTGGAGTAGGTTTTAAATATATCGGGAGCCGCCCCGAGCTGCTATTGTGAGCAGGAGGGAGTGGGATATAAATGTAGTGAAATAAATAAAAATAAACCAATAAACCAATAACCAGGTTAATAACCCAATAAACATGGTAAATAGCAAATCACAGTATCCGGTAAACATGGCACACAGGAAATCACAATACCACTACAACAGATAAACAGCAATAACCCATGGTAACCAGTAAACACGGTAAACAAAAAACAATAAATCGGGTTTTGTCCAAGATCTCGATTGGGGTTAGAAAAAGCTGCGAAATCTTGGCAGCAATTTTCGATTCCCACACAATTATCGCGAGAATCAATTTGATTCTGGTTTCAGCACTGAAATAAGCAAGCAAATAAATAAATACATAAAAACAGGCAGTAGAGTGGGGTGAGATAAGAAAAGGAACTTTTAAAATCTATTTCCAGGGCTAACACCACAGCTCATAACCAGGACATGAGGCTGTCAAGTCTGACCTTTGCTTTCCCGATACCCTTTTGTTGCTCATTCCCTTGGCCTCTTTATTAATATATTAACCCCATTTCCTTTGCCCAGTTCCGAAAAATGTTAACCATTATTTCTAGACAAGGGCAGCATAGAGCTCCTCCTATAATTAGATGCTCATGGGGGCGTGGTGTTTTTGTTGATTTTTGCAGCTAAAAAATAAATAAAAGTGTCTGTCTTCTCTTTTTTCCTTCCCACCTTCAACTCCCTCCCTGGTTACTTTTGTCCTATCCACTCACACCCAAGTCACACCTGTCCTATATTTGATCAATGTATATATTTCTGACTTGCTACGCTACGTGCCTCAGAAACGGCCCTGTGTGTCCCAAAAGCTTGCATATTCTGAACAGCAAAAAAAAAATTTAAAAAATAACAATACCAAACAACCCATCACTTCAACTACTTGGTCTCCAAGTCTTATTATCATAGTCACAGTTTGGGATGCAGCATGAGCATCTCAAATAGGCAAATTTACTCCCAAAAAATATATATCTGGCAATCCTAGCAACATTCTAATTTTGTAACAGCTGGCTGGAATGCAAGTCAAACACTACACACCTAGCATTTCTGCTCGCTCAGCAGGTCACACGATAGAAACATTTTAAAGACCACACAATGCCTAAAACCTAAGATCATGGAATAATTCATGTGCTACAGATTAGTGCAGATTAATACAGTGTGTCTACATCCTTGGCACATAATGCATTATTTATGAGTTATTTCTAATACTCGTATAATAAAAACATTCTGAATGGATACATATAGCAGGAAATTTCCCCCACAAAAAAACAAAATACTTCATAGGTTCCATGCTGCATTTCTGCTATCTCACCGCTCTGTTTAAGCGTTTTAGATCGAGAGCTGCTATCTATGTCCCGTTTGTGGCGAAACGCCAGCAGGGGGCACTACACAGCTGAGCAACCCACCTCACTGTGTTTCTCCAAATCTCTGACCAGGGGTCCCCACAACTGGCAATCCCCCGAAAACCCATGGTATTCCGCTGCCACCACCTGAGTGTATCCCAGCAGGCATTCGCACTACTCAGGAAATGTGAACCCCAAAAGGCATAGGCCTCGCAGCTTCCCAAGAGCACGCCCCTTCCCTGGCACTCTTTTCCCGCGATTTCCTCCTCTGCATTGGAGGCCGATCCCCAGAGTCACCCACAGGAGGCTTCCCTTGGTCTCAAAGCTGTTGGTTTCTAGCCAAATAGGTAGTTTTCTCCTTTTTAGTAACTTGGCTTGGTTACCTGGCCTAAGGAGACGTTTAATGGTTCGCCAATAACACACACGCACACCCAGTAGGGTAAAAACAAACTTAGAATTTACTGGTGCATATAAACAGGAATAAAAGCAAAGTTTACACCGAGAACCAAGAAGTGGTATAAACCCTTTGAGCAATGCGAGGCAGTCGTTTTGTACATTGTAGTCAGTTTGGAACGCGTCTCTCTACAACTGTATCTGATGTAGCAGGCAGAATAGCAAAGTACTCACGCAGGGCGGTTCTGGTCCGATCTCCACAGGGGATACTTTTCCTATGCGGTTCAAGTTATTGTCCTGGCAAGGCCAGAGTTACTGCCAAGCCATGAAGTCCATGTGTGCCTGAGGCAGAGAGGTCCCGAGTGTAGCAGAGTGTGCCAGAAAGTGAGCCCAGAGCAACCAGAGAGAGAAAAACCCCTGGCTCACTCCTTGTAAAAGTTCTCTTCCCCCTGCCTGTGATTCATTCAGCAAAGTCACCTGGCTCAGGTACGGATTCCTCCTGACCAGTCCACGCCAATCAAATTTCTGCCTCCTGCTGGCTTTAGGGAATTCCTTAGGAATTTCAGGAATGTAGGAGTCATAGACATGTGCTGGTGTACAGACCTAGATCTCTGTTAAGCCTGACTTTCAGTTTCAGGCAAGCGTCCTTGAGTGTCCTTGTCCAGGCAAGTGGCATTTTGTCACACCATTCTTCTTCATTACCAGGAAAAGAAGCGAGTAAAGATCTCTTCCCTTCTCTGATGAGGGGCCTGCTCTCTTGCTCCAATCTGCAATCTTTGAATTTCCTGCCCCATGGCTGAGTGTTTGATCGGGTTGCGTGAGCATGGGGATACTCAAAATAACTCCCTTGCTTTGTACTTGAGTTTATCGAGTATCCGCCCACAACGGTGTCTCTTACCAAGATGTCCATGGTCACTTGCGCCCATCTGTGTGCGAAGTGTGGCAGATGGCCACTGAGCAGCACTGAGGGAAAGGAACAGCCAACGGAATAGTCAGGAAGTCTGTTTCTGGGAGGGAGATCCCAGCCTTTTGGAGGGAGGTGAAGGGTTTGGATACCTGTTTGGTTTAGACCCATGGCCTTGGTATCCCCGGTCCCATGATTGGTATGTACACAAACTGCCAGGGGCGTGGCTCTTTCTCGAGCTGCACAAGAAGCACTGGAAGGGACGAAAAGAGTTTTTAAAGGATCGTGCTTGATTCAAGGAGTGATTGCTCTCCTCATGTGATGTCTCAGCCAGGGCACTGCGAGGGCGGAGCCAAACAGCTCCCTTCTTTAAAAAGTCCATTCGCTAGTAAGTTTTTGGCGTGCAAGTTTGCCTGCCAGCAGTGGAGCCACAGTCTGTGCCTGCCAGCAGTGGAGCCACATTAGCCACCATGCCCCTAGCTGCCCAGGTGACAGCATTCACGGGTGAGTCAACTAGGAAGGCATGTGCCAAGGTAATATTGGTGGCGAGCTTGCGTGACAGAGACTCCAACAAGTCTGGGTCCTTGCTTAGTTTAAATCATCTCATGACGGCCCTAGACACGTAAGAGGCTCTTGTAGCCATACGTAGTATGTTAGCTAGCGCCTCGTCGTTTTTTCTAAAGCCGATCTCCACCCCCTTATTGGTGACATCCTTAGGGAAAATATCTCCCTCCGCTGGGAAGAGATTGTCGTGCCAGGGAGGCAGCAGCCACATCAACCTGAGGCACTTTAATAAACACAGTGACCTAGTTTTCAAAGTCATATAGGGCCTGCTGTACCCTGGATAGTTTAGAGGATTTAGTAGGATGCTTCCACTGTGCTCTAATTATTATTTCGAAAGCTGGGGCTGCAGCTAGGCGAGCGGCATCCCGGTGGGTTTCGGTCATGCCAGCAGGTTCCCTCACAGCGAGGAGGCGTACTCCTTGGGCCAACCCCTGCATCTGCTTTGCCCCAGGTCGTACCTTGGGGCCGAATTCAGAGCAGCCGCACCGCTGAAGGATGCTGGCGCCCTCACGTGCTGTAGGAGCCCACACCTGCTTTGCCCCGGGCCATACCCTAGGGCCAGACCTAGGGGGCAAATTCAGAGCAACCATGGGGATGTTGGCGCCCGGAAGTGCTATAGGAGAAGGAAGGGCAATCCCCCCCCTCCCCCTTAGTTTAAGAAGGTCAATTGGGTCCCTTACCTTGGGAATTGTCTTTCTATCACCTCCAAGAGAGGTTATTCAGACGTAGGGAGGTAACAGAGCAGAACGCCCATTCTGCAAAGGGAGGGACAGAGTGTTTAAGATGAAACCAGGACTCCCTGTAAAATCCATCGGCCGAAGGCAGCCTTGGCAGACTCAAGGAGATCAATTTTGTAATGCTTGGTGAAGATATGAGGGCTTTCCAAGTAGCCGCCTTACATCTCTCACCAAGCAGGGCCCTGGATCTCAAGACCCAATTAGTAGCAGCTCCTCGCATGGCGTGAGCAAGAACTCTTGCAGGAGGTAAGAGTCCCGCTGCCCTATATGCATCAGCAATACAGGCCAAGATCCATCTGGAGAGATAACCGCCTTGGAAGCCCTCTCGCCTTTTGAGCGAGGGTGGTAGCTCACCAAGAGGCTGGAAGAGCGCCAAAAAGGCTGTGTGTGTTCCAGGTGGAACACAAAACCCCCCTCCTCTCCTTCCCAGCGATGATCTGGGTTGCTCTCTGAAATCGAGAGAAAGCCCGGCTAAGATCCTGAGGGAGTTACCTACCCCGTGGTACCCCCACAAGAGAAGATATCCTGTCCAGGGTTTCAACCCCTCCAATCCCGTCCTTACTATTCCTTCTTGACCCCATCCCCCATAACACTAGGGATTGAAGGCATGCTCTCCCTGCACATACCCAGTCGAAAGTCAGTGCTGCCTCCTGCCGGCTGTGAAAGAGAACACTCCCCCGCGTCTGAATAACCCAACGAAGAAGCTATAGAAAGTCAGAATTACAAACTGAGGTGGGTTTAGGCAGGGGGAAAGGAATTTGGCAACAGCAAATGTAATTTAATCAAATCCTGGGGGGAGGGGGAAAAACACAACACAGCAGATATACAGTTTCCACACTTGTTTGGAGACTGCAGTTTTTGTAGATATTGGCAATTTGCCCAATCTCTGCAGAAATGTGCGTCTGGAAGTAACTGCAGGCACTAAGTCCATGCCTGCCTCCTGTTGAGAAGCTAGCTCTCCCTTACTCGTCATCTCAGTAGGACGAGGATCAGAGAGTAGGAGAGGGAATTTCTGTGTGGCTGCATAGGGCTCGACAGCTGAGCCAGTCGGTCTAGCCTCCTCCCTCCATATTATCTATATATTTATTATGTCAAATTTATATGCCGCCTTCCTGCCGGGCTTACAATCAGCCCTCCCTGCCCACCCCAACAGAGACACAAAGTGGTTGAAATGACCTCTTATTGGACACGTGTTGTTAGTGGTAATAAGCACGCTTTCAGGTCACACAGGGCCCTTCCTCAGGCATGTAGCGTAGCCAGTAGAAGTTAATAAACTGAGTAAGTGTAGGGCAAGTATATATGAGGAGGCATGGAATGGGTAGGAGTGGATAGGACAAGGTAGCCGGTGGGATGGTGGTAAAGAGAGAGAGGTGCCAGAGATTTAAAAACCACTGTAAAATTATACACTGGTGTACGAGACAAAGGAACAAGAGGTAGTGTTAAACACAGAGAGAGAGAGCAACCATATGGGTTGGGGGTATAGTGGGAAACAGCTTATTAAGTGATGGAAAAACACACATCAAATGAACTGGGTTCACAGGAACACAAAGGCTGAGTATTCAGTTGACCGTCGGTTACAGAGGAACTTGGTATAAAAGATAACAAAAATTAAAATTGCACTAGACTGGAAGGTATAATAGATATTTGTGGTCACTGGCAAAATATAGGTCCTTGTTAACTCCATTATTTTTGGTGTCAAAGTTATGAATTTTAGTTCCCAGGCCCATTTTCTGAGGGTGTTGTGCAGGTTTCCTTTGAGAATAAGGACTGAGAGGTCTGATATGGAGTGGTTGTGCTGGGAGAAGTTATTTATTGATTTATTTAATTGCCTAATGTAGTGTCATATCTACATGTCCTATCCACTTCCACCCATTCCATGCCCCCTCATATAGACCAGTTTATATATTTCTACGGACTATGCTACATGTCTGAGGAAGGTCCCGGGGTGGCCGGAAAGCTTGCTTATTTCCACCAACAATAGTTGGTCCACTTTGTGTGTCTGTCACTTGGGATCAACAACAGCAACCACAATACACCCCTCTATTAGAATCTAAGATTCATCTAATCATAGAACTGGACACTCGGAAAGACCTCACACGTCACCTAGTCCTACCCTCTTGCATTTATGCATTTGGTTCTCTTTCCTATGTACAATATTACTTTGTCTTTGTTGAATTTCATTCCTGCTTAGACTGCAGGGGCGCTCCAATAGTTAAGATGTGCTGCACGCTACATTATAAAGCCTCAACGTTCTATCTTCTAAAATTGGCATGATCAAGCTTAGGATTGTGGAATTTGTTGTGGAGTATCACTGGGTAATCGGTTCATGCTGTGAAAAGTTCAGCTGAATCCGCTGAATAAATGTGGAGATATCGCAATTTGAAAACTGCACTTTCAAGCCTGATTTTCATTTAGTCAGAAAGTCTCCATCTGGGCAAGGTAGAGGAGTTGACTGTTGGTGGGGAGGAGGAATTAGCCTTTTAGAAAATTAAAGGAGGCTGCCAGGGGGTGCCTTTGGGGTTTTATTTGTAAATCTAATTAGTAGTTTTAAGATTACGGGGTTGTGAAAAACCCCATATTAGCCTATGGAGAGCGTTGGGGCTGTTTTGAAGAGGAGCGCTGCTTGCCGTCTCTTTTCCTGACTTTCCCTTCCCTGAGTGGGACTCGGGGGAATTGTGCCTGGGGGTTTTGGGGAGCGAGGACAGGAGGACATTGGAGTGCGGACGGGTCGGGCACTTTGGGCATGGGGAAGCCAAGGAAGTGAGGACGGGGGGGNGGGAGCGAGGACAGGGGGGCAAGGGAGTGAGGGCAGGGGGCACTTTGGGTGTTGGGGGCAAGGGAGTGAGGATGAGAGGGCAGGAGGGCGCTTTGGGCGTGGGGGAGGCAAGGGAGTGAGGACGACGGCAAGGGAGAGAGAACAGGGGGCGCTTTGGGCGTGGGGAGGCAAGGTAGCAAGAGCAGGGGGCGTTCTGGGTGTGGGGGAGGCAAGAGAGTGAGGGCACGGGGGCCAGGGAGTGAGGGCAGGGGCGGCGGGACAAGGGAACTAGGGCAGGGGGTGCTTGGTATTTAACAAAAAGCTCGGATATTCCATAGTCAAAAAGCCTCCGGTTTACAAGACGAGTTAAGGCTCTTGCAAATTCCATCACGCAGTAAAAAGCATGGAAATTGCAAGTTAAGGCTCCCGCCTTCCATGCCATGTTAGCAGTAAACACGTTGTACAGTCTCTCATACTGTACTCACATCTTAGGCTCCATGCACCCACACTTTGCCTTTGTTTTTCAACCCCAATCCTCTTCCTCTGCAGGCTGGGGGCAACACTTTAGCTGGGGACAGGAGGACGTGAGCTGGCCCATCACCCCCCACATTCCCTCTATTCTTTCATGTCGGTTGGGGAGAATGGGACAGCTGAGTAATGTCTTACAACCCTCCCTTTTACCCAACTAGTCCCCACTGCCCTCCCAGAGCACATTGAAGCTGAGTACAGTTGTATACAAATGTTTAATTTAAACTTTAAGTTGGATATTAATTGAAATTAATTAAATGGAATGGCCACTGGAAGCAACAGCAATGCCAATTTCTAAATAAATGCTATTGTAATTCCAACATCCAATTAAGTACTGTGAAATAGCTAATACAACACAGCTGCATCTTTGGGAGTGCATGGGGGAGGCAAGAGAGTGTGAAATAAAGAGGAAGGCACCAGATGCAGTAAGTGGGAATGGTTGGAATGACAGGGAAAAATACAAGGAGTGTGCAGGATCAAGTGAGTGGGTGGAATGACAGGAGGAATTAGAAATAGTTACAACAAGGTTCTGGGTGAAGTAACTGATTCAGAAGACTGATGGGATACCAGGATGAGCAGTCCTATCATTTAACCCATTTACCATAGCTGACCTCCCTCCTCCCTGTTATTCTGCTTCCTCTCCTGGTTTGTTTGGTTTTTTGTCATTCCACACACACCCTTACTTCTGGTTCCATATGTGACACACAGATAAACACTGTATTTCTCCCAGAGCTTTTGAGTTCTCTGCAAGGGGAGTCCAGGCTAGAGGGGCGACTTGGATCCAGGACGTCGGGGTTGTCTGTTACAAGGTTGAGAGCCAAGCAGGGGAGGGGAGAGGAGAACAAGCTAGGAACCAGGACTATTTAGTTGCTTGTGAAGGGAGTGCAGCCTACTGGATTACAGTGGGGTGGAGAGGTTGGAAGCCTGGAGTCTCAAGTTTTCTGTTAAAAGGTTGGGACCAAGTAGACTAGATGGAGAGAAGGGGTGGGAGCCAGGACTCCTAAGTTCTCTTTTTCTTAAAGAGGAAAATGAGGAGGTAAGGGGTCAACTCACGCCCTCCTGCTCCCAGCTTCAGTGTTGCCCCCAACCTGCAAAGAGGAAGAGGATTGGGGCTGAAAGACAAAGGCAAAGTGTAGGTGCATGGAACCTACGTTGTAAGTGAGCACAATATGCAAGACTGTACAATGTCTTTACTGCTGACATGGTACGGAAGTTATAGCGGGAGCCTTAACTTGCAATTTCCATGCTTTTTAGTGCATGATTGAATTTGAAAAAGTCTTAACTCTTCTTGTAAATCAGAGGTTTTTTGACTATGGAATTTTACTTTGTCTTTGTTGAATTTCATTCCATTATTTTAAGCTCATATCTCTACTTATCAAGGTAATTTTTATTTGTAATCCTTTCCTCTGAGGAGGATGAAATTGTCACCCTGTTTTGTATCATCAGCAAGTATGGTACATGCATACATCTTAGTCAATAATTAAGATATGGAACAGCGCTGGACCCAGGACAGATCCCTGCAGAACCCCACTTGATGCCTGTCCCCCATCTAAAGTTGACAATGGGTAAAAACACACCTTACAGCCACGTCCCACCCCAGGGTGGGAAATGTCAGGCAGCACAGCCAAGGCAGGGCACTGGGCACACGTGACTCCAGCCAGGGAGCCATCCCGCCAGTCACAAAGCTTCTAGAACAGCTGGGAGCACGCCAAAAGTGTGGCTGGGTGGCCCCACCCACACTGGGTTCCCAGCACCCCGCAACCCCACACTGAAAGACAGCCATAGAAACCAATGAGACACAGCCATGGCTCCAGACACGACGGCCCCTGGCTTGGGCCCGGAAAGCCACAGCCAGACAGAGGTACTCAGCTACTTCAGCCTGCTCTGGCCCAGTTGGGCGGACCTTAGCCCAGGCTGTGACCTTGGAGGTTGTCTGGAGATCACAGCCCGGGCTAGTCCTAACACTAACGGGCAATCCTGGGCCAACATCTGGAGGTGCATGACTGCATGTGCTGCTGAGTCCTGGGTCAAAGCACATTTGTCTTTACCCATTATTGCTCAAACTGCAATTTTTTCCAATCGGTTCTGTACCCATCTTGTAGTAGTTGCTTCTGAATCAGATTTTCATCTTCCATGAAAATTGTGTAGAAGATTTTTCAAAAAACCGAACTGGTACTTTAGCATGTCAATTACACTGGAAGCTAGCCACCCATGTGTTATTTTTGCCTTTGAAAAATGTACCTCCAATAGTTAGCACATTTCTTGAGAGCCCAAGTTCAATTGTACTCAAAAACTTGCAGAGTTTTATTTGCTTGCATAATTTGGATTTTCTGCTCAGAAATACATGGGGCACTGCAGAACTGCATCACCAGAGACCCCTTTTCCTGTGTGGGGTCTCTGGTGATGCAAGGCAGTAAAAATATAGATGTACGCTCAGGATCCTTTTCTATATCCTGCTGTTAGGAAAGGAAGTATTTGGGGGATGTCGAACATACAACACGTAGGAAAAGGTATTCATGCGGGCAGGGGGTGCACTGTGGAAAAAAGCCCTAGACCAGTCTTCACTTTTTCCTAAGAATAATTTAATTCAATAAGTTACCAAGAAAATATAATTAATTTATATCACCAAGCAACTAAAGGCCTACAGTAAGAAATGCTCCATGTCAAACGGCCTTTAATTCATTTCACAACCCAACTGACTGGTAAAGATGTTGCTCCAAGTATTAAGGAAGAAAGCTACCTCTCCATCTGTTCAGCCCACAGAATGGGATGTTTGCTCTCAGACAAATACTTCCTCTGCTTGCAATATCCTGAGAACTGAGTTAACGGATAAATGCTCTTTTGTTGTGCATGCTTTTTTCTCTCCAGAAGCATTATGATGTAGCATTCATCTGTTTGGATCGATGACAAAACGTTATCTGTCAATTGTTCCCCCTCTGACCTAGCAATGTACAGCCCATCTGCTGTAGGCCAGATCACTTTCAGGATGGCAGATGTTGCATCTTTCTTCTCCTCCACAAAGACAGGTGCAAAAGGATGGAAGTGCCAAATATAAATGAACAAAAGTCTACTTGCTAACAGAGCAGTATTCTTAATTCTAGATTCTATAAAATGCTAGTTCAGTTTTAAATGATTTTCATTCTTTGATCTAGTCCTTGATACTTTCAACATCTGCTTCAAACTTGAAAGCTGTGGCCTTAAACAAAAATAAGATTTCATTAAATATCAGTATTTTTAATAAAATATAAATTACCAGACTTAGGTCCTGCAGTAACAGTTCCAAACTCAACACTGATAAGTCTGAAGATGGTTTCCACTATCCTCCACAAAGCCCAAGTTATCCATGACACCTCTACACCCTATATATAACATGCCACTGTACCACCCCCCGACGCGGTCTCCTGAGCTGCTGCGTCCTGGCTAGTCCCAGCACAGACAGGGTTGCGGCAGAACTCAGGAGTTCCTTCGCTTCTTCTAGTCGTGTTGACTCTTCTAGGTGAGGGGGAAGGAGGAAAATGGAGAGCAGAGCTAGGAGAGTCTACGCATGTGTAGCTGTAATGGGCACTGACAGGGAGACAGCTGCACACGTGCATTATTGCCTGCTCTCTCCTGGTACCGACTTTTAACCAGCTTCATGCCACTCCTGGAAGTAAACGGCACTACCCCCGAGGTAGTATGCCATCTAGTTTGGAAACCACTGCCCTACACTATAGAAAAAACGTACACTGGCAAAACGATGCTACATTTTCGTTCTATACAGCCTGCCGGCCAATTGTCACGCAGCAGTCTTGTCAATGATAGCCAAGAAGTTGGACAAGCCTGGATTATAGAAAAGTTAGGCCTTCATATAAACTAGCATAAAAATTTCATTTTTTATTTTTTTAAAAAAATTTTTTTTAAGGATCAGGTTTTATGTCCACCCTAACATGAAGCATCCACTTAATTTGCAGTTACAAATGCTTATGAACAAGTGCATCCATCCAGCAGTAAAGCAGGCATGCCAACAGCTCAGTTTTCATGTTGCTTTATTAGGCTATAAAACTGAGCAATCCATACACAAAATTTTATGAACTCCAAAAGGCCTGCACGTAGACATAGGAACTCTCTCTTTTTGCTGGGTAAATAAAGGACAACAAAATCCAGGGCTGTCAGTTCCTGGAACTGACCCTTCTAGGATGAAAGCTGCAAGTTCTCATCTGTGAAACAGGCTTGCAAGCAGTGAACTGCCAGGACTCAAACTTGATACTTTTTAGGACTCAGAGAAGGCTCCCTTGCTTATTCAGGCTTTTTAATTAGCCGTGATTTACTGCCCTGATAATCTCATTGAGCCAGTCAGCTAGTGATTCGTTTGTTCCCTCACGAAGGAGGGTGCATGTAGCACTCATTCCATGTCAGCAGGCACCATTAGGAATTACAGCAGCACTTGAGGGCTGCTGAAATATGCCTCAACACGAAACTAACTGCAGCCACTGGAGGCCACCACCCAAGAGACTTAATAGGTTGGTGCTTCCCCATGGCATGAACTGCTAGGGTCTCTATTGGTAGTTGCTGGCAGACTTCTAGTATTCGATATGTCCATCCTTGTAAGAACTGGAAAATAATCAATACATTTTAAAAATCATGCGGAAGGAGTGTTCTTGTTCCGAGTGTGTATTTATGCCAACTTAGAATTTTCATCTCATTTTTTAGAGCAAGGGTAGGGAACCTCAGACCCAGGGGCCAAATGTGGCCCACAGCTAGTTTTTATGTGGCCCCTTTCCCGGTCTCTTCCTCTAAGCTCAGTTTTTCAGTGCTTGGAGATAGGGGCAGAGATGAGGGCATTCACACAAGGATAGGGGACACATTCATGGCACAGATCCATGATCTGGACCCTTCTCTTCCTGAGCACACCCCTGAAGCACACGCCCAGCTTCTATGCAGCCTTTGGAGCGTGTACCAATTTCCAAAGTCACCCCGGGAGGGAAAACATCCCACACCCCTGTATTACAGTACCAGAGAGCAACTTAACTGTTTCCTCATCTGGGGTGGTGGGGGATCAGCACCGTAAAGGTACTATCAAGGGCTAAGATGGTATCTTTTATTGGGACAACTTCTGTTGGTGAGAGTGTGTGAGCAAATGATTAAACCACATAGAGCTCTTCAGGCAAGGAAGAAAAAGGAGCAGTTTGTCAAGCTTGAAAGCCTGCATACACTCACCAACAAAGTTCGATCAATTAAACAGGTCATCTTAACTACTCTGCCTTTCATCCTGGCTTGTGAACATAAATCATCTGATGAATAACCAGGAAATTCAGGGTACCAAGATCAAGTACTTCACAGTCTCGCTCTGTCAGCTAAGCAAATAGGGAACAAACTGAAATATTTATCTGTAGTCACTGAAAAATTTCATTTCTAGGTAAGCGTTATCGCCGTGGCAGGCCGACAGCCTAGTCATCTTTCAGTGGCTTAACAGACTTCACTGACTTTATTCTGAGAGATAAACCCCAGACTGCCACTGCAGTGGGAATACACCATTTATTTTAATGCCTATTTCTAAAAGACAAAGTATCTGAGAACGTTATCATCCTAGTGGAGGCAACTACCTAGGTGGACAGCACTGAACGTGCATGACATTAATTAAATGATGGTAAGGCTACAAGTCCTAGCATGGGATGGTCTCACTTGATCAGAGCAGTCTGGAGTACTGTATACATCAGCCCATAGCCTCCATCAGCCTCAACATCAGCATTAATAAAGTGAGGAAAATAAACAACTGCATTATAGAATTCAATAGGGTGCATTTAAACTTCAGTAGTAAAACACCACACCACACGGGGCTGCCACTGAAGATGGTTTGGAAGCTACAGCTGGTGCAGAACACGGTGACCCAGCTCCTTACGGGGGGAGCACATAACATCAGTGCTCTGGAAACAGCATTGGTTGCCTATTGACCTTTGGGCAAAATTCAAGGTACTGGTTTTGACCTTTTATTAATTATTATTATTATTAACAAACATTTATATAGCGCCAGCAGTGTACCTGGCACTTTACAAAGTAATAAAATAGACACGGTCCCNTCACTAAAAACAATAGCACATTAAAACCAATCATAATGTGAAGCAGAATTTTCTCACTTTCTTCTAGCACAGGCATGACCCACCTGAGGCCCTCTCACAATTGCTTGGACTGCTCTAATCCACACGGTATGTCTTGGTAAGTTAAAGTGTGGGGAGGGGTCTTATCATTTGACTCTAATCAGACCACCATCTGTAGCTCGAACTGCTACCTATCCATATGCTTTGACCCAGAAAGGGGCTCGGCCATGCTAAAAGGAGGTGGGGCAAGGGTATTCCCCAGCCCTTTCTGATATGGTCCCACCCCTTTTGGAGCATTATGATGCACAATGCTCTGATGCGGGAGCACATCAGAATTGAGATGGGGAAAAGGGACTCTCCTGGCCCATTTCAACATAGCTACCCCCCTGCTGGAACATGGTGGGGTCACAAAACTCTTCAGGGCTGGGAGAGAGAGTCCTTCTGCCCCATACTCTTTATGACATTGCCCTGCCCTGGCTTACCAGATAATAACCCAGGAATATGGAGGTTCCACCTGGAACCCAGACTCTCTGGGTCAAAACTCAGGGCGCTTTTAGACAAGATGCTTTTAATGTGGTTTTGTAAATGCACATTTAAATAATGCGCATTTTTTAAAACCAGTTTTGGCATCCCCCGATCACCAAAGGGGCTCAAAACTGGTTTGGAATCAGACAAAACCACATTCAAAATGGTTTTGGCTTTTACACAATCATGGCAAATGCGCATTTAAAACAGTTTAGGTGTTTAAATGAGCAGTTTTCACCAATCATGCGCAAAATTTGTCTTGTCTAAAAGCGACCTCAGAGGGGTGGCAACCTGTCTCAACAAGACATTAGCAGCCATACGTAGGGTTTGTGAATAATGCAGTTTCCACAGCAGTTCAGTTTTGACAAAACAGAACCCTGAGGTGCCTCTCAGAAGTAGGTGCAATCTGTCCCGAATATAACTTCACAGTGTATTGTGGATCTCACTTATGCCCTGAACCAGAAAAGCAATTAAGCACACACTTAACTCCAAGCTGTGGCAAAAGCCCCATTCTTACCTTGGCCCTGTAGGTGAGCACATGTGGATAACTCAGCACGGCAGGCAGAAGTCCACAGCAGACATTCCTGGCTGGTGAGTCATCAGGTCAAGTGTTCCCGATACCTCACCTGGATTGGCCAAGCTCCCTGGCAGTGAGCCAATCCCTGCGGAGCTGGCCAGGTAACAAAAACCTGGCCAAGAGTACAGAAGGTTGCTGCCTTGTAAACAAGGTTCTTTGAGATGACTCCGACCATTCTCACAAATGGGGTTTGTGCATGTGCGCCCTTCTCCTACCAGCATATACCAAGCTCATATTCAAATTTGTATGGCGAAGACACGCCCCCCAATGAGCCTGCTGACTTTGTGGACGTTGGAAAGGTTGCTGCTGGTGCTGGTAAGGACGGGAATAGTGATATGGAGTAGTATGCTGTGAGAGGCGCATCCTACTAGCGGTTGTTTTCGACTTTTGTATCTTGTCTAAGATATCGTCAGTATCCTTAGCAAAGAGACCTGCCTGGTCAAATGGGAGGTTCTCTATCCTGGATTTATGGTGTGATTCCAGTTTTGTGCCTCTTAGCCAGGCAAACCTTCTGGTAACCACTGCATTGGCTACTCCTCGTGCAGCAGTGTCGCATGAGTGTCTTGCTGTGTGCAGCTGAAAGCGGGATGTCATAGAGCCCTCTGCGCACCTGTCTCTTATACACATCTAGATGTGTATAAGAGACAGCTGCTACCCTCTTCTTCCCTATCCAGGGATTCTTTCCTGTAGATTTAGGGGAGTGCGACCAGAAGAGACGAACACAGAGCTCTTAACTACTGAAGGGATGCAGAGATTACTCAGCCCTTTATTGGTAATGGCTACAGCATCAGTACATAGGCAGACAGCTTGCACTGCAGCCATTCCACAGTCCCTGCTTCTCACTGGCTAGGGATGCTGGTTTCCCATTGAGGCCTGAACACAGGCTGTGATTTCTGCACTGCTGACGGCAATTTCTTCAGGAATCTAGCTCTATGCTGAATTCTCAAGAACTGCCGCCATCAGAGCAGCTACATGTCAGAGAGCTTTCCACATAAGCTCACTTTACAACAGGGCAAAATAATGATGATATGCTAGAACAAAAGCTAGAACTCAAAAAGTGAAGACAATTGTACACAAAATGCTGTCTTACACAAAGCAAGCAAAGTGATCACAAAGATTTTCCCGCATCTAAACCACCTTTTCATAGATTTAGTCATCATGACCAGCTGGGTTCCATGAAACCCTTGTGGCTGCAATCCCTCTGCCCCACAGGAATAGCTCTCAACTGCAGTCACCTTCCACTGAATTCATTCACTCACTCCCCATTTAAGAACAATGGAGGAGAAGACATTAAGCTTTCAGCTGAAGCACAGGGAGAACAAGGCATCTCAGCAAGATTGGTTCACTCTTCCCTGTACCAAAGGGAGTTCTGTCCCAACATCCCCACCGGAAAGGGAACAAGCGAAAGCCAGATGACCGAGGCATAAGGATGGCCAAAAGATGGAGCAAGCGGCACCTGGCCTGTGCACCCATCCCAGTGTGCATACAAGCACATCTTCATACTATATAGCACACACACATGCGCACAACTAAACAAACTAACAAAATAAAACANAGAGAGAGAGAGAGAGAGAGAGAGAGATAGTTGCCATCCCCCCCGCACCCCCAACACCAGCACCCCCATGGAAAATACCTTTTGGGTTTTCAATGAAAGCCAAGAGTTAAAGAATAAAAAATGATTATACAGACAAAGCTTTCAAGGAATATGTAAATACAAATTTTCAGAGTACATGGGGCTTGGATTGGGACCATCTATAGTCCAACCTCCTGTAAACAGATGCCATCAAATTAAGACCAGCAGGATTAAAATAGAAAGATGCCTAATCTCAATTGAAGGGATCCCAAGTAGTGAAGAATCTACCATGTCCTTGGTTAAAAAGTTCTAGTCTATACCCACACAGCTAGGAGTTACATTTGTCTGAAGGATAGATTTGTCTCATTTCAACTTCTAGTCATGGGATCTGGTGATGGCTATGTCTTAAAGACTGAAGAGTCTGTCATTACCCTATGTTATTTTCCATGTATAAGCATCTATACACAGAGATCGAGTCATCTCTCAGCCTTTTCTGCAAACAACCCGAAGAGCATAAACTTATAAATACATGTGTGATGTTAGAGACCCATTATGTAATTACTTCATATGATGCACATGCTAGAAGCTTGCTTAGGTCAGAACTATGCCTCTAAATCTGTTCCTATCACCCATACATCTACTCAAAAGCTGAAATATCATTTTCCATTCTCCTGGACCTACTCAGCCAGTCTACTGCCTGACACATTTCTTGCACTGTGAACTGCTAAAAGAGCAGATGAACTGCATTCTATGCAGAATGTCAGGCAACATACTTCTCTGCATAACTATCAATATATGGAGAGCACCATTTTTGTGGTGTTGCATACTAGATACTTCCAATTAATTTATTCTATTTTTACTCCACCCTTCCCACAAAGGCTAAGGGTGGCTTACAAAAAAACCTTGGGCCTGACCATGTAGGCAAACACTTAGAAATGCTTTTCTCTGAGTCGCTACCCTTAGCACTGCTATTCTGATAACTACCCTTGGTACCTGTATATCAGCAGGCCAAATCATAAGATCTGGCATTAGGGAAGTCAAGAACATCTGCTCAGTACCAAAACCTAGGAACCACTGGTGCATGAATATTATAAAATCAATTCAGGTGTACATCTTGGGAGTGGATGGCTTAGCTGACTGCTTGCTAAATCCTGCCACTGGGTGCGCTAAAGAAATTAGAGCACCGGAAGTCAGGAGACATCACACACTCCCCCATGCTGTGTCTGTGCCAGTATTCCTCACTTCTGATGTAAGACCATCTCACCGTGCATGCCCAAATGCACATGAGTTTATCAACTGCATGTGCTGTAATACAAAGTTTGCAAAACAAAAGGAAAAAAAAGGCATTCCTCATACGAAGTAGCCACAGTCAACAAGTAGCCACAGTTATTTCCCGGTTACTTGTTTCCAACCACATTCCAGTCTAGAACATAAGAACTTTACTACAATAAATGTTACATCTTCAAACTTTTTCTAGTGCACATTACTTAAAACTAAATGACCGAAACCATAAGGATTCAAGTGACTTCTGTTTATGTACTCCAGTGAAAAATAAATTCAAAGAATTTGTCACTACAAGATGAAAATCAATTGTCTTAAATACAGTAAAAAGCTTAAAAGTACGAAGGATGTTCCAAATGATGCACAAATCTCACCTTAAATCTCTTGTCCTGCAGAACCTTCTTAATGGCAACGAGCTCTCCCGAATCGCAGAGTTTGGCTTGATACACAACACCAAAAGATCCATTTCCGATCACTTTGGTGTCCGTGTAACTAACTTCCTGCGGCCTGTCTGGACCCTGTCCAGGAGTTGCCACAACTGTAGTCACTTTGCTGCCATCTTTGTCTCCTGGAAAAAAAACAGGCAACAGTGAGTTAAACACATACGAGTGAGAACAACAATCAGGTTATCACAAGAGATATTTATTTTAAACCACTTTTGATAGAACTGGGAAATAACAACATGCCAAAATGTAATAGGCTGCTTGTTTGCTGAAGTGAAGATGCTTTTTAGGTTATATTGTTTTAACAGAAATGCTCCCTTCCTTTTTGGAACCAAATAACTCAGCAATTCTAACAGGCGGTCTGTTGCCCAGGTAGCAAAGTGACTTGACATTGGTGAAAAAGGTACTGCACAGTTTGCAACTTATGTTGCTGAGCACCTTTTTATGTAACTACAACAACCAATTCACTACCTTACTCATGCTTAAATACAAGGCAAAAACTCCTTCCTGTACCTGCATACATATGGAGTGTTCGTTGAGACTCTACAGTTAAGGCTTCACTTAATAGACCTTAAGTCCAAAGCCTTGTGTACATGTGAGGATTTAGTAGTTAGCCAGCAGTATAATTTGCACTGGGTACAAACGCAGTACTAACATGGTTTCGGACTGTCACATCTTTCACCTACTTGAAAAGGGTGCAAGTTGCACCAGCACAAATAGCAACTTTGTCAGATCATTACATTTGCGGGTGGCCACCATATGGTTGTTACTGGGGAACAGCCGTATTTTCATAAGATACAAGCTTGTTCTTACAACACACAAAGAGCTAATCCTATGAATGTTGTAGTCACTGGGAGGAAATTATTTGTGTGGAGTTCTAGATAATGGATGTATGCAGTTCCTAAAACGGGATCCATTTTTCAAACGTAAGAATTGCTATGATTTTGACACACACCCTCCCCCATGTCTCATGCAGAGCCATTTAAAAAAACTAACAAATTTAACACCTAGAATTTTGAACCTATTTGAGTTTAGTAGTTCATCAGAAAGCGGTCTCGGTCCATCCTGTTAAGTCCCAAGTGTCCTTGGATTTGCTGTCTACTTCACTATAGAGCCCCCAAATTCCTTCTTTCTTTACAAGGTAGTGAGGTAAGAGGGAGAAGAGACCACGGATACAGGCTTCCTAAAGGGCCTGGGGGCTCTTTAGGGACTTAAGAGTTCACTCATCGCAACAGCCTTCCAACTTGTCAACTAAATCTTTCTTTGTCCCATAGCAATGGATTCACACAGCTACTGATTTCCTTCAATTTTAGTGACTCCTCGCTCTCCCTATTTCATTGTGGTATTTCCCACAATGCAAAACGGCATTGGAAACAGAAGGCTGCTGCCTTGTAAACAAGCTTCTTCGAGATGGCTCCGACCATTCTCACAAATGGGTTTGCACATGTGCGCCCTTCTCCTACCGGCATATACCAAGCTCATATTCAAATTTGTATGGCGAAGACACGTCCCCAATGGTATATAAGGCACCTTCCCGCTAAAACCTAACAGTTCCTTCCAACCCCAAGGTCATAGGAGAAAATTCCATGCGGGGCTGGAAGGGTGGGTATTTGTGAGAATGTTCGGAGCCATCTTGAAGAACCTTGTTTACAAGGTAGCAACCTTCTGTTCTTCTTCGAGTGGCTCCTCCCATTCTCACAAATGGGAGAGTACCAAACCTAGAGATAGGCGGTGGGGGAATTTTCATGATAGAGAGATCAAAATAAGTAATAGTCAAGTAATAATAAAATTTATTGCTAAGTTGAGCTGAGTGAACAACTTACCATAAAAGATAACAATACTTAAAGCACAGAACTGTGTAGCGAAAGCACAGTTCTAAGTACAGCAGAAACATTAACAAAACTTGGAAACTGCATCAATTATTGCGAATCCAGCAGATTGTAAACAGGTGTCACTGAGATGTAGAGCATAGTGCTTCACAAAGGTGTGAGGCGAAGCCCAAGTGGCAGCTCTACAAATTTCCTGAGGGGGCACGTTAGCAAAAGCTGCTGTCGAAGCTCCCACAGCTCTTAAAGAATGGGCTCGAAGGTTTGGAGGGGGGCAAAGGCCCTTGTTCTGGTAGGCTAGGGAGATGACATGGACGAGCCATTTAGATACCGTCTGGGACGAAATCTTTCTACCCAGAGTCCTAAGCAACGGAGAGATGAAAAGGAAGCCTGAGTGCCTGCAAGACGCGGTCTTGTCAAGGTATAGTGTAACAGCACGCTTGACGTCAAGCGCGTGAGCCGCGTAGGGGGAATCGGGGCTCAAGGGATCAGGAGAGAAAACAGGTAAGATAATCTTCTGTGAGGTGAAAAGGGGAAACGCACTTTGGGATAAAAGAAGGATGGGAAGAAATCTCTATCCTGTCAGGAAAGATTTGTCGATAGGGAGGCCTACAGGAAATAGCTGCTATCTCGCTGACTCTACGCAGAGAGGTGATCGCCACGAGAAAACAGGTTTTCAATGTCCAATGAAAAAGGTCAGCCTCCTGAGGGGGTTCGAAAGGAGGATGCGAGAGAAAGTCCAGCACGAGCGAGAGGTCCCATTGCGAGACGGGAGGTTTGTGGGGGGGGGAAAATGTTAACAATCCCCCTGAGGAATCTCTTGACCGTAGGATGGGAAAACAAGGACTGTTTGTTGTCCAAAACCATGTGTCTAGCGAGGGCTGAGAGATGCACCTTAAGGGAAGATAATACCAGACCCAGCTCGGCCAGATGTAACAAGTATCGTAAAAGGACCGGGACGGACAGGTTATCTAGAGGTATATGGTTCTCAGACAACCAAATGGTAAACCTCTTCCATTTAGAAGCATAGGATCTCCTCGTAGAGGGTTTAATGTCGTTAAGGAGGATCAGTGCAACCCTGTCATCTAGGGAATTGGCTATATCCGGATCCTGAAAGCCCAGAGGTTGAGGTTGTGGAGGTTCGGGTGAAGCACTTGACTGTGAGATTGGGACAAGAGGGTGTGACTCTGAGGCAAGGGGTGAGAGTCGTGAGTGAGGGATAGGAGCTCGCTGAACCAAGGTTGTCTCGGCCAGAGAGGGCAAACAAGCATCAGGTTTGCGCCCTGGGCACGAGCGTGAAGGAGAACCTTGTGGACTAGGGGAATGGGAGGGAAAGCGTAACACAGGTGAGGTTTCCAGGGGGTGAGGAAGGCGTCCCCCAGAGAGGTCGGGTCGTGTGCCGCCCTGGAGCAGAAGAGGGGGCATTTTGAGTTGGCTGCCGTAGCAAATAGGTCTATTACCGGGGTACCCCATTGATATGTAAGCTTCATGTACACCTGCTGGCAGAGCTGCCACTCGTGATTCTCGCTGGCCAGCCTGCTCAGGACATCGGCTCTCGTATTCAGAGACCCTGCTAGGTGAGTGGCCACGAGGACGATGTTGTGGGTCATGGCGAATCGCCAAATCTTCATGGCGAGGAGGCAAAGTTCGGGAAATCTGGTACATCCCAGCTTGTTGATGTACCACACTGCCGCTGTGTTGTCCGTGACCAGGTTGACAGCTGACCCTTGGAGATGGTGGCGGAAGGCTCTCAAAGAATACAGGATAGCTGTGGTCTTCAAGACATTTATGTGGGTCTGTCTCTGGGAGGGGGACCACTGTCCTGAAACGTTGAGATTCCGGAGATGTGCTCCCCATCCTGTGGACGAAGCATCGGTAGTAACAGTATTAGAGGGAATAGGTCTTTCAAAAGACATGCCACTCAAAACCAATTCCTGAGATGACCAAAATTTGAGAGAATGTACTACGGTCGCTGTAACCCGAAGCCTCCTGGTTAGAGGCATCAGACATCGGGTTAAATAGTCTAAAGAACCATAACTGGAGTGATCTCATATGGAACCTAGCAAAGGGAGTTGTGGCCGTAGTGGATGCCATGAGCCCCAAAAGCCTCTGGAATACCCTAGCCGGCTGCGTTCTATGTAAGGAAACAGTCCTAACTAAAGAGGAGATATCTAAAAAACGCTCAAACGGGGTAAAAAGTTTTCCCTGCGAGGAGTCCAATATCGCTCCAATAAAGGGTACCCTCTGGGTGGGAACGAGAGTGGATTTCTGAAGGTTAACTGATAACCCAAGTAAGAAACAAAAATTTTAAGGTAAAATGAACATTACGAGACAGTACCTCTGGAGAATCAGCTACCAAGAGCCAATCGTCAAGGTACGGGTAAATGGACACTCCTTGCCTCCTAAGGAAGGCAATGACAGGGGCCATAACCTTTGTGAAGACCCTAGGGGCTGAAGAAAGGCCAAAGGGCAGAGAACAAAACTGAAAATGAATAGAGCCATGGAGGAACCTAAAAAACCTCCTACTCTTGTAGTGAAGCCTTATGTGAAAGTAGGCGTCCCTCAAGTCTAGTACAGCGTAACATTGATTTCTATGCAGGAAATTTGTTAAACGAGGTAAGGTTAACATTTTGAACTTATAATAATTAACAAACTTATTGAGATTACGCAGATCAAGGATAGGACGGTACCCCCCGTCCTTCTTCTGTACCACGAAATAGTTCGAATAGAACCCTCCTGCAGTGTCAGCAGGGTGGACCAATTGAATTACACCCTTGATATAAAGGTTAACAACTTCTTTATTTACGGCGTCTGCCTGAGAACTGGAAAGAGGGAGGCAACTGCAAGGGTAACAGGGAGGAGGCAAAGAGTTAAACGAAACTGCATAGCCAAAATGAATAACTTGCAACACCCATTTATCAGTGGCAATCGATTGCCACATAGTAAACGAATTAAACAAAGTAACAGAAAAGTCAACTTGAGAAATTGCGCCTCCCGGAGGGAGGGGGAAACAGTCAACTTCTAGTCACCTGCGCCTCTGTTGGGGAGGTGAGAAGAACTGGCGGGTACCAGATTTAGGCTTGTAAGAAGAATACTGAGAGCGTGATTTACCCTGGTAAGGGAAGTTGGAAGGGTAATACCTCTTAGAATATGAATGAGCCTGCTGATAACATTGCCTTTGTGGACATTGGAAAGGCTGCTGCTGGTAAGGACGGGAGTAGTGGTATGGAGTGGTATGCTGTGAGACGCATCCTACTAGCAGTTGTTTTCGACTTCTGAATCTTGTCTAGGATATCGTCAGTATCCTTAGCAAAGAGACCTGCCTGATCAAATGGCAGGTTCTCTATCCTGGATTTATGGTGTGATTCAAGTTTTGTGCCTCTTAACCAGGCAAACCTTCTTGTAACCACTGCATTGGCTACTCCTCGTGCAGCAGTGTCACATGAATGTCTTGCTGTGTGCAGCTGAAAGCGGGATGTCAGAGCCCTCTGCGCACAGGGAAAGAAAAGCTTTTTGCTTGTCCTTAGGGAGGTGTTTGGAGAACTTTTGGGCCTCCTCCCATAGATGGTGTTGGTATGAGGCCATACCGGCGGCATAATTGGCCGTCCTCATAAGCATGGTGCTTGAGGCAAAGGCCCGTCTGCCAAAAATATCAATACGCCGGTTATCTTTGTCGGCCGGCGAGGTGTCCTGTGAATTTCTCTGCAGCTTTTCAGCAGACGCAGCCACTACCAAGGAGTTGGGTGGTGGGTGCTTGAAAAAAATTGAATCTTGTCTCGGAGGAAACAAATAAAAAGAACTGAAAGTCGAGGAGACCGGGTGACTGGAAGCTGGGGTAGCCCATATTTTAGCTGCTTTTGTGGATAGGCTTTTCAGCAAAGGGAGAGTCAGCTTCGATTGAGCCGGTCTCTCTACGGTCGCAAAGGCAGGGTCTACGTCATGTTCAGTAGTAGGGATTACGTCCAACTTCAAGGTCTCGGAGAAACGTTTCACGAGACCTTGGAACTCCTTGTGTTCCTGAGAATTGATGGAGACAGAAGTAGAGCCGTCGACGTCGTCGGAGGGCGGAGGCGAAAGTCCCTCGACGTTGTGTTGCTCCAAGGTCTCTGGCACCTCCTGTGGAGGAAGAACGGTTGGTTCAGGCGGTTCCACGTGGACTGGGGAATCCCGAGGCGGGGACTCGCAAACCGTGGTGCGCTGATGGCATAGACGTCGCCGATGGTGGGCTCTGCGCCTGTAGCGTTGTTGTCGGTGGAGGAACGCCGATTTATCTTCGTCAAAGATGGGACGGCCAGGCGATTGGACGTCGAGCTGTGGGGATGTCGACGTCGAGGAATGTTGAGCCGCATGGACTGGCTGTGCTATCGGCGTCAAGGGCCGATGGACTGTCGACGACGAGGAAGAAGAAGCCGCTGTCGACGTCGAGGGCCTCTTTAATGACGTCGTCGGTATTTTCGACATGGGGAGTGGAGGTAGAGGTCGTCGTAGGGGCGACGTCGGCCCCTCGACATGAGGGAGAGGAGGAGGTCGAGATGGATTGTCCCTGGCCTTATTTCGCCTTGATCAACTCTTGTAAACAAGAGAGTACGAGTCTATTGTCTTCCCTCCTGGAGCACTCCTGCTCCTTAAAAAAATTCCAAGGAAATGAAGGGGAAGCAGGTGGTAGGTGGGGAGGCTCAGGTTGTTGTTGTATAGGGGAGGCAAGCCATTGTATGGCTGGTGGCTGGAAGGGCGACCCCTTAAAGCGCTCGTCTGGGAGCTCCTCAGCGGTGTATAAAGGTGACATAATAGTCACTGGTGAAACTGGAGCGAGCGGCGAGAAGCCGGCTCCAAAAACAGACGAATCATCCTCCGAAAGTAAAGGAGATAACGAGCGATCTGCCAGAAGAGCAGGCTCTGCACTCTCCAAAATTTTTGCTCTTTTGGGGGACGGAGGACAGCTCCTTTGAATCCCCGAGGGACCGGGGGCAGGAGAGCCGGCGGTTGTCGACGCGGTGAGAGTAGGAGCCGCAGATATGGTCTCTTGTGTGCCCACACTGGGGACACTAACTGGAGACACCAGCCTTTTAGGAGAAGGACGGGACTTACTGCGCTTCTTATGCCTGTCCTCCAGTTCTTTAAGCAGAGCAGGGAGACAAAGGGCCCGCTCCTTCAGAGATTTAGGCTTGAGGAGAGAGCATTCGTGGCACTCGTCGGGGTTATGGGCAGTCCCCAAACAGACGAGGCACTGCCCATGAGGATCCTTCGTTGTCATCTTGCGGTTGCAAGAGAAACAGTTTTTAAAACTATGTTTTGTCGCCATTTTAAAAGATGAGCCAGATATATGCAAGTAAGCCGCAAGGCGGTTGGAAGGAACTGTTGGGTTTTAGCGGGAAGGTGCCTTATATACCATTGGGGGCGTGTCTTCGCCATACAAATTTGAATATGAGCTTGGTATATGCCGGTAGGAGAAGGGCGCACATGCGCAAACCCATTTGTGAGAATGGGAGGAGCCACTCGAAGAAGAAAACACTGTTCTGATATCACTGCACGCAAAGTTCCAGAATTAGGAGAGCACTGAGTGAAAGAGGGGTCCTATGTTCCAGGACACTCTGGCCACAACTCCATGGTTGCTTGGAGGTAGGAAGTGACAAATAGGAAATGATGCATCCAGGATAGAAGTTTGCTCTTGATTAATCATGCAATGCTATTGCTACTTGATTGACTCAGATCCTTGCAAACAAGTCCTTTACACCAAGTGGCAGATAAGGGATCAAAGAGCACAAGTGGTACGGATTTCTCACACAATGTTCATGATATGCTTCTGTCCCACTACCCATTCTAACAGAGTGTGTGAAGGAACTGTCAGAAAATCCACAACCAGGGACCTCTGTCTACTTTAACAACTGTACTTGTGCCGTTTCTTCCAGTAAACACTGGCTGCTGCTGTCCCACCCAGGCTTCTGGAGGGGACAGCTGCCTTGGAGTGGTGACCAAGGGCAGCAGCAACAGCCTGCCTGGAGTGTGGGGAAAGCTTTACTGTGTACATTGTACAGCTTGGGAGGAGAAAAAGCAGTTGGGGCAGTGTTGTGATAAGGCTTTCAAACGAGATCGTAAAGTCAAATGGATCAAATCCAGCTTATGAAAAAGTTAGTTATAAGATATGAGATTCCTTCAATTTCTCTCTCTTTGGGGCTGGGAGGGGGCAGAGGGCTCTTCAATCCAACCTCAAAGACAAGAAAATGGGGTACTAAAAAGTAACACGGTAGTTTATTTAAGTCAATATGTACATTTTATGTAAAGGCAGTCCTGCTTTGTCCATGGGGGTGGGAGACGTCCTAGAGGGAATTGCTCCCTCTTTGCAATTCTTCCCCAACGGTAGGTTCTGGCAAGGCAGTAGCCTGAAAGTCCCATCCACGTAACCACTGCCTGCGCGGAAGGAGGAATATGAAGTCCATTCCAGACTGCCAATGTAAGCGTATGGAGACCTTTGAGGAGGTCGGCTAGAGGCGCTATGGCAAGTGGGGAGAGCTGCTGAGCCAGAGGGTTCCCCATGCAGTCCCACAGCACGCAATCACCGCTACCGTACTGCAGGGAGCCGACCAGACCGTTGCAGTGAGGCTGTTGGGGCTAGCCCCTGTCAGAGCTGCTACCACAGCTGGCGCAGGTCGAAGGCTTATAGGCCCTGCCGTGCCTCCCTCGGACTGAGAGCCGTGATGCGGCTATGGGTGACAGCACCTGTTGCATGACGCATGGCAGAATGAAGCAGCCCAGCTACAAGGGTTGCCCCACCCTGGAGAGTTTTATCCCATACGGACTAAGGCTGCTCTGCAACACATCATCAGAATTTTTCTAAAGGCGCATTGCGGAGCAGACAGCTGCTCACGCTGCCGCGGGGTGGGGTGAACATCTGGCGGGCCGTGGGCACACGAGCCACTGCATCACGTGGCTTGTTTGCCCAGGGAGATGTGGTAGCCTCCCCATCCTGTTTCATGCGGCCTCACCCACAGTAACTGAGAATTTTGGAGGCGTGGGGCTGCTGTCCCATTTATTATTTACACAATTCTGCGGGTTGTACATCATGTCTTTTCGGAACCCAAAGTGCGGGGTTTGAGGTTTAAATATCTTATGACCAAATTCTGTTGCAACTGCATGCAAATCATCAAATTAGACACATTATTCCTACTCATGGTGAGCCTGCAGAATTTGGCTTTTACAGCTGCAGTGAACAGGGTGACAGTCATGACCCTATTTAATCCATTCACCTGCAGATGGGACAGTAAGTTTCAGCTTTTTAAATTTTTGCTACTATAACCAAGACCCTTCCAGTCATTCTCATTCTTTCTAGGACACTAAAGGTGTACTGTTCAACGGTCAAAAGGATAAAAACTGGGAGTAAATGGTTAGAAAAATATTTTTTTAAATTGTATCCATCAATACAAATAAAAGGTATTAAATAACAAAACAAGTATACACAGCTGACAGATTCCTGCCCAGACGTTTACAGAGAAAATCTACACAAATTAGAGGACGCGGTGGGGAAATACAGAGTGTAGGAAAAGAAAAGACGAAGTATATGAAGTTAAAAAGCACACGACGGTATAGGTCATCTATTATGTGGAAGAAAAAAACAAACACAGCATGGCGTCAGATTACAAGAAAATGCAGTATACAAATGCAGTTTTTTTGTTTGAACAGCATGAATGTGACAGCATATGTGCTACTCACATTGGCGAGAGGCTTTTCAGTTTAGAAACCTAGTTAACATTTAGGGATTGAAATTAACTAGCTTGCTGACAAGCCAGCTACAACCTGAGACGCTTCAAATCACTAAAAGGTCCGAAGCAGCAGGATCAAGATGTAACAACCACACCACCCCAACACCAGGACCTTGCAACTGCCAAATTAAACTCCTCTTGGAACTCCCTTTCACCAGGATTCCAGCAAGAGGAGCTAAATGTAATGTGTTAACCGAGGACTCCTTTCATCTGGGTCCCTATGCCTTGCAGCTTACCTTCAATCCACCACCCCCATGTCCAATCTGAGAGGGGCAGGTACCAGAATTTAGTTCCATAAAGCTTTGAAACAAAGAAATCAGTGTATCAACTTTACTCGTTAAACATGAAAGAATTTAATTTGCTTAAATATGAGCTTTCCTTTTATTCTGTTTTTTATTTAAACCAAGGGCTATGAATTCCCTTCAAAATACATTTATAGTTAAGGTACTTCAAGAGATAGATATCATCTATCTACAGTAAGCACTGGAGTTAGCCAGCTAAACTGATTTAGGCAACTGTTTCATTATCTTTATATTCACAGCTTCAAAGCTCTGACCTACACACTCATTGTTTTTATTGTAATAGGTCCCGTTACACTGTAGTGAACAATGCACTCTTTTTATACTCTACAAATCTATGTAGTGAGATTGTAAAAGATGGAGACAAAGTAGTTCAGATGGTTTCTTATCTCAACTACTTTGTCTCAGATTTCTGCCTTTGGGAAAGCACAGCCACCACTCTCTCTCTAGATTGCAATTGGTAAGTAACAGATATACTAAAACAGTTCTTACGAGTGTTTTGGATGCCAAAAAGTTATGTGTGTGTGTGAAATGTTCAAGTTCACATTTTTTACACTGTACAAGAAAGCCCTCAAAATTGATGCAAAATGATACTAGACTGATGGTTTGATTTTGCCAAAATTTAGGGGGTTCTTAAATTTGTGTCCCTACGCCTAGTATTAAAGTTATGATTGATTACCATGTTTTTCATATAAGCATTCAAACCTGTACTTAAGAACTGCATTCCATTTGACTTTAATGAAAGGATTTGGATGTGTAAAAAATATATTAGAGAATCGATTTTTAAAAAGGAAACCACTATCTGTTCTCCAGGTCAGAGAGCTAAGTCAGAAAGTAGGCTACTACCTTCTCTCTACTGTGCAGAGCAATACCCCAAGGTGTAAACACTCAAAGATTCAAATAATCTTTGGCTGAAGTTTACTATTTTTAATAAAGATGTAGTTAAATCAACCAACCATTAAGCATAATATTTAACCTTAAGAAGCATGAGGTCATGTTGTAGGCTAAACTTTTGGGTATACATTCGAGTATTCAAAGTTTAGGTTTCTTTTTACAGTTGACGAACATTTACTAATAATTATTTTATTTTTATAGTGCTCCTACCTCTACCTCACCAAATGGGGCTCAGAGTGCTTTACAACTTAAGATAAACAAAACAATATAAGCCGTAAAAATACAAAACCATACAATATTCTCTCAGCCTAACCTACCTCACAGAGTTCTTGTGAGGATTAAAAGTTGTGTTAAATTGTTCTACGTGGAACACCCTGAGTGCCATGGCAGGGGAGCACTATATAAAAATAAAAAATTATTAATTATTGTTATTATTATTATTATTATTATTATTTTTAAGAGATTAAGGGAAATCAGTCATGGATCTTAAAACCCACAGAGAGTAAGAAAGTCTTCAGGTGCTTTTTAAAAGGTGAGGAGGTAGGAACTGAGACAGACACCTGAGAGGGTAAGTTCTACACCGACAGACCCGCCATAGCAATGGTCTGATTGTCTGGTGGTGTACAGCACGATAGCGGTATCCCCAAACAGGTGATTTCTGAGCACAGACATGAATATTTTATAGCGTTTCCAAATATGCCTGCATGGACTGTAGCATGCGTTAAGTAAAATCCAATGAACTGCTGGTTCCTGATGCAAGAAACTATTTTAATGCAGAGTAATTTTTATTACTACTACTAAATGGGGACTTGATTACTCAGCATGTCTAAGCAAAACTCTCTAGAAAATCAAACGTAATTCTTACAAGAAATAGTGCATTTTAAAAGACTGAGATTCAGTTGACTCAAAAGCTATTTTAATAGCTGAATGACCTTTATATGACAATAATTCCAACCAGCTGGGAAGACAATTTTGATTTCTATTAAGTGACAGGGAACTTAAATGGGATCTCAGAGAAAATACTGAAAACAAAAAAACCCACATCTCTAAAAAAATTAATCAGCATGTGCCTGGTGCCTAGAGTACAGGTTCCCA
>QEPC01008474.1:6549031-6575058 GCA_003113815.1 Sphenodon punctatus
GCTGTGGAACTCCCTTCCGGAGGAAGCTCGCCTGGCCCCAAGCCTTTTAACATTTCGGCGGAACTGTAAGACCTGGCTGTTTGCCCAGGCCTTTGGGAGGGAGGGTGGGGAGGGATGATTTTAGTCCCCCACCCATTTATTTATTATTTTTCTAGCCCTGTTTTATATGGTATATTTTATATTTAATATTTTAAAATGAATTTTAAATGTTTTTATTGTGATTGTTGGAAGCCGCCCCGAGCTGCGTTGCAGGAGGGGGCGGGTATAAATTTGCTAAATAAAATAAATAAATAAATAATTCTGTACAGATAGAAGGTGAGAGCCCTATACCTCAAGTGTATGTAGAGTTGCTTTCAACTTAGATGAGTGCAGGCGTGGGAAGAATACAGGCAAGGAGATAACTTGATTTATGTGAACAGCAGAAGTGATCTTGGGACAAAAGGCAAAGTCCATCCCAAGATGCACCTAATCCTTAAAGAGGAGAATATAAGGAGGAGATGCTCTGAGAGCTGCTAAATCAGAGACTCATCTCGCAGACGTTATTGCCACCAGGAAGAGAACCTTGTACATGGAGATACCGCAAGGATGCGCTTGCTATTAGTTCAAAAGGTGGCTTAGTGAGCCAAGAAAGAAAGAGCGAGGTCCCACTGTGGGGTTGGTGTGACAACTGGAGGGTTGAGGTTGCGTCAGCTCCTTTAAGAATATTCATACAATTGGTTCTGCAAATAATGAGTGGCTAAGAGAACTGTAGAGAGGAGTTGAAAGAGTGGCAAAGTATACCTTTACGTACGGTTGAGATGGAGAGACCAGAGATTTTTAAGTGGTAAAGAAAATCTAAAGTGGTTTGTAGTGAGTAACCCTCTGTATCAAGGTTATTTCTGCACCAAATAGTGAATGTCTTCCATTTTTAAAAATATGTCTTCCTGGCTGAAGGTTTCCAGGAATTCATGATGACATTTCTAAGATGAGGAGGAAGAGAGGGGTCAGGTTGCTTTATTGTATAAGCCACGCTGTGAGGTGTAGCGAGCAAAGATCTGGGTGAAGTCGTATGCCGTCATGTTGTGTTATGAGATCAGGGTAGAGAGGAAGCTGTCGTGGTTGACTAGCCATTGAGCGCAAGAGGGATTACCAAGCCTGTCTGGGCCATAGCTTGGTCCAACCGTTCTGCACCTTGAACACGTTTTTGGTTATTAGGAATAAGGGGGAAATGTATATGCATATATCCCCTTCCATGAAATTGCAAAGGCATCCAACCTCGAGCCTGATGCCATTCCCCTTCTGCTGCAGTAAATCTTAACTTTTTTGTTGGAGCCTGTGGCAAATAAGTCTATCTGGGGAGTTCCACAGCTGCGCAAGAGTTGAGCACTCTGTCTGTGAGAGACCATTCGTATCTGTGGTGATGGTATCTGCTCAGGTGGTCTGCTACTACATTCACCTCTCCAGGAAGGTGGATAGCAGATGGAATGACCCTTGCAGTTATGCACCAGTACCAGAGTTGTAGTTCCTCGTTCATTAACCATCTTGACCTCACTCCAACTTGTCTGTTTAGATCACAGGTGGGGAACCTCAGGCCCAGGGGCCAAATGCAGCCCTCAGTAAGTTTTTTATGTGGCCCCTTTCCAGTGTCTGGCTCTGGCCCCTGGATCCATTCTCTACCCCTAAACACTGAAAAATTGAGCTCATGATAACAGAGCAGAGAGGAGAGCATACACACAAGAGTAGGGGACAGATCCACAGCACAGATCCACGATCTGGGCCCTCCTTTTCTTGAATCAACCCATAAACACCGCCGCCCCCAACCTCTATGTGGCCCTTAGAGCTCATACCAATATAAAATGTGGCCCCTAGGACAGAAATGTCTCCCCACCCCTGGTTTAGATAGTAGGATTCCGTGAGACTGTCTGAGACAATCCGAATTCTCTGAAAGTCTACAGGGTTAACCAAATAGCTCTTAAGTCAAGTAGATTGATGTGTAAGGTACTTTCTGTTGGGAGACCATTTTTCCTGCATTGTTAGGCCATTGCAGTGTGCTTCCCAGTCATCCAGGGACTCCTCAATTGTGATAGAGATTGTGGATCCTGATGGTAGAAAGAAACCCCTATGAGTACATTTTCTGAGGCTGTCCACCAAGATAGAGTGTGGAGCACTCTTGGTAGGATAGTAAGTCTGTGGTTCATATCGTCTGTCCTACGTGAATTATGTCCCTCATCCAATAATGAAAGGGACATAGTCAGAGTCTAGTGTGTGATGTTACAGCTGTTGTTGAGGCAAGGAGATCTCCGAAAAAAAGCATATTGCCTTTCTGTGTTAGTAGATGGCTAAGTTTGTGGTACTGCCTGCTGCTTCTTAGACTTTTTTCCTTTAGGAAGGAGAGATTTACGCTCTTTTTGGTGTTCTCTTACAGGTAGGCATGAAGTGCCCACCAATGAGGAAGATGGAAGTATCTGATTAACTGTTATGCCAGTCATTGGGATCCAGGTAAAATCGTGGTTTGGTTCTCTGAGCCAAGAGGAGTGAGTTGCAGGACTCCTACTGTGCTCACAATATCGTGAGTCATAAGCTGGGCCAGTTCCACCCATATGCAGGGTAGTGCCAATTTGGCTCCTGCATGTAAGGATGACTCAGCACCAATCTGAAGTGCTGTTTCGGTGCCGGCATGCTATAAAAAGGATCCCAGCGTGAAGGGGGCCAGTGGGAGGGGCAGTCTGGGCAGAAAAATGGGGATGGTTGATTGTGCTCTGGAAAGGAGCCAAATTCTCCACAGCACCATCTGCTCGTGGTACTGAAAGACTCTCCTGTAACTTCTCCCGGTGGGAGATCCGCACGCCGACTAAGGGATGCGGCCGGTGCTGGCCATGTCAGAGGTACCGTGCGCCACTCTGTTGTAGTCAGCATGGTCGGCACCACAGTGCGCCACCCTATGGGTGCCGGTGCCGTCGGCCAGTAGGGGCCTGGCGCTTTAGCAGGTTGCCCTCCGAATAAGTCCTGTGCCTTTTGGTCTTTGCAGTACATTTCTGCGGGCTACATGTCCAGGGTGCCACACTAGTGTCTATGTCAGACAGAGATATAGCAATCTCCTCGAGAGTCTGCAAGGATTTGGGCCGGTGGTAAGGGCTCTGGAAGGATAAGATCCATTAATCGGCCCGTGATGTTGATGGCTGAGGCATAAGTAGTAAATCCCCTAGGTGCTAGGGAATTAAGTCACCCTGCCCAGGCTAAGCCTGAATAGATGAACTGCCCTGAACAGGCTCAGGCCATTTTACCCACTTCCATCACTTTTGCCCGAAGAGGGTCATGCTGCTTGGGCCTTGCCTGTTTCTGTGGTGGGGGATCCATTTCTGGCTGAGGGGATCTGTCCTCCACGGGCTGAAGAGCTCTCTCTGTGAGTTCTTGCAGCTGCCTTTTTCTCTCGTTCACAGTTCTGGATTTTAGTGCTGCACAGGCTCTACAGCCCTTCTCCTAGAGATAGGAGGCATTTATCATGCTTGTCGGACACAGGGAAAAAGATGGAGCAGGATACATACCACTTGAAGGCCTGCCTCTTAGGGGAGGCCATAACCCAGACATGGGTTAAAATAAGAAACTTATCTAGCCAACTAACTGTGAACTAATCTAAGAAGAACTGAGCTAATAACTATATTCAATATAAGAAACTGCTCAACGAAGAGAGAGAACAAGGTGTTCATAATGCCAGCGCGGTAAAAGGAACTGGTGGCTAGGCTCCTTCCCCCTCCTTTTATACCCCCTATCTCCCAGGGGAAAGGGTAGAAAAGGGAGGGGTAGGAGCAGGAATCTTCCAGAACAGTCTATCTGGAAGATTCAGTCAGGGACTGCAATTAGTGCGACAAGCAATCCAACGCCAATCATGTGATCCCATAGGTGAAAATCATGGAGTCACTCAAAAAAGACAACGCCATCAGGTTCAAGCAACCACTGGAGCAGTGAAGTTTGCAAAATTACTGCACGGGGATTATCCATTTTTGAAATAATCTAGATATTAAAATACTATCATAAATCAGTTACTGTTTATACTGTCTTTCTAAAAAAAACCAAAAAACACAATCTTTACAGGGCAGCAGAATTCAATAACTACAGTCCTATTGCTGGGTTTGCTGCCACACTCTCAGACAAGTCAAGAGGCCAATGTTTATATTTCTTTTATATATTGTGGCAGGGCACAGTGTGTAACGTAACTAAAGAAACACTGGCCCTTTAAGAAGCAGCCTAGGAAACCCTTATAGACCTCCTCTGAGAGAAGTTAGGCCTATAAAAGGCCCCAGCTAGTCTGTCAGTTGGGAGTAGGAAGCCGATGGAAGCAGACCTCTCCAGAAGCTCAACTAGCATGGACCAATGCCCAGGAAGGGCTGAGGGAACCCCACACAAGGCTAACTATAGCTGGAGACTTGACAGAGGAGTACAGGCCTCATGAGGACTTGAAATCCTTTGAACTCTGGTGGGATCTTTCTGATCTAAATGGGCTATTATAAGAATTGCACAGATGCATGGTACTGTTGAAAGATCCACCACTGGTGGGCACAAGGGATGACCGTAGGGGAGAGTGTGGAGGCGAGCGTTAAACTGGGTGAACCCTGAATAAAGCTAAGACATAGCAGGGGCGCCTCCGGTTTATGTGGGAGAGCTACATTCACCAGTTCCTAGTTCTCATCAGGCCCCCAGTCACATATATTTATGTTATTACCTGCTCTGAGTGACCCTCAGGATAGGGCAGGTTAAGAATTTCAAACAATTTAACTATTACAGATATATGAAAACCACTCTTACCTACTCCACAAAACTATAAAGTGCAAAGGAATATTTATTAGGTTACATGAGCTGACAGTTTTTATATGTTTAAATGCTTAGGCTATTTTTAAAGCATTTTTATGGATTAATCAATTAGGTAAACTTCACCATAAAGGAAACATGACCTACTTCTGTGGGAACACTGACACATACAAAGGGTGAAAACAAACATGACACTAACCACCCTTTAACCACCCTTGGTGGTTATTTATGCACATTGCAGGGCTGCATATGGCACCAATACAGCCCTGCAACATGCATAAATAAGGGTGGTTAAAGGGTGGTTAGCGTCATGTCTGTTTTCACCCAAAGTTACAATTACTTTAACATGACACGGCTTTCTTTCATGTTTACATAAAATGAAGTTGTACTGCTGTCTAGATACTTCACTCATAGGAAATCATGTACTCAAGATACGTTTTTGTTGTTGTTTCTTAGTGCATTTAATTACCACAATTTTTAATATCTCCAATCTTTCCAATCTACTTAAAGGGGCCTTTTAGATTTTTTTATTTGGGGTGGTGGTGGAGGGAGGGTTGGTTTGTTTTTAAGAAAAGCAAGGAGTGCCACCTACAATGTATAACTCCAGTTTGTATATCTGACCATGAAGTCATTAAGGTTCACTTTGAAGTCTGTGCACTCCAGAGGCTGTAACTTCCTGCAAATGTACCAACATAAAATCCCTCTGTAGTCAAATAACAGTCCTTTTCTTGGGGTTGCAGGGGACACTGCCTTTGGAGAAAGTGAGGGAAGCCACCAAAAAGCATGTTTGCTTTAAGATATGCAGTACTAAAGGCCCATAAGGAAAAGAAAAAAACATCATGCGCCTTCCAAACTACCTTTCTGGAAAAAACTGAGGGCGGCAATGGCTTGTCAAATTCCATGAACGAGTGAAGATGGGGTCATCCAGAGTTTGGATAGATTTCTAGATAACAGCACATCTCCAAAGCCATGACGGAAAGTGCATGTACACTTAATTCAAAACTCAACTGTGGGTGTTAAATGCGATGGTGGCCCGCAAGCCATCAGCAAGTTTGTTGTTGTGCCGCCAAATGTTGGTGCAGCATTTGGCGGCACAACAACAAACTTGCTGGTGGCGCCCTGGCATGTCAGCAGCGAGCCTGGACTGCGATCCCAGAGACCTTCTGGGATCACAGCTCCCATGGGATACAATCCGCACAGCTGGGCCAGAACAGGCTATCATGTCTGTTGTAGCCTGCCGTTACCCGGCCCAGCTCAGCTCCACCATGGTGGCAGTCACCATATGGGGTGGTGCACTGAGCACAGTGGGACCAGGGGGGAAGACGACACATTCATGCATCTCCTCGCCTCGCTGGCAGTCGTCACATTTCTTGTGCTGCGGGTGCGGATTGTGCCAGCAGCGGCGATGGTGGCACTCCAGTCACATCTGTTAATACTCTTTGTCGATCAATATTTCTCTTCAGACCTACCAAAAGGCACTAGTGTCCATTAACATTTACGTCCATACCAGCTATAAAGAGAATGCATTCCAGAATTGCTGAAACACAATTATTATTATTATTAATATTATTATAAGCATAAAATACACCCCAAATACTTACTGTGCCTGTTAAATGCCCAGCCAAGTAAAAGAAGTCTTACATCACTTCCAAAAGATGCTCACACTCGGCCTTTGGGGGAAGGGAGTTCCAAAGCTGTGGAGCAGCCACTGAGAATGCCTCTCTTTGTCCCTTACCATGTGGATGCATTGTAAGGATGTAACCTGCAAGAGCCCACTCTGGGCTGACTTCAAAGCTGGAGTGGTCAATTTATTTATTTATTTATTTATTTGCTTACATTTATATCCCACCCCTCCTGAAACAACTCAGTCAAGAGGTAGATCGGGATCTACTGACTGATTACAAGCTAGTCTCAAGTAAATCACAGTGTGGGGAGGAAGGCCAGCCCCTCGGAGATGGGGAGGAGTGAGACTAAAGCACTCCTCCATTATAGGGGGGAATGCTTATCTCCACTTTCGAGACCATTTGCGGAGGTGTCCTAGAGCTGGTAGCCAGTGGGAGGGGTCCTCCTGGCAAAACACCCGAGGCTGACACCCGGATCAAGTGGATGGGATGTACCATAAGTCTGTCCGCTCCTGCCTCAGAGGCCGTGATGTGGGGTGGAAGATTTTCCATAATGGAAGACGTTCCACTATTTTCCCAGGAAATTTTCCAGTTCTAAAAATTCATTGTTCCATAAAATTAATTAGTAACATAATGGATACCAATACCTAATTCCAATACAAATTAATATCCAAGTAAAGCTTTGAATTTGTTTGAACATTTAAACCACATTAAGTGTGCTTTATTGATTCTCCCCCCTCCCCCAATTAATTTCAGTTCAGCTACTTTTGGCTATTATAAAAACTTGAGGTATTTATATCCAACACATAAAATTAACATAGCGTACATGAAGTTTTGTTTACTAAGTACACGTTAAATAGACATGCTAAATCAAATACAAATTGATTTAGGGCACTGGAAACGTTTCTGATTCGAAGTTTTCCAGAAAACCGACACCACTGCTCAGAGGCTGTGAGGGGACATAAAAGGGGAAGTAGCCCTTTAGATAGATAGAGACCAGGCCATTTATTTATTCAAATTCAAGGGATTTATAGCGTCAAAACCAGCACCTTGAATCATGTCCAGAATGCAACTGGCAACCAGGGCATTCTCTGCAACACTGGTATAAGGTGCTCCCAATGACCTCTCCCCCCCTCGCCAAAAGACAGGCTGCCGCTTTCTGCACTGGCTGCAGCCCTGGAACAGTCTTCAAAGGCAGCCCAATGCAGATACATCCAATAAATCAAAATTGCAGCAAACAAGTCTACTGTTTCCCAAGCCCTTTCCCCTTTTTTCCAAAAAGCTGAAAAATGCTCGGAACAAGGAGCGCGGGAAGCAAAAGGATGCAGACAAAAAAATGTATTCTATTTCCATCACTGCCCACATGCTGATATAAGGCTGGGTAAGTCACTACTTAACTTTTCAGATAGCCAGTAACTGTGTGTGATCCTTGGTCTTGGAACTAAATGGGATGGCTCATGTCAAAGGAAAACTGAAAAATGTGCATTCACATTTGTATACACAGCTGAAATCCTGAGCTTAGTGGGTGGCGGCAGTCAAAGAAGCCAACAGAATGGGGGCAATTCATCGGCCCACGTATGCCGCCCGCAGACACCGCACTCAGACCACAACGCGCGCACTCACGTGCATATGTACACTGTGCACGTAGCACAGCCCCAGTCATCTGTGCCGTGCACGCGTTCTGGCCTTGGCACGGTGCCTGCAGGCAGCGTATGTGGGCTGTTGGATTGCCCGCAATGTGGGGAATCGTTCGGAAAGGGATAGGTAATAAAACTGAAAATATCGTAATGCCCCTAATAGATAGATCTATGGTACAACCGCACCTTAAGTACTGTGAGAGCTTCTAGTCGCCTCATCTCAAAAAAGACATAATAGAACTAGGAAAGGTACAGGGAAGGGCATCAAAAATGATCGAGGGCATGTAATGGCTGCCCAGTGAAGAGAGGCTGGATAGGTTAAGGTTCTTCAGCTTGGAGAAGACTCCTGAGAGGGAATAGGATAGAAGTTTATAAAATCATGAGTGATGTGGAACATGTAAGGAGGGAGCAGTTATTTATCCTCTCTAACAGTACTAGAACAAGGGGACAGTCCATGAAATTAACTGGTAGCAGAGTTAAAATAAAGAAGCAAGTATTTTTACACGCAGCACACAATAAGCTTGTGGAATTTACTGCCAGAGGAATAGGTCACGGCCAGTAGTGTAGCTAGTTTTAGAAAGGGATTGGATAAGTTTTTGGAAGATATGTCCATTAATGGCTATTAGAAGTAGGTTTTGGGAACGTAACCTCTTACTGTTGGGGTCTGGAACAACAGGGAATGGGTTGCCCATTGTGACCTGTTGGGTACTTCTCCCAAGAGAAAGAAATTGGCCATTGTTGGAGACATGATACTGGGCTTGATGGACCACTGGTCTGACCCAGTATGGCGCTTCTTATGTTCTTATTCACCTTGCTAACACAGAAAATTTTTCCCACCCATCCCAGATCTCCCCTGCCTAAATTTACAGCATCACAAGGCTGCTGCTAATAAACTGAATGGGACATGACAAATCCTTTCTGCGGCCTCAGTGAAGTTATCATGAAAACAGGCAGTAAGAGAAGAAAGCTATTTATAAATGCTATGCCAATCTGAAAATATAGGACAAACAGCAGTCTAATATATATGAAGAGAATGCCTTTCTGACAGTACAAAACTTCCTCCTACAAAGTGCATACAGATAAACAATTCTAATTTAGTTTGTAGCATCAGAGCCAAAGTCTTTCAGCTTTTAACTGTGAGCACGTACTCTCTGAACAATACAGCAGAACAGAATGAATCACCCTGGGGAACGCCATATTAGTAGCAGGCAGCTAAAGAATCACAGCTTGAAGACAAGAGTTTCCATCGCAGCCATGGTAAAGATGGCACTAAGAACAGGCATGGCGCGTATGTCTTTATATAGAGAGGATTCCAATAATATCACTGCATAAACCTGATACTAAATATAACTGCACTAAACGTCCAGGTGCTCAGACAAGGGGAGCAATATTTTGCTGTGCAAGTGTACAAAGGCCATTGAAGAAAAATAAAAGCTTCAAGCCCTCAGGGCTGACTGCAGAGAATCATCTGGAATTTTAGTGCCTGACACACCATAACGTACAGTGTCAGGACTATTAAGGAACCATTAGAAAACAAAAGTATCATGAATACTATTTGCAGTTCCCAGTTGCCCCAACTCATAAAAAACACAGAAGGATCAGAATAGGTACAGCAGGGATGGGGAACCTTTCCCTTCCCAGGGGCCACTTTGCAAATCAGTACAAGTTCTGAGGACCACATAGAAGTTGGGGGAGGGAACACACTCAGCTAGAAGGTGCTCCAGAAAATGGATTTGTGCCATGGCTCCATCCCCTATCCTTGTGTGCATGCCCCTCATCTCTCTGCTCTGTTTAGTTGTTCAGTGCTTGGGGGTAGGAATTAGGTCTAAGGGCCAGATCTAGAACTGAAAGAGGACACACAAAAACTAGCCGTAGGATGCATTTGTCCCCCACACCCGAGGTTCTCCACCCAAGGTGCAGCAAAGTGACAGAAAACTATTATTATTATTATTATTATTATAAGCATTTGTATAGCACCAGCTGTGTACCTGGCGCTTTACAGAACAATAAGATAGACGCAGCCCCTGCCTACGGCTTACAATCTAATAGACACGGAGGGTCTCTTATACACATCTAGATGTGTATAAGAGACAGGAAACAGACAGTCTTGGCATTGGAGGGGGATGCAAAGAGATCGAAAACGGGCTGCCCATATCGGGAGACAATGAGTCGGAAGGCATGGGGCTGAGGGACCATTCGCCCAGGCCTAGCTGTTTGTGACTAAGCCAGTCCACCTCCACATTGTCCACGCCTTGTATGTGGCGCGCCGCCAGCAATAGAAAATGAGTTTCCACCCAGTGCAGAAGGCGCGCGGCTTCCACATGCAGCGAGGAAGAGCAAGAACCCCCTTGGTGGTTTACAAACGCCTTGGCGGTAGTGTTGTCGGTGAAAACTATCACGTGGCGACCCGCTATTTGCAGGGGGAAATGTCTCAGGGCTAGACAGATGGCCTTCAGCTCCAGCCAGTTCATGCTGTGAGAATGGTCCGTGGCTGACCAGGTGCCCTGGGCGGTCTCCGAGTTCAAGTGGGCACCCCAGCCCAGTAGACTGGCATCCATCGTGCATCTCACTCGGTCGGGATCCATAAGCAGGGCCCCCTGACTGAAGCGGAGTGGGTTTTCCCACCAGTCTAGTGAGGTAAGGACCTTCTGGGTGACCAGAAGAGAGGCCGNATAAGGGGGAGCCAGGTTGTGAAGGGATTTGTAAGTGAACACCAGGAGTTTGTAAAGGATGCATTGGGGAAGGGGGAGCCAGTGAAGCTACGAGAGAGGAGGCTGCACGCGGTCAAAGCGATGGGCTGAGTGGATGACCCTAGCAACGGAGTTTTGGATGGAGATAAGGGGGGGACAGATAGAAGAGAAACTAAAAAAAGATTTTGACTCTTCAGCTTAGCAAGGGGATAAGTAAGAATGGATAGGAGTGTGCAGAAGGCACTAGTACCATTAGTTTACATTTAGAAAAACCTGTCTCTCTGTGTCTGTCTGTGTAAAAACAACCTTACTGGGTTTTTGTCTTTTTATTATTATTATTTAATTTTTTAATTTAACCACACAAAAACAGCCTGTGCATGTGGAGAACGGCCACCAGGCTGTCCTACGCATGCGCAGCCCTTTTCCAGGATGGCACCGGCAGTGTCAGCACCATTTCCAGGAAAGGTACACATGCACAGAATGCTCCAGCAACCATTTTGCACGTGTGAAGGTTTGGTTTTTCATTTTTTATTTTTAAAATGAAAACGGATGAAAGCAAACTAATATGTTTGCTTATTCATCCCTTTTCATGTTTTAATTACTAAAACAAACGGGGCTTCATTCATTTTAGTAGTTCAAAAACAAATTGCACACCCCTAAGAAGAGATACCACAGAAAAGTACAATAAATCATACGTGTTGTGGAGTCAATTAACAAGGAGCGGTTTATTACCAGCTCATACAATAAAGGGGCACCAAATGAGATTAACAACAACGTAGTACGCTGCATTATTAAAACAAGCACCTTTTCATAAAACACACAACTGAGTTGGGAAGTTCATTGCCATGGGATGCTGTGAAGACCAACAGTGTAACTAGGATCAAAAAACGAATTAGACAAATAAACAAATCCATCAACCACCATTAACCAGGATGGTTAGGGAGTACCCCCTCATACCTAGTGCTACTAAACCTTTTCCAACCTTTCTTTTCCTTGAACACCTGGAAAAGCGCAGCCTATGAATTCCATCGGACTTTTTTTTTAAAAACAAAACACCTAGAACAGTCAAATCAAGGGCCTGAAGATCACTCCAAGGAGGAGACCAGCTGTGCACATGCTCTTTTTCGCTTCTTTTGTCACATTTGTCTCAAAACAGAGTATGCTCTTGGGGGAAACGGCCAGGGGAAAGGAAGAAGGCTGCAAGGGCCTCAGCTTGGACACTCCTGAAAAATGACAGGGGCCGGCCCAAGTCTTTTCACCGTCCGCTTACCTAGGAATGGGGAATGCCTTGGAGGAGGATCCTCTTTTCCAGCCACCTCTGTATCTGAGCCACCACTGCAGTTGAGACAAACGAGGCCAGCAATGCTACAATCCTGGCAGCCCGTGCAGATGCTATCCCTAGCAGGCACAGCTTTGTCAGGATCCGTCATGCTGGACCCCAATGGCCCTTAAGATACTGATAATCACATCAGCTGACAGAACAGCTCCACACAATATTGCAGACAAAGGCTTTGCCAGCCTCTGAACCTGCTCTCCTCCTACTAAGCAGCCTAACTGCTAGAGAAAGATGCATTTCCTGACAAAGAAACAACAGGTGTCAAGACATAGAAGGATCTCTATCAAATACTTTGCATAATGTCTCCCTCTGCTGGTTGGGATGAGCCACCACCCAAGAAATTGGCATGGATTTCAAGGGAATCTGATTTTCTGTAAACAGGAAATTAAGATGGTTTATGCTTTTCTAAAGGAGACATGAATACTTCTTTCTGTGTAGAAAGTGAAGTGGAGGTGGAGTTTAGAGGTGAACTTTAAAGCTTTCCTATTTCAACTCTCCAGTAAAGTACTAGTCACAATGAGCAAGACTGTACATTGCTTGGCACCCAAAGTAAGATCCAGAGTTTCTAACAAATTCAGCACCCATTTGGACACCAAAATAAAAAGGTCCTATTTTCAAGAATGCCAAGACCCAAGAAGCTCCCCTATGAGCAGGCATTTAGAGAGGCATAGGAGACAAGGAGAAGTTGAGCTCCTGAAAAATCTAACTTCAGGAGAGGTGAACAGTGTCGAAGATTACAGTTTTATACACGTTAATGGTTCCCAACTACTCACCCATGGGTCCAGTATTGATGCATGGAAGATTTTTTTATTTATTTATATTTTTAAAAAACACAACTGTCTGCATCCAGACTAGAGAGAGCCAACTGGCTATTGCCAGCCACAGTGCTGATCTGCATCTGGAATAGCTCACAACTCCACATGTATTCTCTCACCTCTGCAGACTCTCAGGCTGCTTGCCCACGTTTGCGTTGTGCCAAATCTCCTGGTGGGGAAAACTCCCAAGCGTGGAATCTTACGGCACGCTGTGCACGTGGGCACCTGGTTAAAAGCGTAATCAGCTGTGTCATGCGGCTTTTTCCTTACAATTGTCAGGGCAGGATTTCAAGTCCTGTAAATGGTAAAACAAACAAACAAACAAAAGCAGCTGCTAATGCAGCCGATTACGCTTTTAACCAGGCGCCCAGCGAACCGTCAGATTCCCCGCCGCGAGTTTTCCCTACCAGGAGATTCGGCGCTGCGCTAACGTGGGCAAGCAGCCTTAATGTCTAGCACCATTCTTCTCCAACAGAAGGAGAGCTTGATGCAGGCACAAATTAAAAGCTTCCTTCTAGACCAGTGGTACCCAAAATATCTTGCATGACCCCATTTTGAAGCTTAAGTATAATTCTATAAATCCCAAAAGGAAAAAATATGCAAATTATAAGTAATATCAATCAACTTCGAGACTAGACTACTGTAACACGCTCTACATGGGGCTACCCCGGGTGACGGTCCGGAAACTGCAGTTGGTACAGAACGTGGCGGCTCGTCTCCTTAGGGGGACGAGTCGTCGCAAGCACGTTACTCCAGTTCTCCGTTCTCTGCACTGGCTGCCGATAGTCTTCCGGGTCCAATTCAAGGTGTTGGTTCTGACCTTTAAAGCTCTGAATGGCCTGGGCTCCATGTATCTGCAGGATCACCTCAACCCCTGAGTCCTGGATCAGTTTCTGCTGTCAGCCGGAGGCGCCCTCCTTGAGGACCCCTGGGTATCCCGGGTGTTGACTATGAGGAGGTTCCCGGTGGCCGCTAAGGAGCTGTGGAACTCCCTCCCATTGGAGGTCCGCCTGGCCTTAGACCTCCCCTCTTTCTGAAGATGGTGTAAGTCCTGGCTGTTCCGCCAGACCTTTGATGAGGGAGACGTGCGATGAGTGGGGGTTGGGGAGTTTTCTGCTTGGGTTATTTTGTTTTATATTTTGAGATTTTATATGTTTTTAGTATTGTGGCAGGGCTGTGCCACAAAACGGACAATTGGGTCCCTTACCTTGGGAACTGTCTTTCTGTGGACTCGTTGGGAGGTTATTCGGACTATGGGAGCAATCTACCACATGGCCAGCAGAAGGCAGCGCCAAAGCTTCAGCTGGGCATGCGTAGGGATGTTGCTCCCTCGCTTCCCCAGGAGTGAAAAGTCTCTGGACAAGAAAGACCTGAAAGAGAAGAGAACAACCACCCCACACCCGTAACGAGTAGGCCAAACACAGGGGAACTACCCCTAACGAGGGGCAAAGTACGGGTTAGAGAAACTCATCAAAGTTATTAACTACAGAATACAATCCCCGGGTGGGCCGAATAACCGCCTATCGAGTCCACAGAAGGACAATTCCCAAGGTAAGGGACCCAATTGTCCGTTCTATGGGCTCTCAGTCCGGTTTTTCGGACTATGGGAGGTAATAAGCAGTAAAATATTCAGCAAAGGGCGGGGACCCAGTCAATCAGTGGCATCCAAAACACCCTGTAACACCCGCCTACCAAAAGGAGGCCTCGGCATAGTCAAAAATATCAATTTTGTAATGTCTGGTGAACGTATGTGGAGTTCTCCACGTGGCTGTCCTGCAGATTTCAGACAAAGGAGCCCTGCATCAAAAAGCCCAATTCGCAGCAGCCTCTCTAGTACAATGGGGAAGGATTCTAGGAGAGGCCTGCAAATCCGCAGCCCTATAGGCATCGGCAACGCATACCGATATCCAACGTGCAATGCCCAACTTGGAGGCCCCATTCCCCTTTGATCTGGTGTGATAGCTGATTAGAAGCTTGGAGGTACGGCTGAAGGGTGCCGTACGCTCGAGGTAGATCTTTAGGGCTCGACGGAGGTCGGGAGTGTGCCATAATCGCTCTAAGCAATGACGGGGTTGCGGGCAAAAGGAAGGCAGAATCACTTCCTGCACAAGGTGGAAAAAAAAAAAAAAAAGGACACCTTAGGGAAGAAGAAAGGATCTGTGTGCAAGATTACAGACTCCTTTCTGAAAGAGCACAGGAATGGGTCCATAGAAAGGGCACCAATCTCTGAGACCCGCCTAGTGGATGTTATGGTAATAAGAAAGGTGACCTTCATTGAGAGGAAGTGAAGGGACACCTCTGAGTGGGGTTCGAAAAGCAGACCTGTCAGGGTCGTAAGCACCACATTCAGGTTCCTGGAGGAAAACCTGTGGACAACAGGGGGCAGGATCTTGCGGGCAGCCCTCAAAAACTGTCGGATGTGAGCGTGAACAGAGAGCTGGATCCCACTACAGGAACCCAGGGTGCTATTGATGGCAGCAAGCTTCCTAGTCATAGTGTTAGATCTGAGTCCCTTGTCTAGACCCTCCTGTAGGAATTGCAGGACGTGGGCAACAGAGGGGGACTGGGAAGGAACCCTTTGCGTGTGACACCACTGCACAAATACTCTCCAGGTACACTGGTAGATCCACTGAGTGGATCTGCGTTTAGAGGCCAACAGCGTAGCAACGATGGCATCCAAGTATCCCAGGCGCTGAAAGGCTAGGGTCTCAAGACCCTAGCCATCAGCTTCAGGAATTGAGGCTGCTTGTAAAGCAGAGGGCCCTGGGACAACAGATCTGCTGAGGTGGGAACGCTCACATGCTCCCCCGCTGAGAGACGGAGGAGATCCGGAAACCAGGGTCTGTGAGGCCAGTAAGGAACCACTAGGATGACTGCGCATGTTTGTTGCTTGCACCTTGCAACACCCTGTTGAGAAGGGGAAACGGGGAGAAGGCATAAAGGACCCCTGGGGGCCATTGCTGGCTTAGTGCATCGTGGGCTTCGGCTCTGGGATGAGGGTTCCGGCTGAAGAAACGGACCGTTTTGGCATTGGAGGGGGATGCAAAGAGATCGAGAACGGGTTGCCCATATCGGGAGACAATGAGTCGGAAGGCATGGGGCTGAGGGACCATTCGCCCAGGCCTAGCTGTTTGTGACTAAGCCAGTCCACCTCCACATTGTCCACGCCTTGTATGTGGCGCGCCGCCAGCAATAGAAAATGAGTTTCCACCCAGTGCAGAAGGCGCGCGGCTTCCACATGCAGCGAGGAAGAGCAAGAACCCCCTTGGTGGTTTACAAACGCCTTGGCGGTAGTGTTGTCGGTGAAAACTATCACGTGGCGACCCGCTATTTGCAGGGGGAAATGTCTCAGGGCTAGACAGATGGCCTTCAGCTCCAGCCAGTTCATGCTGTGAGAATGGTCCGTGGCTGACCAGGTGCCCTGGGCGGTCTCCGAGTTCAAGTGGGCACCCCAGCCCAGTAGACTGGCATCCATCGTGCATCTCACTCGGTCGGGATCCATAAGCAGGGCCCCCTGACTGAAGCGGAGTGGGTTTTCCCACCAGTCTAGTGAGGTAAGGACCTTCTGGGTGACCAGAAGAGAGGCCGGGGTGCCTGATATGAGAACCGTATGCCACGGTCTGAGGAAGCGTTGTAGGGGGCGGGAATGGAAACGCGCCCACTGGAGATGATGCGTGCAGGATATCATGAGACCCAGTAGCAAGGCCAATGTTAGCAGGGGCGTACGAGGTCGAGATAGAACCAGCGTTATCAGGGTCCGGATCTTGTGTTGACGTTGCAGTGTGATAAAGACCCTGCCTCTGACCGTGTCCAAGACAACTCCCAGATGCTCCAGTCGCTGAGTGGGAGTGAGGTCGCTCTTTTCTGCGTTTATGAGGAAGCTGTGGTGTGTCAGGTACCCAATCAAGCAGCGGAGGTGACGGAGGACGAGATCCCTTGTCGGTGACCTGATGAGAAGATCGTCCAGGTATGGAAAAATGGCGATGCCCTCTCGGCGAAGGTTGCCTATGTGTGGTACTAGCACTTTGGTAAATGTTCTCGGAGACGAGGCGAGGTCGAAGGGGAGAGCTCGATACTGCCAGTGCCGGTTCTGGTAGCAAAAGCAGAGCCATCGTCTGTATGCTGGGAGGATGGATATGTGAAGATAGGCATCTCTGAGGTCCAGAGAGGTCAACCAATCTCCGTCAAGGCTAGGGTGATGGAAGCGCGGGTCTCCATCTTGAACCTCTGTGTTCTTACAGCCTTGTTGAGGCACTTTAAGTCAAGGACTTCCTCGTTCTGGAGTTGGTACGGGCACTATTGTGCCTATGTGCAGGAGTCTGGAGACTTGTTTGGATGGGTTGCGAGATGAGGGGGAAGACGCAAAAGAACTCTCTGGTTGTGTATCTAAGTTCGATCGCTATCCCCTCTGCACTGTTTGGCGGACCCAGACGTCCGTGGTTGCTTCCATCCACCTGCTGGAGAATAGTTGGAGGCGGGCGCCGAGGAGGGTAGAGTTTGGGAAACAGGGCTCGGAGCAGTCAGGAATCCTGTTTGAGATTAAGTGACCCGGATTGTTTGGTGTAATGCATCTGGGTTGTGTATCGAGTTCGATCATGTATCCCCACCACACTGTTTGCAGGACCCAGGCGTCCGTGGTTGCGCCCTCCCACCTGCTGGAGAATAGTTGGAGGCAGGCGCCGAGGAGGGTAGAGTTTGGGGAACAGGGCTCGGAGCAGTCAGGAATCCTGTTTGAGATTAAGTGACCCGGATTGTTTGGGGTACTGTGTCTGGGTCGTGAATCTGTGAGATCGGGCTCCACGTCCTCGGTGGTTTGATCTGCATGATCGGGAAGACCAGGAGATGGCAGGTGTGTAGTTTCACCTCAGACCCTGTGAGTAACGTTGGAAAGGGCGAAAAAAAACTTTTAGTCGACTGAACCTGGTGAAGCGAGTGCTTCTTCTCTTTGTTCGAGACCTCTGCTAGGGCCTTGTCCATAGCAGAGCTGAATAGCTCGCCCCTTTTAAACGTGCTATTCACAAGCAGGTTCTTAGCATGTGGGTCCGCCTACCAAAAGCATAGCCAAACCCTCCGTCTGGCTGCTACATTGGTTGCCATCCCCTTGGCTGCCCACATGACCATATCCATGGAGGAGTCTACTAGGAAGGCGTGCACTAGGGTCACGTTATTAGCCAGCTTCCGGGAAAGGACCTCCGAAATGTCAGGGTCCTTCCCAAGTTGGAACCATTTCATAACAGTCCTGGAAATATAGGAGGCTGTCAGCCATCTGCAGGATGCTGGCGAGAGCTTCGTGGCTCTTTCTGAGCCCCGTCTGCACTCCCTTGTCAGTGGGGTCCTTGGGCAAGAGATCCCCTTGGGAAGAGAAGACAGATTGGCAAGCCAAAGGAGGCCGCCGCAGTGTCAACCTGGGGAGTCCTAAAGATCGAGTCACTGTGCTTCGAGAAGGAGTACAGAGACTGATGCACCCTGGAAAGCTTTAGGGTTTTAGTAGGGTGCTTCCATTGGGCCTGTATGATCTTCTCAAAGGCCTTATCTAGGGTGGGGCCCTTGAATGCTGTGGCGAGTTTGGGGATGTAATCCCTATTGGAGCCTTCCTCTTCCGAGGAAGAGTCTGATTTCCTCTTCTTCAGGGTCTTGGGGGTGATTGTAAGGACCCGTTCTGCGCATCTGAGGAGTTTTGGCCCGTGCACAGAGGCCAACTCCCTGCCGAATTCCTTTGGTCCCTTGGACAGGATCTCGCTCCATTCGGAGGGATCCATGGATGGGGGAGGAGTAGGATCCAGCTGACTATTCTGAATCCTCCTTTGAGGTCTGGATAGTGACCAGTGGGGTTCTGGTCTGGCCTCTCCTTTTTGATCTCTTGGGGGGAGCCCCCTTCATCGTCCTCCGAGGACAAGCCAATAAGCTCTCTAACGAGTCTCTTTTGAGGAGGCTTACGGGAGCTCCTATGTTTCCATTTGCCCGAGGCTTTTGAGAATCCCTTAAAGGACAGTTTTGGTGGGCAGGGAGAGGGGGAAATTGAGCTTGTGAGTACGCCTGTCCCTAATCTAATTCTTTTCTATCCAGGACAGGACCCCCATCATGGATTTAAAGGTGTCCTGCAGCTGTAGGAACGCCTGGTTGGGTATAGGTTTGTTTGCAGTGTTGGTGTTCCTTATTGACTGTATATGTTTTTGGAGCGCTAGTGATTACCCCAATTGGATTTCAATGCCTGTGGATACATATCTGCTTTGAGATTTATTGTTTATAGTTGTCTAAATTTATTTTAAAATATGTGATTTTATTAATGCTATGTTTGTCTAAGGTATCCTCACCTGTTGTTTTGCTATTGTCAGTTTCAACTTCCCCACCACGCTTCTCCCGCTCCGCTGCGGCTCAGCGGGAGGCGTTACTTCGGGTTTTAGCCGTCTCGGCCATTCCAGCAGGTACCCCGTGGCGAGGGGGGCATACTGTGGGGGTCGATCCCCCGCACCCACTCTGCCCCGGTCCATACCCGGATCCGGGGCATTCGTCCTCTAGAGCCGCCGACAGCACCTGCAGGCGCAATACCAGAGACAGAAGCCTCTGTGTTCAAGCTTTGACCAAAAAATAAAGAAATGTTGCCTGAACGGGTGCAGAGCACCCCACTGCAGCTCCTACTTGGCCGGAGGCAGACTTCGAACTGGGGAAGCGAGAGAACAACGTCCCTACGCATGCCCAGCTGAAGCTTTGGTGCTGCCTCCTGCTGGCCACGCGGTAGATTGCTCCCGTATTCTGAATAACCGGACTAAGAGTCCACAGAATGGCATCCGCCAGGTGGATCTCTTAAGATGGTCACCGAACAAGAAGTGACTAAGTTTGGGGCGTGGCCTGAAAGATAAAGAGAGATAAGCAGGAAGAGAAAGAGGACAGTCTTCTCTGAGACAGAAAAGAGGACACAGCTCTTGGAGATACTTGCTGGCCTACTGATTCCTGAAGGAAGGGAGACCTGAACCTAAAGGAGAAGAACCGGGATGTGAGTTGGGGATAGCTAGCCAAGGGACTGTATGCGGCTAAGCTACTGGTGATGTGATGGACTAATGTTGTGGAGATTGGCCACAGGTTGATGCCTGGTCTATGGACTGTGACCTATAAATAAACTGATATTGGTGATTCCCCCAAAAGTGACGGTTGCGTAACTCTGGGGCTTGATCCTGACAACACTTACACCCAAGGTCAAGTGGGGGCCCCCCCGACGATGTTGTTAGCCGCCCCGAGATACGCAAGCAGTAGGGGGTGGCATAAAAATGTGAATAAAGTCAATAAAATAAAATTAAAATAAACTTTGGACCTAAAGTTCAGATGGTGCAATCTCTCAGGGTCATAACCCACAGCTTGAGAGCCTCTGTTCTAGCGACAGAGATGGACTGGCCAACTTCTTGCATATCCCAATCCCTAACTAATTATGATTGCTTTACAGATTCATGCAGTCTAATTAATCCCCATGTAGCAGCGCTATTCTAACAGTCCATGATTTCTTTAGAAAGATTTTGATGGTCCTGTAACTAAAACACAGCCCATGTAGCAGCGCTATTCTAACAGTCCATGATTTCTTTAGAAAGATTTTGATGGTCCTGTAACTAAAAAACAGCCCACTGCTGTGGCTGTTTATGAGGATACTACTTATGAAATCCTTTGGTGAATGAACTTGTAAATTTCATTAATTATTGTAGGAGCATATGGGGACACTGCCCTAACCTGAGAAGAACTGTTTCCATGATCCAGTTGTCTTAGACAACATCCTCTGGTTTGCATAAATAGGAAATGAAAATGAAAATGGCTGGTTCTCCATGGCCAAGCTGAGACAAGCAAACAATACAATGGAAATTAAAACGAATTTTTAAAGCTTTCAGTTTTAATAAACTGAAGCTTTTTAAAGTTTATTTGCTTACAACTTTAAGTTGTCAATACCCCTCTGGCTGGAAGGAAACACTTAGAGGTTTACGGGACACTAAAAGTTTAAGTCATTACGTTATACCCAATCTCATTAAAAGATATTTAAAGATTAATGGACTCCTTTGTGCTGTTTTTTATATACATTTTCCAGATCAGACACTTCTCCTTTTCACTTTCAAATTCTTATCCACCAGACAGTACAGAGTTGTCGAGTCTATGCTGAAAACTATACATGGAATTACTTAAATCCATAAAGAAATTTCAGTGAAATTAAAGCTCATTTTATTAGCTTTGTTTGAAAGGGGAGGGGGGAAAAAAAAGCAAAAAGTACAGATGGGTCTGAGTGGTGAAAAATAGGAGGGGAATGAGTGACGCCTGAGGGACTGCAACATTTTTGGTAATGAGTGTTGTCCGTTCTCAAAATGGATCCATCTACTTCTCAGTCTGAATTGAGTCAAACCATCATGTATTTTACGTAGCATGTGTGGGTTTTCTCCTTTGCTTCCACATTCCCAGATAGGATGAGCAAAAGATAACAACTGACAAATTTCTCAAAAGCTAATCAACCTGGCATCAGGACCACCCGAGACTGGTAGGAACAAATTTGGGTGAGAGATGTAGAGCACTGACTAGCAATTTGCTCAGGTTTCTTTATGGAGCAGAATTTTTCTTACGCCATTCAATTTTCATCATGTAATTTAGAAGAACTCAACCAAAACTAAGATGCACAGCACCCAGAAGTCCTTCCCACCACTGGATGGAAAAGATAACGGGGGCCCAGCAGACAGTAAGTTCTTCACGTCTAAGAATCACCACCACCCAGAACCCTGACAAAGCAATGGCACCTTCTTCCCCTATATTATGTGTCATTACAGAACTGCATCACTGTTTTGTACTTCTGGCAAACAGTAGGAGGGAGGGGAAGATTAGGTAGCCACAAAAAACCGCAGCAACGTGTGATTGCTTTACACATGGTTTCTCTTGCGTCTGGGGAGCACCAATTGGTAGCTCAGATACATAATACTTGCTCTTCTGCCTATGAGCAACAATGCAAGCTGGACATCAATAGACATTAAAAAGCCATAAATAAGGCAAGCACAATTTGTGAAGTACCTTCTATCCAGCAAGATCCTTAAGTCTTTTCTAAAAAGGCAAATTAATCACTTTTCAAGCTACAAACATGCACATCACCTTTCAAATGGAATCTAGCATGGCTTAATACACGAGTATTTCTACACCTCCTCTTGATTCTTTCAGATCACCCCAATATCTAGTCATTATGGCATACATGCTTGTGGCAGTTACAGCCATTGCTTGCATTAAAAAGTAATATTTGGAAAGCACTAAGCATACGTAAGCTGCCATTCACCAAGACTTGGCAGCCATCAATTAAGAGCCATCAGAGTGCAACAAGACAGCTGTCCATAAATACCAGCCAGCAACCAAGATCACCTGTCATCCAAAGTACAATTTGAGAAGCTATTTTAATAAAAAAAAAAAAAACCCAGAGGGAATTTGAATGAGGTAAACTAATTATCAAAAAGAAAACTGGTGTGAAAAACGTTAATATCTACACAGAAGCATCATCCACTTTCCACCCACTCTTGAGTATTTTAATGCTCTAAAAACACTTCTACTTGCCTTTAAAAAAAAATTTAAAAAAAAATTTGCACCTTTTAATTGGTTTTCTCAATGTCTACATGTTCACATGAAAATAAAGGATGCTGATTTAGATTGCAGATAACCAGCCTTTGATAGCTTTTGGAAGCCTCCATTTGGCTACGCAAGTTATTCAATTGATTCTCCAACTGCTAGCTTTTTCATATGTGCGGATTTATTTTTTTTATTAGCACTCAGCAAGTATCCTTTTAATAAAGAGGAAGCTTGTTACTTTTCCATCTAAGACAGTTCTGAAAGGGGATGTTCCAAAACAGCAAATCAATAACTATTTTAAAAAAGGATTAAACAATGGGAGTTTATCAACTTTGACTAACAATATTTACAAGCAACAAAAACCTTTGATAAATACCTCATCTATCAAAAAGCACCAATTTTTCTTGGCACTAAATCTCAGAATTTCTTGCACTCCTTTCAAATTTTTTTTTTAGTGTTACTTTACCAAATTTGCTTGGCATTATAAATTTGTATTTTTAAAAATGTGAAGGTATCCTGGTCTGTATATATAGCAATGAATTGCACAATGTCATGAATTGCACACTTCCCAAATTCCATATAGTAAAAGTCACTGAATATTTATATTTGGACAGTAGCCTTTAACAGTCACGAGGGTTAGGAAGCAATACAAATTTTTATATTAAAATTAAAGCTTAGAAGCTATATACTCCTTCATGGTCTTTACAAAACTCACCCTGAGGTTTAACCTTTTAATGTTCAAAAAACACTGCACAAGGCTCAGATTTGCTTTTCAAAACATCTCATCAAGTGGAAAAAAAGTAAACCAGCAGTTAAATAGGAATGATACCATGTGTGTATACAGGTTAACATTGAGAGAATTCAAGGCCAGTCATGCTGCTGACCCACAAAATTCCTGAACAATAGCTTTCCTTTACCACTCTATAATAAGCTATTAATTTCACCTTAGGAGTTCGAAGACACAGCAACCCTTCTTCCTCCATGTAAACATCAATACATTTTCCACCTATCATATCTACCTGAACCTTTGGAGAAGGTAGATCAGGATACAGATCTAAAATAAATACATATAGTCACTTATCCTGAGGCTATGCCTACTCCATCTAGGCCAGGGGTGGGAACCTGGCAGCCCCCAGCTAGTTTTTATATGGCCCCTTTCCCGTTCTTGGTCCCCGGATCCAGTTCCTACCCCAAGCATTGATAGACGAGTAGAAATGATGGTGTAAACACAATGACAGGGGACAGATCCATGATCTGGACCCTCTTCTTCCTGCGCACACCCCCTGAAGCACCCCCACCTTCTATGTGGCCCTCGAAGCTTGTACTAGTTTTCAAAGTGGCCCCTGGGAGAGAAAACGTTCCCCACCCCTGGCTTATTCTGTGCTCTTCTCATAAAGTCGTTATTTGCATTTTAAAAGTTTTGACCCCTATCCACCTGTAATGGATAATTTTTTTCATTGCGTCCTAACGAATGTTTGCCTTCCCTGTTCAATATGTCAGTTCAAAGATGGACAGAAGTAGGGTAAAAGTCTATATTCAGCAAGCAAGTCTCTTTCAAAAGAAAAGGCCTTCTGGAACCTTACACCAAGTAAACATGCCATCAGGAGACATGAATTAACTTTCCAAACTCTACTTGCTGCGAGGAGCAGTTAATGTTATAAGATGGTGAGGAATTCAAATAGGGGACCCTCAGAAAGATACTTTGCATAGCATTAAGGCTGTACTAATAGTAGAAATAACCTGGGAATAATGCACAACTGCTCTAAAAATGATCTTTAAGAGACTGTAGCAGTATTGCTAGCTGCTATTCCTTTAACTTCTAGGGCAGAACGGACAATTGGGTCCCTTACCTTGGCAGCTGTCCTTCTGTGGACTCGATGGAAGGTTATTCGGGCTCTGGGAGCAGTCTACTGCATGACCAGCAGGAGAAAGCACCAAACTTTCAGCTGGGCATGCAAAGGGACATTGCTCCCTCGTTTCCCCAGGTGTGTAAAGCCACCCGACAAGGAAGACCTGAAAGTAGGAGAACAGCCCAACACCTGCAACCAGCGGGAAAAATACATAGGAACTACCCCTAAAAAGGACAAAGCACGGGTTAGGTAAGCTAGTGACAGTTAGTAAAATACATAGGATGATCCCTGGGTGGGACGAATAACCTCCCATAGAGTCCACAGAAGGACAATTCCCAACGTAAGGGACCCAATTGTCCATTCAATGGACTCTCAGTCCAGTTATTCGGACTCTGGGGGGTAAAAAGCAGTAAAATTATTCGGCAGAGGGCTGGTATTGATTCAATCAGTGGCATCCAAAACACCCTGCAACACCCGCTTTCCAAAAGAGGCTTCGGCAGAGTCAAAAATATCAAGTTTATAATGCCTAGTGAACGTATGTGGATTCCTCCACGTAGCGGCCCTGCAAATTTCAGACAAGGGAGCCCTAGATCGAAAAGCCCAATTTGTAGCAGCCCCGATAGTAGAATGGGCAAGGACTCTAGGAGGGGGAGGCAATCCCCCCGCTCTATAGGCATCGGCAATGCATGCGGATATCCAACATGAAATGACCATCTTAGAGGCCCCATTCCCCTTTGATCGGGGGTGATAACTGATCAAAAGCTTGGCAGTACAGCAGAAGGATGCCGTATGCTCGAGGTAGATCTTTAGGGCTCGACTGAGGTCCAGAGCGTGCCATAATCTTTCAAGGCGATGACGGGGGTGCGGGCAAAATTAAGGCAGGATCACTTCCTGAGCGAGGTGAAATGAAGACGACACCTTAAGCAGGAAGGAAGGGTCTGTGCACAAGATTACAGACTCCTTTCTGAAAAAGCACAGTGAAGGCTCCATAGAAAGGGCACCCACCTATGAAACCCGCCTAGCAGATGTTACGGCAATAAGAAAAGTGACCTTGATTGAAAGAAAGTAAAGGGATACCTCCTGGAGGGATTCGAAGGGTGGACCAGTTAGGGCCTTAAGAACTACGTTCAGATTCCAGGAGGGAAACCTGTGGACGACTGGGGGAGAGATCGTGTGAGCAGCCCTCAAAAACTGGTGGATGTGAGGGTGAGCAGAGAGCTGGATCCCACTACAGGAACCCAGGGTGCTATTGATGGCAGCAAGCTGCCTAGCCGAAGTGTTAGGCCTGAGACCCTTGTCTAGACCCTCTTGTAGGAATTGCAGGACGTGGACAATAGAGGGGGACTGGGAAGAAACCCTATGCATGTGACACCACTTCACAAACACCACCCAGGTACACTGGTAGATACGCTGTGCGGACCTACGTTTAGAAGCCAGCAGCATCGCAATGACAGTATCAGGGCATCCCACGTGCCAAAGGGCTAGGTTCTCAAGAGCCAAGCTGTCAGCTTCAGGAACTGAGGCTGTCTGTAAGCAGAAGGCCCTGGGGCAACAGATCTGTCGAGGTGGGAAGGCTGACATGCTCCCCCGCTGAGAGGTGGAGAAGATTTGGAAACCAGGGTCTGCGAGGCCAGTAGGGGGCTATGAAGATGACCGTGGATGTCTGTTGCTTGCACCTGTGTAACCCCATACTAAGAAGGGGAAACGGGGGGGGGGGGGGGGGGG
>QEPC01008474.1:6576841-6625603 GCA_003113815.1 Sphenodon punctatus
CAATCCGCCCCTGTACTTGTACCAAGGTGAGATACGCGAAGTCTTAGCTTGAAATGTCGGTTGCTGACATTCAATGTCATTAATTCTCCTTTTCACTATCCTTAGCATCTCCTTAATAAAAAGGCCATCACAAAATCCACTAAAAAACCCAGGTATCTCAATTGCCGATTTATTCCCTTCCACCATGGATCTTTATCACACCAATAAAGGACTCCTTTTTTCTTCTATACAAAGTTTTAAGAGAGAATCGGGAGGAGAATGAAATGTTTCCAAGATAAACTTCAACAGTAATTTTACTCATTTGGCTGCCATGGATTTTTACCCCCAATCCCATTCTAAGAAATACCGGAGCAGTTGTTGGTGGCACCCCCAGGAGCCCTATCGGGCACTTATTTTGAACTGGCTCACAGCGTTCAATGGCAGTGGGGTCATATCCCCAAACCTAGGCTCCAAAACATCTTTTAGTAATAAACAAAACAGTAAATAGCCTTGATGAAGTATTGCTAATTGTCCGATAAAGGGTCAAAACTAGAATAAGGGAAAATGACCCTTCAAAGAAACATTCAAGGTTGGGCATGCTACCAACAACAAGACCAGTCAAGGGCAATGAGAATTATCAGGACCTTATGCTTTTTCTCATAATACAGTGAGAGATAGCACGGAGGGGCAGTCTTAGAGAAGCTGACCATCCTAAATGTTATGAATTACATTGAAAATGCTCCTCTTAAGATTGAGAATCTACAGTAAACAATCTGTAACAAGCCAGTCTTTGGACCACTGATCCCACAAACTTTACTTCCTCCAAGTTCTAGTTAGGAGTGTTGCACACCCTCACCCTGTTAGCACATCAGTGACTATGGAAAAAAGTCCTCCTTGTGGAACAAATACTGTAATATATAACACGGTTACAATGAAATATCAGAATGTTGTACAGATTTATATCTGTTGCTTGGAGAAAGGGTGTGGGGGGGGAGAAACCTTCTCAACTTCATCCTGTAGACCCTGCCAACACAGAGGTAAAAAGCAAAGCTGGTAAACTGACATAAGAGGTATTCACACTGTAGTGAGCCAGTTGACCAAGTTGCTTATAGGAGCAAAAATGAAACTTTTTTTGTGCACGTGTGCGCATTATCCATGGTTTAGAAAGGAATACACATCAGAACCTACTACTACCAATAAAGTTCTGATTTGACCCCTTGGCCTCACATCCTTGTTTAATTCATAGTGACGTATCAGCACCCATGCTCTGCCGGCAAATTCGCTGCCTTGTTAACCATCTCATTTCCTTTAACATTATTCACCTGCCCCCTTCAATTTCCCTTCTCTCTGCCCTAAACCTCCCTCCTCCATTTTCATCATTTGTTAGTTTTTCCACTCTCCATCTCCTTCCACATTTGCCAAATCGAGCCATGGTGATAAACGCAAAGTTTGTGGAAATGCTGCTTCCATGAGCTACTGGAATACATTACCCACATGGGTCACCACACTCGAGGAGCCCTTGTGTTTATTTAAAACAAAAAACAAGAAAACGTACATGATGGCTTCTCTGTCGGCAGTAGCCATGGTTAGCTCAGCAATACAGACGATATCATTCTCCTGTGTGTACATCTATGGCACCATGTATTGTAAAAAAGTAATTGTGGTAGATTTTTTCATTTCTGTTTTTGCTATTAGTAAGTTTTTGCATGTTGCAGGAGGGCCAATTTAAATGGGCAGTGGTGGCAAAGATGACACATGTTGGTATGTTTTTACAACAGCCAGTGTCTGTCATTAAGTACTTGATTCAGATTTTTTTTTAAAACAGCAAGGCGGCAGCAGCTGAGGGTAAAGGAATATGTACACTAACCAGATAACACAACCAATTCGTAACACATGCCCCTTTCTCCCACACACAATTCAAAAGTAGTTCTCAGATGACAGGCAACCAGCCTTCAGCAGAAAGCAAGTGATCTATCTAGCTACCTTTGGTAGTTTGTCACTGTTTTTAATAGTTAAGTCACTAACTTAGCACTGCTAATGCCAGCAGCCTCTCCTGGAGGATTACTTCAGAGGCAGATAAGGCAACAATTCATGAATTGGGACTTCATTTTGTATATTTACAAAACATAAACACAACAAGAGGCAGGAAATAGCTCTAAATAAGGCAATGAAACCTTTAATCATCTATCAGACAAGATACTCCCGAATTAAACTGAGACATTTTTAACCATGTGCATCACTTTCAGAACAAAAGTAAAAGCAATTTCTCAATCAATCTATATAAAAATCTGAGGCCTGTCTGTTGCTTGGTCAGTTGGTCTGGCCAAAGGCTGTTTTATTTTAAGTCGTAGACTTCAAGGGTCCGTTGAGCTCTTAAGTGAAGGATCATCGAATCTTTTATTGTCTGAAGGTCATGGCCGGGGCCAAAGTTACAGCCATCGAACATCAGCCCATAGGTAAAGAAAGGGGAACACCAGTTGCTGCTGTTGTTGTAATAGGCTGTTCTAACCACAGCCAACATAGGCAGTGTTGAGAGATGGGGGTTACCCAAAGCCAAGTTGGAGAAGTTAGCAGTAGGGTTGGCACAACAGGGATAGGAGGGGGTAAGAGTAATTTAAAACAATATATTTACCTTTAACTTAGCAGTATGGCTCTACACATACACTGCAGCATAGGTGTTATGTGCTTCTAAAGAGATCCATCATAATTATGCCAAGGAAAAGAGGGGGCAAATGGAGAGAGAAAAAAGGATGTGTTACACAAGAGGGAGGAAAAAGAGCTTCAAACAGAAGAGAAAAGGAGGATAAGAGGGGTTACAGAAGTGGCACGGATGTCCCAAGTTGTTGGACACAGAAGGCTATTTTAGACCAGTTCTACCTGTTGTCCCACGTGTTTCACGAACCATTTTGTTTGGGACAGGCCTGATGACCGGAGTCAAAGCTAAGGTCACCCGCTGTCGCAACGTCAACAACTAATGTTCACCAGGAGACTGGGAAGAGACAGACATGCATCCACGGGAAGACTGGGTAGAGACACAGCTGTCTCAGCTGCTGTACAGCTGTTGCTGATGTCACAATAGGCTGTTCCAACCACAGCTAAGTTGGAGACGTTAGCAGTACTGTTAGTATAGCAGGGATTAAGAGCCTCAGAGGGGGTACGGGTAGCTGCAAATTTTAAAGGAACACCTCTACCCTTTTTTGAATTCCTCCTCCAAAGTGGTTTAAACATTCAATACTTAGCAGTATGGCGCTACACGTAAACTGCAGCATGGGTGTAACGTGCTTCTAAAGGGATTGGTTACTACTTATGTGAAGGAAAGGAGGGAGTAGGCATAGATCCCCAACCAGGAAGTGAGAAAGAGAAAGGGATGCTGTACACAAGGGAGAGGAAAGAGCGTCAGACGTTACAGAAGCGGCACAGATGTCAAAGAAACGAAAGGGGGCGTGGGTTAACAGCTAGTAACGGATAAAGTTAATGATAAACAGTGTCAGGGATCTTGTGGAACTCTAGATGCCCACAAAAGAACATTGTTTCACCCCACCCGAGTCACACTTCAGCACATCAAAGCCCCAAGAGCAGCAACAGGTCCACAGACCCTGCCACCACCTCTGCCCTTCAGGGACCACTACTGCTAGAAGCCTCCAGTCTCACCATACCAGCTAAAGGTCATTCCCCCATGTCCAACATGATGTGTGATGCCACCCACAGTTACAGCTAACAAGTAATTTATACCTCAAACTCATCATTTTTAGGAAGAAAAGATGATTATACAGAGGATTCATGATCACTTGGGTGTCCAAGTGGAAAGGATGGTTTGGCTTTTCCTCTCGTCTTTATTAAATAGAGCATGCATTCCTTTTCTACAAGTAGCTCCCCATCACTAGTCTCCATGTAGTAATTCAAGTAACTTTTTAGTTTGAATTTACCCAAGGTAAATGCCAGTAGTTTGAAGACAGGCAAGTCTAGAACGATTCAAAAGATATGCAATACGCAGCTCATGACTTAATAATGAACATCAAAACTGACATAAATTTAAAAGTTTACAACGGACTGTCAGCAGAAGGACTTCTGCTCTCCAGAAGTACAAGTGCTGAAGATGTAAGAGTTTGCATACAAAAAGCCAGCCAACAAGCAGTGCATATAGGCTTTCAACTAAAAGTACAGCTTTACCTACATGCTCCAATTTTTAAGTGTTACATATGGAGAACGAANATTCTCCTGTGTGTACATCTATGGCACCATGTATTGTAAAAAAGTAATTGTGGTAGATTTTTTCATTTCTGTTTTTGCTATTAGTAAGTTTTTGCATGTTGCAGGAGGGCCAATTTAAATGGGCAGTGGTGGCAAAGATGACATGTTGGTATGTTTTTACAACAGCCAGTGTCTGTCATTAAGTACTTGATTCAGATTTTTTTTTAAACAGCAAGGCGGCAGCAGCTGAGGGTAAAGGAATATGTACACTAACCAGATAACACAACAATTCGTAACACATGCCCCTTTCTCCCACACACAATTCAAAAGTAGTTCTCAGATGACAGGCAACCAGCCTTCAGCAGAAAGCAAGTGATCTATCTAGCTACCTTTGGTAGTTTTTCACTGTTTTTAATAGTTAAGTCACTAACATAGCACTGCTAATGCCAGCAGCCTCTCCTGGAGGATTACTTCAGAGGCAGATAAGGCAACAATTCATGAATTGGGACTTCATTTTGTATATTTACAAAACATAAACACAACAAGAGGCAGGAAATAGCTCTAAATAAGGCAATGAAACCTTTAATCATCTATCAGACAAGATACTCCCGAATTAAACTGAGACATTTTTAACCATGTGCATCACTTTCAGAACAAAAGTAAAAGCAATTTCTCAATCAATCTATATAAAAATCTGAGGCCTGTCTGTTGCTTGGTCAGTTGGTCTGGCCAAAGGCTGTTTTATTTTAAGTCGTAGACTTCAAGGGTCCGTTGAGCTCTTAAGTGAAGGATCATCGAATCTTTTATTGTCTGAAGGTCATGGCCGGGGCCAAAGTTACAGCCATCGAACATCAGCCCATAGGTAAAGAAAGGGGAACACCAGTTGCTGCTGTTGTTGTAATAGGCTGTTCTAACCACAGCCAACATAGGCAGTGTTGAGAGATGGGGGTTACCCAAAGCCAAGTTGGAGAAGTTAGCAGTAGGGTTGGCACAACAGGGATAGGAGGGGGTAAGAGTAATTTAAAACAATATATTTACCTTTAACTTAGCAGTATGGCTCTACACATACACTGCAGCATAGGTGTTATGTGCTTCTAAAGAGATCCATCATAATTATGCCAAGGAAAAGAGGGGGCAAATGGAGAGAGAAAAAAGGATGTGTTACACAAGAGGGAGGAAAAAGAGCTTCAAACAGAAGAGTAAAGGAGGATAAGAGGGGTTACAGAAGTGGCACGGATGTCCCAAGTTGTTGGACACAGAAGGCTATTTTAGACCAGTTCTACCTGTTGTCCCACGTGTTTCATGAACCATTTTGTTTGGGACAGGCCTGATGACCGGAGTCAAAGCTAAGGTCACCCGCTGTCGCAACGTCAACAACTAATGTTCACCAGGAGACTGGGAAGAGACAGACATGCATCCACGGGAAGACTGGGTAGAGACACAGCTGTCTCAGCTGCTGTACAGCTGTTGCTGATGTCACAATAGGCTGTTCCAACCACAGCTAAGTTGGAGACGTTAGCAGTACTGTTAGTATAGCAGGGATTAGAGCCTCAGAGGGGGTACGGGTAGCTGCAAATTTTAAAGGAACACCTCTACCCTTTTTTGAATTCCTCCTCCAAAGTGGTTTAAACATTCAATACTTAGCAGTATGGCGCTACACGTAAACTGCAGCATGGGTGTAACGTGCTTCTAAAGGGATTGGTTACTACTTATGTGAAGGAAAGGAGGGAGTAGGCATAGATCCCCAACCAGGAAGTGAGAAAGAGAAAGGGATGCTGTACACAAGGGAGAGGAAAGAGCGTCAGACGTTACAGAAGCGGCACAGATGTCAAAGAAACGAAAGGGGGCGTGGGTTAACAGCTAGTAACGGATAAAGTTCATGATAAACAGTGTCAGGGATCTTGTGGAACTCTAGATGCCCACAAAAGAACATTGTTTCACCCCACCCGAGTCACACTTCAGCACATCAAAGCCCCAAGAGCAGCAACAGGTCCACAGACCCTGCCACCACCTCTGCCCTTCAGGGACCACTACTGCTAGAAGCCTCCAGTCTCACCATACCAGCTAAAGGTCATTCCCCCATGTCCAACATGATGTGTGATGCCACCCACAGTTACAGCTAACAAGTAATTTATACCTCAAACTCATCATTTTTAGGAAGAAAAGATGATTATACAGAGGATTCATGATCACTTGGGTGTCCAAGTGGAAAGGATGGTTTGGCTTTTCCTCTCGTCTTTATTAAATAGAGCATGCATTCCTTTTCTACAAGTAGCTCCCCATCACTAGTCTCCATGTAGTAATTCAAGTAACTTTTTAGTTTGAATTTACCCAAGGTAAATGCCAGTAGTTTGAAGACAGGCAAGTCTAGAACGATTCAAAAGATATGCAATACGCAGCTCATGACTTAATAATGAACATCAAAACTGACATAAATTTAAAAGTTTACAACGGACTGTCAGCAGAAGGACTTCTGCTCTCCAGAAGTACAAGTGCTGAAGATGTAAGAGTTTGCATACAAAAAGCCAGCCAACAAGCAGTGCATATAGGCTTTCAACTAAAAGTACAGCTTTACCTACATGCTCCAATTTTTAAGTGTTACATATGGAGAACGAAACATCCAGAGGAATTTAAACATATTTTGAAAGCCTCTTCCAAAACATACTAAAGAGTACAATAAAAGCATTTAAAATTTCCTTTAAGTGTTTCTTCCGTGATGCCATCCTAAAAAAAAGGTATCGCAGTAGTAGACCCTAACAGACCAGACAAATGAGTCATAGTAGAAGTCGCAGTGCAATGCATCTACAGTCCCTACTGAACTCAAGACCTATGACATTTATCAAAAACTGTGCATTACTACTGATTTACACTAAAGCATTCATCGGCAACGAATTTTTCCAACTGAGAAGTGATAGGATTCCCCAATAAAGATATGGCTGTCTCACTCAGACTGCACCAAAACTCCAGGTTTAACTGTCCATCCACTATGTTAACATAAACCGTCCCATAACACAGAGTGGCCCAGAAGCCGAGCCTTCAGACAATAAAAGATTTGACGATACTTCATTAAGAGCTCAACGGACCCTTGAAGTCTACGACTTAAAATCACAGCTTCCCATTCCCTCATGCCTCTCCTACCAGTCTCTGGCTGGAAGAAGCATCTTAAAAACCAGACCTATTGTCAAAGCTTCCTTCGTGAGCTCTGACTTATCCCCTCACTGGGCAAGCTGACTCCTCCTAGCAAAGGCAGCCCTGTCAGCCTCCCCTCAGCTGGGGGTTCACTTGCTAGCATCAAGGGGAATTGAAACTTAACCCCTTCATGGCCAGCTCAGTCCATTAACATGAGGTTTTAAAATCTTCCCAGTTACGACCACATCATATGGAGACATCACTTTGCTCCTTACTCTTACATTAGCTTATGTAAAATTGATATCGGGAAAGTTCCGAATATGCTTTCAGCCTTTTTAAAGTGTATTTTACAAGGTAAAAATAAGGAGTCATCAGCTCCAGGTGATCAGACAATTCTCTGTCAATGGCAGGAGATCCCAACACCTCAAAGAGAACCTTGGCTTGAAATGCACTGATCATGGTGGATCGAGCTGCTAATATACAAAATACACTGAAAACCACAAAATTAAAGTGACTAAAATCCATTGAAAATTTTTAGTGTTCGAAACAGACAGGCATTTTCTATGAACAGACGCAGGCAAATAGCAGCTCAGGAGTCACACGTAGAGAAGCTGAGCCCACATTTCCATGGCTGGAGTCTCCTGGGGGCGGTGAGAACAAGAGGCACATGCCTTGTGCAACTATCAATGGTGCCCTAGCCCACCAGACTGCCTGGGAGCCGCAGCTTTGATCTAAGGGAGAGGCTGCAGAAAGTCGTGCTACCTCATGGAAAGTCATGTTCAGCATAATGCATTGTGTGGCTCGGAGATATGAAAGTTTTGGTCTATAGCTCTTGAACTTGGGATCTTTGCCCCCCTCTGTTCTATAAGCTACAGAAACGGGAGAACATTCCAATAACCTTTAATAACCAAATTAGCTCTGGCTTCTGCTTCACGAAATAAGTATTGTTCCTATGGGTGATAGCAATGTAGTTCCAATAGGGAAACACAACCTTAGCTTTGCTCTGCTGGCAGCTCATATAAGGTAGAGTAAGACATGCTATGTACAATGTTGAATATAATTTGCGTAAGAATCCCAACCTTGAAAGTCAGATTTTGCAGTACAATGCCAACTTGTACTGGGTAGCAGCTGTAACAACACTACTTCAGTGGTAATCTTCTCACATTTAACTGCTTTTGTCCTCAGGTCTTCCACACCACATCTGTAGGACTGTCAGAGTAAATTATTGTACAGCTATGTAGCTGTTTTAGATCTACGGAAAAGAGATACAATCTTGCTCTACAGTCGGATATTTCTAAGCTATTACATTTGAACCACCAAATACGGACACACATTACAGCGAGGAGCATAGCACAAGCTTGCAACTACTTAGGACATGCGCCCTTACCGTCACCACGGTGCAAGAGAAAAAGCAAAATGCCTACTCAGAGTCCTAGCTATCCCAAGGAAGACTTTTCATAGGAAGTTATAGCAACCATGCATTACAGTGTCCCATATATTACATGTATGCAGCTACTAAAACCTCTTCAGCTCCAGAAATGAACGGGACTAAAACGCATCACTAAAAATGCTACAAATGAGTGCAGACAGAGATCCACTTGTGTTCTATAACTCTATGAGACAAAATCCTGGATCATACAAATGAAAGCTCTTTCTTTCTGAAAGAGTTCTTAATTCCACCTCTGTGCAAAGGGGAAAAAACCATGGTAACGAGATAGAAGTTTTCCGATAGTACAGAATTTAGGCGTCTCTAAAACTATGGAAATCTCTGATGACATCCTTAAAAAATCTAAATACTAGGTAAATACATGTTTTTTGTGTTGGTTTAGGTTTTGTTTTTTAAACACTAAATATGTCAAAATATAAAAGACTGAGTACTTGAATTGCCTATGCATGCGGCGTATTAAAAAAACGTAGCTATATAAAGAGACTAGGTATTACTATGGACAGCTCGATCAAGATTGAGTGGGCAGCTAGAAAGGCAAAGTGCTAAGATACATAAAAGGATAGATAATACTAAAAAACAGTATGGTCAGTAGCATCTCTATATACTTGGAGCAATATATTTCATTCTCCTCACAAACCACCACAGTAAAAAGGACAACTGAGTCCCTTACCTTGGGAATTGTCTTTCTATTGCTTTTGAGGGAGATTTTTCAGTCGTGAGGAGTGTTCTCCCCCATAGCCAGCAGTAGTCAGCCCCTACTTTCAACTGGGCATGTGCAGGGAGAGCACGCCTTCGATCCCCAGGTGTAACATAGCCGAAGGATCAAGGACGTCTGTAAAGAAATGAAACAAAACTAAACACCCCCTCCAAAAACAGGGGTAACACTAACCACCTGTTAAGAAGTGTCTCAACATTACACTGCCATTCCCTGGTCATGGTCTGGGGAAATCTAAAGCCAAGAAGTTACCGGCAAGCTACCCCCCAAGAGGGCCGAATAACCTACCTAGAAACAATAGAAAGACAATTCCCAAGGTAAGGGACCAATTGTCCTTTCTATAGCTTCTTCGTCCAGTTGTTGGGACATAGGTAGGTAACAAAGCAATACCCCACATTCAACACTAGGTGGGACGCAACAGAAGGCAAGTGAAACCGCAACCCAGATAGTTGCGAGGAAGAATCCCTGGTTAACCTAGGGTTCCCTGCAGAATCTGCCTGCCGAAGGTGGCCTCGGCAGAATCGAAGAGATCAGTTTTATAGCGCTTGGTGAATGTATGTGGGCTTTTCCATTTAGCCGCCTTACAAGTCTCACCATAGGAGGCTCTAGATCTGAAAGGCCAATTAGCTGTGGCCCCTCAGATGGAGTGGGTGAGAACCCTCGCCGGTAGCAATAGATGTGACGCTCTATATGCATCCATGATACAGGAAGAGATCCACTTGGAAATGACTGCCTTAGAAGCCTTCTTTCCCTTTGCTCCAAGGTGAGAGCTTACTAAAAGGCCCGAAGTCTGTCGAAAGGACTCCATACGTTCCAAGTAAATCTTGAGCGCCCGATGCAGGTCAAGAGTATGCCAAAGCTGCTCTAGGTGGCGAAAATATCAAGGGCAAAAGGAAGGAAAGAAGAATTATTTCCTGAGAGAGATGGAAACCGGAATTCACCTTCGGAAGAAAGGAAGGGGTCCAGACCTAACATGACCAACTCCTTTCTGAAGGTGCATAGAGCCAGATCCATGGAGAAAGCCCCAATCTCCAAGACCCTCCTAGCAGAGATAATGGCAGTTACGAAGGCCACCCTATTAGAGAGGAAGTAGAGAGAAACTTCGTTGAGTGGTTCAAACAGAGGGCCTGTCAGGGCCTTAAGAACCACACTGAGGTTCCAAAAAGGAAACCTATGTATGACAAGGAGGGGAATATTTGTCAGGCAGCCCTCAAAAACTGTCTCACATGTTGATGATTGAAAAGTTTCTGTGCGTGCGTGCGCGCGTGCGCGCGTGCGCTCACCAGGGGCGGAGCCATAATCTGCATTTGGCTGCCACATTGGTCGCCATGCTCCTAGCCGCCCACATGACAATATCCATAGGTGAGTCAATCAGGAATGCATGGGCCAGAGTCATCCGTGGGGCTCTGGTGTGTCTGGCTCCCTTTCTCCTTTTGGCAGGAAGGGGGCAGCTGGGTTCTGAACCCTCCTCAGGTGGCAAGTTCTCCCACCTCCGTAAGGGAAAAGCCCCCATCCTCCTCTTTTGAAGAGGAGTCGATAAGTTCCCTGAGGGGGAACTCCCTTTTGGGAAGGCTCGTGTTTTTTTTTAGGGGTGGGTTGTTTACCCTTCCCTGAGTGTTCGGAGGATCCTTTAAAGGCATGCTTGGGAGAAGGGGTGCAGGCGGGGTAGGTGTGCTTGCGGGGTCACTGTACCCTGCCCTCGTTTTCCTCTATTCTGGCCAGCACCCCCATCTTCTGTTGTAGGGTGTCCAGCTGGAGCTGCTGGATAGGGTCTATGGTGGGAGTCCCCTTTACTTGATGGGAGGCAGATGAGGCTACCTCCCCATTCTCCTCCTCCACCTCTGACCTGTTGCAGGCGGCCTCCTCCTGCTCGTGGATTCAGGGCTCTGGGTGATAGGAGCAGCTGCAGTTTCGGTTTCTTTTTCTTGTTGCGCTGTGGTTTGGGAGGCAGCTGCCCAGCGGGTTTTGGCAATCTCCACCATTCCAGCAGGTATCCCTGAGCAGGGGGGCATACCCGACGGGTGGATTCCGTACACCTGCTCTGCCCTGAGCCGTATCCGGGGGGGCAGCACCGGGGGGGAGGGAGGATCTGGAGTTGCAGAAGCTGCTGTTGCTTGTTGGCATCCAGAGGGCGCTGTTGAAATTAGGGAGGGTTACCCCTCTGTTCCTAGCTAAGCCCCCCCCCCCCCCGAGAGCTCTAGGGGCTGGAAAGTCCTGCCTGGTGCGGAGCACCCACGCTACACTCCTTGCTGGTCCGAGGCAGGCTTTCAACTGGGGATCAAAGGCATGCTCTCCCTGCGCATGCCCAGTTGAAAGTCGGTGCTACCTCCTGCTGGCAATGGGGGAGAACACTCCCTACGTCTGAATAACTAGACGAAGAAGCCACAGAAACAAAGGCTCACAATCATGACAATTAAAACATTTCCAAAAGGACAGACTTCTGAACACTGAGTGAAGTAACAGGTAAGAGGGATGTGTCAACACAGCAGATACTGAGACTGAACCCAAGCCCCACACAGCCCGAGCCGGGCACATTCAACGCGTGTACCTCTACACATGCGACACACATGGACCCTGCACACAGCCCTGCTATGGGGACTATGGCGTGCACACAAACAGCACACGTGCACCCCACACACGCATATGCACACATGCCTAACACTACGCTGTGTGGGGAGAGGCTGGGATTGCACCCAAAATAATAAGTGGTAGGAAAGGATCATTCCAGCATTTCTATTAGCCATCTCCAAACACCGGAATTAGTAAATGGCTGAAAGTTTTAAATCGAAGAACAACTGTCTGTTCCTTACAACCTGTAATTTAGCCTTTGGACCTTGATTCCACGAAGTATCATAGAGGCCAAGAGTTTCAAAGCACGTAACAAATTAAGGTATTTATATAGGTGAGGGAACTAGAGAATCCAAGTACAAATATATGCTTTGAGGCTCAACACCCATCATTAACTAATGAGGTGAGTATGAAGTTGCCACAGACACTTATTTCAAAGTTGTCCATCATGTAGATACCTCAAAAGGTTCCCTCTACCCTCCCCCAACAGCTATCAACATCCAAAATATAGAACTGGTCTGATCCAGCATGACAATCAGTGTCAGCCCTTCAAGTTGTATTAAGATAATCATTTAACATTATTTATGCTCAAGAGACCAAATAGGAAAGTACTATGTAAAATGGCAATCATTAAGTTTCATACTTAACATCTTGCATAGAAAAGTACCACCATGCAAGATAGCTCTGCAAATTCATGTTATTGTCAGGTCACCAGTCCACTTGTGGAAGGCACTTTAAAACTAGAAAGTCTAGAAGCCAATAAATAAATAATAAAGTTATATGTTAAGGCTCTGGACAGGTTAATCCAGGGATGGGGAACTTCAGGCCCGGGGGCTAAATGCAACCCCATGGCTAGTTTTTATCTGGCCCCCTAGATTCAACTGGCACTCCAAAGCACCGAATGACTGAGCTCAGGGTAAGGAAGCAAAGAAGAGGACAGTCATACATGATAGAGAACAGATTCATGATCGGGGCTCTCCTTTTCCCTTAAGCAGCCTGCCCGCCCCTCCCTCCCCCCCCACCCCAACTTCTACGCAGCCCTCAGAACATTTACTAATTTTCAGAGGCCATGGGGCTGATCTAATACAACAGAGATGGCAGCCCCAACCAGTGAGTCATGATTTACTCTAGATGAAGCACTGCAGTGACAAAGCAAAGTTTGTATGTATTGCATTTTAGTTTTATTTGACTACCTGGTACATAACCTCATTAAGCAACACCAAAGCCAGAACTTTACAAGTGTCACCTTCCACCAATAGGGCAACAGAAAAGAGTAGCAGGAGGGAAAACACATCCAGGGCAGCTCTTTTGAAGTGGAGTTTAAAATGCCTTGCTGAACAAGGGTGAGGAAGATGCTAAGATTCTTCCTGGAGTATTACAAATGCAATCAAAGCACCCTTCACTAGCTAACAAGAGTCCAAATATAGGGCTAATCCAGTGTGTGATAGCTACTTGGGAAGTGGAAACCGATTTCTAATCCAGAAAAACCTGAAAACCAAAAACAGTAAAAGAGATTAAGGACTGGTGTATAAGCTGTTTTTCTCTCTCACAGAAGTCCCATTCTCTACTGGTACATCTGTGTAAATTAAAACCAAACTCCACGAACCAAAAGGGATGGTCTGGAGAGTAAGAAAACGCTCCGGTGAATGAGGGAGTAAGTATACCCACTATCTAGAGGGACACATAAGAAATACCTTACCTGTAACTAACAGACATCACAGAATTACTAAATTGTGCAAGTTTGTGAAGTGCCTAATTCTGCCATAGTATCCATCTTTCTCCTAAAATAGTCGCTTGAAAAAATCTCAAACTCATGAAGAAAAAAAATATATGTTTGATCAAGACCTGACCAGTTTCTGCGACTCTGCAAGAAGACTAGGCCAAGCCACATGATTAATCCCTCTGCTACTATCCTTTATTAGCAGCAGGACATAGAAATAACCATCGCCTGGAGAGGCTTTAGGCTAAAAGTCGCAATTGTTTTGGACTGCGACAACTAGCAAATTGTGGTTAAGTATTTTTCGAACACACTCCATTAGCCTGTGTATTTCATCCCCATTGGATGTTGTAAAGGCCAACAGAATAACAGAGCAAAAAAAAAAAGTTTGTGGTAGATAGCCAGCTCAACAGACATTAAGAATGAAATCTCTAACTGGCAAGAGGTGCAACTGAATGAACCACTCCACCCATATATGTTCTGTTTTTGTGTATTTCCTCTGAAGTATTTGGCGTCAGCCACTGTTGGTGACAAGGTACAGGGCTACAGGAACCATTGGGATAATCCAGCACGGCAGTACCTAAGTTCTCCTAGCTAACCGGAATTACTGCTCCACTAATGACAGAGGATTCAGATATTTTCCTTCCCTTTTAGAGAATGACTGATATAGGACAAACAAACAATGCTACAGACCTCCAGTAAGCTTTTGTGCACTAAAGGGAGAACTTAAGGCAGATGTTTCAAAGTATGAGTCAGTGACCTGAAGTGAGATTATGCCATCTACAAATGGGTTCACAAGCTCAACTGATATTTGGTATACTCTACATATCTGTCACTGTATTGGGTTACAGAATTATATTTAAATTTCAAAATAGTGTCACAAGCAAAAAGATTTGGAACCACAGTCCTAAGGGCTCTATATACATTTAAGCTTATGCTACTAGACCTCCTTTAGAGAGAACTGGGATCAACAAAAGACGACAGGACAATTGGGTCTCTTACCTTGGAAATTGTCCTTCTGTAGCTTCTGAGGAAGGTTATTCGAACGCAGGGGCTGTTCTCCCTCACGGCCTAACCAGACCACCACCTGCAACAGGATAAAGCTAACACAGAGGTCCCCCGGAAGATTTCCAGGAAAACCAAGAATTAGGGAGGTTGCCAACCAAACATCAAGATCCACTGGAGGGCCGAATAACCTCCCTCAGAAGCTACAAAAGGACAATTCCCCAAGTAAGAGACCCAATTGTCCTTTCTATAGCTTCTTCATCCGGTTACTCAGACACAGGGAGGTAACAAAGCAGTACCCCCAATTAAAAGCAGGGAGGGGAACATCGGCCGGTAACCAGACCTGCACTACCCACAATGAAGATAGAGACTGACTAATCCAGGATCCCCTGTAGAACCCGTCTGCAGAAAGCGGCCTCGGCAGAATCCAGAAGGTCAATCTTATAATGTTTGGTGAAAGCGTGGGGGCTCTTCCACGTGCCTGTCCTACAAATTTCACCAAAGGAGGCCCTTGTCCTGAAAGCCCAATTCGTTGCAGCACCCTTCATAGAGTGGGTCAAAACCTTTGGCGGCAGCAAAAACCCAGCTGCCCTGTAAGCATCCATTATGCAGGAAGAGATCCACTTGGAAATTATCGTTTTAGACGCCCTTGTCCCCCTTGAGCTGGGGTGATAGCTGACCAGGAGGCTTGAAGTCCGTCTAGGGGACTTGGTGTGAGCCAGGTAGATCTTGAGTGCCTGACAAAGGTCCAGAGTATGCCACAACTTCTCCAAGGGGTGCTGGGGGCGAGGGCAAAAAGGAAGGAATAGATTATCTTCTGTCCCAGGTGGAAACAAGAATTAACCTTTGGTACAAAGGAAGGGTCCAGATGTAGTATGCCCGATGTCTTACGAAAGGTACAAAGGGCCGGGTTCATGGAGATAGCCCCCATCTCAGACATCCTCCTGGCCGAGGTAATAGCAATGAGAAAGGCTACCTTAATTAGACAAAAAGTATAAAGAGATACCCCCCCGAGGGGTTCAAAAGGAGGTCCTGTGAGAGTCTTTAGGATTATGTTACAGTTCCATGAAGGGAGAGGTGTCGTGCAGCACGCAGGAACCGTCTAACATGTGGATGTGCTGACAGGCGTAACGCCCCTCCTCCCCCCGCATCCCTAGGATACTACCCAATGCAGCTAGCTGCCTAGACAGCGTATTGGGGCACAGGTCCTTGTCCAGGCCCTCTTGTCAAAAGTGTAGGGCCTGAGAAATCTTTGGGGAACAAGTAGAAACCTGATTGACCCAACACCAGTTAACAAACACCCCCCAGGTACATTGATAAATTCACCTAGTAGATTTGCATTTAGATGCCAGAAGAGTCTTAATTACTGTCTCTGAATTTCGTAGATCGCGGCATGCCTGGGTTTCAACAGCCAGGCAGTCAGTCTCCAGAAAACTGGCTGTTGGTAAGACAGGGTTCCCCGAGACAGTACGTCTGAGTCTTCAGGAAGTTCCACCCACTCCTCGGCTGATAGTCTCACTAGGTCCGTGAATCAAGGCCTGCAAGGCCAATAGGGGGCCACTAGTATTATGTTGGCTCATTCCATTTTGCACTTGCGTATCATCTGGCTTATGAGAGGGAAGGGGGGGGGGGCATAAAGGAGACCCGAGCCCCTAGGCCATTGTAGTTCAAGTGCAGCTTGTGCCTCAGCGGCGAGCTGGTGATCCCTCTCGGCATTTGACGGAGATGCAAAGAGCTCCAGAATCAGATGGCCGAAACTCTATCATCTGGANATCTTGTGCCTCAGCGGCGAGCTGGTGATCCCTCTCGGCATTTGACGGAGATGCAAAGAGCTCCAGAATCAGATGGCCGAAACTCTATCATCTGGAAAGCAGACCTGCTGAGGGACCATTCCCCCAGGTCCACAATCTCCCAACTTAGCCAGTCCTCTTGTACATTGTTCATGCCCCGAATGTGAAGAGCTACCAGGGAAAAGATGTGATTTTCCACCCATTCCAACAGACACATCGCATCTGTCTGCAGAGCTCGGGACCGTGAGCCCCTTTGGTTTTTCACGTAAGCGAGAGCAGTCATGTTGTCTGTGACAACCATGACGTGGTGCCCTTCTATCAGGGGAGCGAACTGCTACAGGGCGAGCCAAATGGCCTTTAGTTCCAGCCACTTGATGCTGTGGATCAGATCTCACGCAGACCAGATGCCCTGAGCCACATCTGTGTCAAGTTGGGTCCCCCAGTCGAGTAAGCTGGTGTCTGTAGTAATCACTGACCTGATGGGATCCATCAGAGGAACTCCCGGTACAAAGCGGTGGGGCTCATCCCCACCATGTGAGGGAATCCAGAGTTCTCTGGTTCACAGCTATGCTTAACCGGGTGTTGGCAGTAACGCGTGCCTACCATGGGTGAAGGAGGTGCTGAAGGGGTCGAGAATTTAAATGGGCCCCCTGAAGGTGTCGGAAGCATGACACCATCAGTCCCTGGAGAAACGCTAATGCTTGAAATGGATGTCTGAGCAGTCTCCTGACCTTGTCCTGTTGTTGATTATTACTCCCAGGTGCTCCAGATATTGTGTAGGAGCCAGATGACTCTTGGCCTTGTTGATGAGGAAACCATGAAATTTGAGTTAGTTGATGGTCCACTGCACGTGGCGTAGGGCTAATTGCTCGGAAGGGGCATGGATAAGCAGATAGCCGAGATAAGGGGAAACTGCTATGCCCTCCAGGCGCAGGTTTGCTATCAACAGGATAAACACCTTGGTGAACGTTTGGGGTGATGACCCGAGGCCAAAGGGTAGGGCTCGGTATTGCCAATGGCGTCCCGCACAGCAGAAGTGGAGCCACTTGCTGTGGGCCTGAAGGATGGGGACATAAGGGTAGGTGTTTTTCAGGTTCAAGGATGCTAGCCAGTCGTATGAAGAGAGGGAAAGACAAATGGAGGACAGTGTGTCCATCCTGAATTTCTGAGATCTCACTGCCTTGTTTAGCCTTTTTAGGTCTAGGACCATTCTCCATGTCCTGGTTTTCTTTAGTACCAGGAAGAGGAGAGAGTAAAGCCCTCTTCCCTCCTCTGACATCAAAACCCGTTCTATTGCTCCAAGCTCCAGAAGTCTCTGAATTTCCTGGGTCATAGTAGAGCGTTTGATTGGGTGGCGTGAGCATGAGGACACTCAAAGGAACTCCCTTGGATTGTACTTGAGCTCTATCAAGTATCCCCTGGCAACGGTGTCCCTTACCCAGTTGCCTGTGGTCAGCCGTGTCCGTCTGCTTGCAAAGTGTTGTAGCTGTCCACTAAGAAGTATGGAGGGCAGGGAACAGCCAGTGGAATAGTCATAAATTCTGTTTCCGAGCAGGAGACTCCGACCGTTTGGAGGGGGGGGGGGGGGGTTCAAGTACCTGTTTGGTTTAGAACCCTGACCACGGTATCCCCGACCCCATGGGTGGTACGTCCACGAACCACTCTGTGGATGGTTCTTCCTAGAGTTGTATTGCAAGCACTGAAAGGGATAGAAATAAACGTTTTTTAAAAGACTGGACTTGATTTAAGGGATGTTTTTTCTCCTTATTTGAGGCCTCAGCGAGGGCCTTGTCAAGGGTGAAACCAAACAGTTTTCCTCCTCTAAACGGGCCATTAACTAACAAGGTTTTTGGCATACGTGTCTGCCCACCAGAAGCAAAGCCAGAGTCTGCATCTGGCAACTACGTTGGCCGCCATGCCCCTAGCCACCCAGTTAACACCGTCCGTAGAACAGTCAATTAGGAAGGCGTGAGTCAAGGTGACATTCATGGCCAGTTTGCAGGACACAGACTCGGATAATTTGTGGTCCTTGTCTAGTTTAAACCACTTCATGATAGCTCTGGGGACATAGGAGGCTGTTGAAGCCATACGTAGTATGTTAGTCAGAGCCTCTTAAATTTTTCTAAGGCCAATTTCCACCCCCTTATCAGTGTCTTCTTTTGGGAATAGGTCTCCTTCTGCGGGAAAGATGGATTGTTGCATAGGGACGCAGCCGCTGCATCAACCTGGGGCACTTTGAAAACTGGGTCACTGTGTTTGCTAAAATCATACAGCGTTTGTTGTGCCCTAGAGAGCTTAGATGATCTAGTGGGGTTTTTCCACTGAGCTCTAATGATTTTTTCGAAGGCCCTATCCAAGGTGACCCCATGCGTGGTACTGGACAGGAAGGGAATATATTTCCTGTCAGAGTCATCCTCCTCCGACAACGAGTCAGACACCTCTTTTTGGGGGGACTTCAGAGGAATTCCGAGAACTCTGCCCTTCTAACTAGTTTAGGGCCTTGGACAGATGGAAGTTCTTTGCCAAATTATTTAGGGCCTCTTGTTAGGATCTCCTCCAGGTTGGGGGAATCTTTCTCAGAGACCTGGCCTCCCTCATCCATGCCTTTGTCACCTCGAGGCTGGACTACTGCAACGCACTCTACGTGGGGCAGCCCTTGTTCCTGGTTAAGAGGCTGAAGCTAGTGCAGAATGTGGCAGCCTGGCTCCTGATGGGGACGGGTCATCAGGAGCCTATAACACCTGTGCTCCGGACTCTGCACTGGTTGCCAATAGCGAGCCGAGTCCGGTTCAAGGTTTCGGTAATGATCTATAAGGCCCTTCACAGTCTGGGCCCCTTGTACCTCAGGGACCGCCACGCCTTCCACGCCCCAGAGCAGCTCCTTCGGTCTGCCAGGGGTGCCTTCCTGGAGGTCCCCCGTGTTAAGCGGGGGGCCACGATGAAGAGGGCATTCTCGGTGGCCGGGCCGTGTCTTTGGAATTCTCTCCCGGAGGAAGCTCACCTGGCCCCAAGCCTCCTAACATTTCGTCAGGCTTGTAAAACCTGGCTGTTCGCCCATGCCTTTGGGGAGGGTGGGATAGGGTTTTTATTCTCCCCGCCCTTATTTTTTTATTTTTCTTATCCCTGGATGTTTTAATTGTTGATGTTTTAAAGAAATAAATGTTTTTATGAATTTTAATTGTATGTCGCCCCGGGATGCCGTAGGCATATCTCTCAAATGTAAGAATAATTCATTAATTAATTAATGGGTCCGGGAATCTGACAGTGTCGAGGTGAGCCCAAAAGTGTTGGGCAACCACCTGTTCAATAACCTTCCCTTAAAAAGGAAGGTTAACGACAGGGTGCTAGCTGGTAGGGGAGTCAGTATGTAAAGATGGTTTCTGAAGCAAGGGCTGGACAACTGCATTTTTTACAAGTATCCGGCTTCCTACCCTCTCTGAAGAGAGGTACTGACAATCCCAGCAAGCAACGGTCCCAACGTCTCTCAGCTGGCTTTCACCAGCCAGAACAGGCAAGGATCTAGTTCACTACTGGTTACACCCACACCGCCAGGCAAATCCCCAACATCGGTGGAAGATAACAACTGAAATTGATCCAAATAAAGAGGACAAGACTGAGCTTCCATAACCCCAAACTCTGACTCTACAGTTAAAATAGCAGCACCCAAGTCATCGCAAATACAAGTGATTTTGTCAGTTAAGTAATTAATAAAAATATTGCAGCGGGCAGTAGAGGATTCTAATTTCTGGTCGAGACAGGCCAGATTAACCATACCTCTCACCAACCAGAATAACTCCGCCAGATGGGACTTCGCACACATTAGGATAGAGAAGAAAACCTTCTTTGCCGCCATCACAGCCACAGCATAGGCCTTCAAAAATCAATCTATGCCACAACCGGTCAGCTTCAGTACGAGCCGAGCGCCACCTGCTTCAACCGCCTCAGGTCATCCGTATACCACGGTGACCTGCTCCGTTGCATGGATGGAAGCGGACACCCGGGAGCAACTGTTCCAAGGGCCAATATAGTTCCGTAAGGTGACCAAGTCATTGACAGAGATTAGCTGCCAAGGTCAGTGAATATATCCCCAGAGAGTTCTGAAAACCAATTGGATTAATTAATCTCCAGAGACGGACCAACCTAACTGGTCCACCACCCAATCTGGGCTTTCAGTAGCTAACGGTCCAACCACGACAACAGTGTTGTAACACCACGCCCAACAATTGGAGCCTCCATCTCCAGACTGCTGCAAAGTATCAAATCCAATCTGTGTCCTGCTTTGTGTGTGGGGCCAGATATTATTTGGGATAGGCCCATGGTTATCATGGTGGCCGTACACTCCTAGTCTTTCCCTAAAAGGCCATCCTCCGAGTGTATGTTGAAGTCACCCAAAACAATAAGTTTACGTGACCTCAACACCACCTCCGAGACCAGCTCAACTATAGAGCAGTCAGGGTATCAACTGTGCAGCGGGGTGGTTGGTACTCCAAAAGAATCCCCAAACTATCCCCAACAAAATCCAGCACAAGGATAAAAGCCCAGATAAAGTTCTCTCCCCACCACACCCTCGCCTCCCAAGTCTCAATTTCTGGTCTCTTTTATGTAGTCAATTCCCTTCATCTAGGCGGAGGAGAAGATGGGTGTGTGTCAATATGGAGGCTTTTCTTTATATACTGTATACCAGAGGGGGATCCTTCCCTTCCGGGGGCCACTTTGAAAATTAGCACAAGCTCTGAGGGCTGCATACAAGTTCAGGGCAGGGGTGCACTCAAGAAAAGGAGGCCCCGCATGTCCTCATCTGTATTCCTTTACCCTGAGCTTAGTTTTTCTGTGGTTGGACATAGGAAATGGATCCCGATCAAGTCCAAGAACTAGAAAATGGCCACATAAAAACTCGCTGTAGGCCACAGTATCTGAGGTTCCCCAACCTGCTGTACATCTTATATTGCATATATACAATCACATACTCACAAAATACAACAGCAGTTTTGAAGTCTACGTTATGTAACAAAGCGTCTGGAAGTTAAAAGGGGCGGGGGGGGGGGGACTTATAAAGTCAGCAAAGAGAAAAGAAAAAAAAAGTGGGTTCTTGAAAAGGCAAGTAAAGACCGAGGCTGCTGATGCTTCTCTGGAAGCTCTTGATGTCAGTAAAGAGATTTGATTGGATTAGGAATATTAAAGGATGAGATTGACACCAGGTGTAATTTTAAAAATAATGGAATTTGACAGTCCTTGAAAGCGTGAGTGACAGCCGGTACTCAGCAAGGTAGAGGAACATTTTCTGGTGCAGCTTCCTAGGAAAAGCCCCAAATCTAGAACCTGCTTCATTTAAACATATAGGTTTTGTCAATACTGTTTTCCCTAGGATAAAGGCGGACCTCTTATAATTTGGAAGGAAAATCTTCAGAGTAGTAGTTCCTTCTCCATACAAATCATGTAAAAAGACTAGGTCTGCGTTTGGTGAGGGTGGGGGGGTGGTATGGGGTATTTTTGTTCCCTCATTTTTATCGTTGTTTTTAGTATTTAATATTTTATTGTATTTTTATGGATGATTTTGTTAGCCGCCCCGGGCTGCCAGTGGCAGGAGGGGCAGGGTAAAAATGTTTTAAATAAATGAATATATAAAATATCCTCTCCACTCACTGTGTCAGCAAGTCTGGCATCACAAGCACCGTGGGCAGATGAAAAAATCTCACACACTCTTGGAGTTAAAGTCAAGAACCAGGTATCCGACAAGAATGAAGAGTCATTTCTCAAATAAAACTGACAAGGCCTTCGTTTTAAAGGTTCTTACTGGGTACAATGGATGGTTTTGCTACTTGAGTTTGGATTTTTCTGTGAAGGTTGCAGCAACAAGCATGTCCCCCTGCTAGCCATGTGCTTTTTCTGGTTTGGGGGTGGTGGTGTGGAGAGAGACTGGGCATGTGGGGCTGGAGGGGGTGTGTGGAGGAGTTTGGGGTGCAGGTAGGCAGTGCTTGGGGTAGATGTGCAGGGAGATGATGGGGACACGGGTGTTAACTGGGGAGTGGGGTCAGTTGGGGACACAGAGGGAGGAGGCACACTCAGGAGTGGGGGCCACTTGGGGACATGGTGGGGCCACTTGGGGACACACTGGGGGGTGGGGGCACTGGGGAGCAGGATGGGGGAGTTGGAACGTGGGTTTTGTTCACTTGATGACGTGGAGTGTTTGTTTTGCTGCTGTCTTTGTGGGTCCCTGGATGCCTCTCTTTGCTTTGAACCTAGGGAGGCTTGTGCAAATGGTTTGAGTGTGTAGCTTTGCTGAAACTGACATTTTAAGCTGTGACTATAACCTGCCTGCCTAAATTAAGGTGACTTATTGTAGGTTTGTTTCTGGTTCACATGTGGTTTTTATAGATCTGTGCATAGGGCCCTGGGAATAAAGTTGATTGGTTCAAGATCAGTTGGAATGTAGGTTTTGTTCACTTGATGATGTGAAGCGTTTGTTTTGCTGCTGTCTTTGGGGGTCCCTGGATGCCTTTTGGCACTTTTAATCTGGCAGGCTTGTGCAAATCGTCTGAGTGCGCAGCTTTGATGAAACTGACGTTTTAAGCTGTGAATATAAGCGGCCTGCCTAAATTAAAATGACTCATTGGTTTTCTTACATCATTTTGCTTAGTGTTTCACGGGGATTAAAATGATACCAACGCTGTTTTATTGTGGCCCTGAGGTTTTGTATGTGTTAAACATGTGATCAGGTTTTTTTATCCTGCTATGGCACTACCACTCTTGGGCAGAGAGAGAGAGTTGTCCTACTGGAGTCCCATCCACTGAATGGATGAGATGCTAGTAGAAGGGTTCTCTCTGTCTCCAAATGGCAGGGTTTTACTCAGCCGCAAGGCATTCCCAATGTTAACTAATGTTCTGTCCATCAGATATTAACGCTGATAACTCCTAGTTGCTGGATTTTTGGAGGTTCTGTCTACAATGGACAAGTCCCATAGAGCTCTGCCAGCCATAAGGTCCCGCCGGCCTTACTGCCCTACCAACCTCAAAACCCACCAGCCCCCACTGGGTGAAAAAGACATTGGGCTGAAGTGAATGACTTCCAGAGAAACTTCGTAAGAGATTAGAGATGGGTGAAGATTCTTTTGCCATGTTTTCCAAACAGGAAGTGTTAAGTTGCATCACCATCAACAGTGCACAAAGCACCTGATTAGCAAGTCACATTTTAACTGTAATGAGAAGCGTTGGAAATGGATCCGGGGCAAATCCAAGAACTAGAAAACGGCCACATAAAGGCTAAGGAGACACGGACCTGGACTGCAATCCAAAATAAGGCTGTGGAATTCTCCAATTGCATTGAATTATATTGGCATAGCAACTTCTGAAACTGCTATCAAACAACAAGTCCTCCTTCATAACTAAAGTATTACCCGAGCTCAAGACAAAGGAATTCTTGAGTAAGAGGAGAAAAAGGTCATGACTTTTTGTCTAAGTCATGTTGGCACTTTAGCACCAATTAGAGACAGGGCACCTGCTCTGCCCTTCCACCTCTCCTTGTACGCCACGGTATCAGATGGAGAAAAAGTATGGATGACAAGGAGGCAATTAGACCTGAATTGGTGAAGGCATCAACTTGTCCTTGGATGATCTCCCTAATCCGGGACCAGATGGTGTTGTAAGACAGGCATACTTTGAACTACAGAAGGCTTCTCTGACCTTGAATACCAAGCAGGTAGCTCTGACAGGAGAACTGCAGGCAGAAGGGAAGACAGAGAGCACTAGAGAAGGTGGGGAAATATAGCAGCCTACAAGAAATATCTGAACTCTTTTTATATACAAAGCACTGGCATAAGGGTAAGCCAGGGATGGGGTATGGAACCTTCTCTCTCCTGGGGGCCATGGATTTGTGCCATGGAACTGTCCCTTGTTCTTGTGCACATGCCCTCATCTCTGCTCCTTTCCCTTGAGCTCAGTTTCTAAGTGATTGGAGGCAAGATCTGAATCCAAAGGCCAGATCCAGGAAGTGGAAAAGGAACACATACAAACTTGTCGTGGGCTGCATTTGGCCCCCAGACTGGAGTTTCCCCACCCCTGGTATAAGCCTGAGGCCATACAAGTTGGAATTAGGGAGCAACAGAAGGATGCCAGGCTGGAGGCTGAGGTACGGCACTACCATCTTATTTAAAACCGACAGAAAAGTAGTTCAATAAACTTGGTAACTGTCTCATCTGAGACGCTAGCTTAAAAGCGGTAGCTGGACCTCACACATCCACTGCAAAACAGTTACTATTTATTCTGAACTCTGAAACAGCAGTTCCCTTTCTCTTTGTATGAGGCTGGTTTCCCTTTCCTCGACAGAACCAGTAGCTTAGTATTGTATAACCTACTGGATTCAGGAAACTTGTGAGCTGCATCCACCTGACCCGCCTTTCATTTGTCAGTGGAATTGATAGCTTGGAACGGATAGTTCACCAGAACAGATTCAAAAGTCAATTATGGGGTACGGATAAAATCCGAAAGGCTTTCCCCCCCCCCACAGCATCACTTGGGGCCTGTTATTCTCATCCTTCTGGGCCCTGTGAGACTATCTCCTAGCCTAGGAAAGCCTCTGGAATTTTCCTTTCTGAGACCGAGCGCATCTGTGACAAAAAATCACGTCTGGCATGCTTCACATTTTCAGTCTGGTTTCCTACGGAAAGAAGGCTTATGCAGTCGGTCATATGTACGCATTTCCCCTTAGTAAACTTTGGATTCTACAGGCTAATTTCATTCAAATTTGGCAGAAGGCCCAAAGGTAGGCAGCAAACCAAATGTTTCTTAACAGGTGCAACAGGTGGCGAGGCAAGACTCCTTTTGCAGCCATCTCAGTGTCTTGCACCGAGGATTGTTCCCCTCAGGAAACAGGGCTCTCTTTAACTTGAATGCTCACTGTACGGAACTGCGTGCTTGAAGGAGAATTTCTTGATGGGGTGTGAAGCAGGGAGCTGTGAAGCAGCGAGAGCCTCTACAAAATCTGGAAACTATAAAGAAAAAATTAGAAAAGTAAAAAAACATAGAATCAAGCAAGTTTTAATCATTTCTTCCAAGAAAGGATTAAAAGTCTATCACCCTAGGAAAAACCCTCAAGCAAAGCCCCAAAGCAGCTCCGGACGGATGGAGGGAACTGAGGGGGTTTGAGACCCTTCCCCTTTTTATAACCTCACCATGTGCACGATAGCTCAACCCAAAGGAGGAGAGATGGGATTGCTGTCCCATTACTGCACATAGCAAATCCTATCGCAGATGTTAATGCACTAAGGCAACTTAAGAAAAAAAGTGTTAGATACCAGTGTCATAGAAAGAGTTCTTGGAGAGCGGAGATGAATGCCGTTCACACCTCTTGCAGCTGTTTTTTTTAAGCTGCCTACATAGCTTTGTTGGCTACTTTAAAACAAGTGAACTGAAAGCATGAGGACTAGAAGCAAGTCTTTTTTTTTTTTTTTTAACCAAAAAGCTCAGCAATGGAGAAAAGGGGAAAGTGGTCACAACAACCAGAACAAAATCCTCTGCCCTAGTATCAATTATCTTGTTGTCCTCAAGTGAAAGGGACTAGAAAGCTCTCTCTAGAACAGCAATTTCCAAAAGGGTGTGCCGTGACAGTGGCGGAGTTTCTGTCTCTTTTCTGTACATTACCATTTATAATGATGTTATACACACATACCTAAAATATAAAAAATTATATAATTAGACACACACACACCCCCACTGACCTGCTTTCTGCTGTAGGAGTAAAGCATGGCACTAATTTTAATCCAGAAAAAAGCATGCCCTGGATATCAAATGTTTGGGAGTCATTGCTCTAGGATTGTGAATCATGTCCCATTTACAAGTTTCCGTAAGAACATTTTAACTCGCGTACAATTTTTGTTTCTTTCACTTGAACAATGCAGCAACTTTCAGAGACGAATACCAGATGAGCAGATTACTAACCATCACCTTTTGCCATTCACACCTGCCAGAAAATTTCACCTGTTTAAATGGCATTAGTCAGGAGGGATAGCTTCAATCTTACAACACTTTCTGAAGTACCTGAGTCACAGACAACCTACGAGAACCACCTCCTAACAGCACCTGAGAGGCAGTGAAAGTGCACACGCGATACGCAGATACCACAAAAGAACAAGTTGCCAAGACTGCCACAAGAAGAGATCTCCAAGGCAGGCATGTTACATACCATCCTGGATTTCAAATGCATTCATTTGCATCTGGAAAATATGGGAGCATGTATTCATCAAGCGAAGCCATATCCTATATTAATTGGAAGGGGTAGGGGGAGTTTAATTTAACCTTCACAAAATCTCTTTCAAACCACAAAGATTGCTATCCAGCACGTTCCAGCATTCAAAAATTTGTCAGATCTGTTTTCACCACACTATTCCCCTTGCAAAAGTCACGTCCAGAAATGCACTTGATGAAAGGCCTATTAGGAAAACAGGCAAACTTGTTAAGACAGGCCTGATGAGGAAATTTTAGAGGAATTAGTAACTGATGGCAAGATGTACACACAAGTTACATAGAAAATTCCAGCTAGTCTCAAGGATTAAGAAACAATGTTTGGTTTCTTATTGCCTTGTGTAGTATTAAGCCCTCCTCCTCATTCATCTGGCACATCTGTCGTCAAACTTCACTACTCTGGAGCTTCTTCCATTAGTCATAGTGTTGCAGTGCCAGGGTGGCCATTAAAGGCAGCTCTTAAGCACAGCACGGTAAACAGATGTATGGATATTTTAAATGTCTCCTGCATCAGAGAGGAGTGTAACATCTTCATCACCTAGAAATGAAAAAGGACACTTTGGGCCACTAGTGCAGCCTGGTAAGTCAAAGAAAGTTGTTTGCATAAAACAAAACCCCAAGACTGTAAGCCACTCTGACAAAAAATAAACAGGCATATGATCCCTGCCAACTTCGCTAACAGCTATTTAACAGCATTATCTCCATCCTATCTGGATTGCTCTTAAACTAGCAGCAGGCTTTTATCCAATGCCCTACCCTCAGCTTGACAGGAGAAAAGCAAAGCAACGATACACCCGTAATTCTCTGAAAAGAATGACTTGGAAGAATGTTTCTGCCAAAAGTGGGCCGTTTCCCGATGGAACGCACCCACTCAGGACCACCCATCCCTCACAGACTCAGGCACTAATTTGAAGATGGAATGGGTGGAGGAATGCTCCTGCAACCCACACACCACCTACCCAGGCCCCTGCACAGAGAATCCAGGTTTTCCCCTATTGCTTTGTCAGGGGGCATGAACGGGCACACCTACCGCACAACCATCCCTGCCGTCTAAAGGGCGCCCACCCCACCCCAACTCACCGGAAGTGCGCCGTGGAGCACATGGACCCGCACCCCAGTTAGGGCCACCTAAAATCTGCCATAATTGAGACACATCAATGACTCCCGGGACCCTGAATGTGAAAGTTGTCTTTTACTGCCATCTTCATGTCAAAGATACAAAGTAATATCATGCAAGCTCTAACTACCCATGAAACAATATTTAAATAAACTCTAGTTACCCATGGTACAATAAAAAGAGAAAAGAAAAGGAAAAAAGGACTGATATTCTGTACGTTTCTCAGGACACAAGGACTGTGATACCACTAAAAACCAATGCCATTTCTTCCTGCTCTATTACCTCCTCCTTTGCATCACTATTCCCCCACACCCCTTCTACCTTCCTTTCATTCTTCATTCTGTGCCTTTGATTTCCTTCTATTCCCTACAGGATCAGTCCTTTGAAAATCTGCAAAAGAAACTTGACTGGAATTGCACTGCTCCCCACCCATTTCTCTTTACAACTGGTTTCCATTTGTAACCTGCTTTTACACCAATTCATCTGCTGCTAACCAGAGTTTTCCTAGCATTGAAATTAACTAGTAACTACAGCACCACATAAGGACTTAAGAGAGTAAGGAAGAGACAATAAAAACCAACCATATTATGCACAATAATTTCCCTTGTCAAAGCCAAGTAAAACATATAAAAGCAGGAGGAGGAAGGGAGAGTGGGGAGCAGAGGTCACCAATTGTATGCTTTATGCTCACCTCCTCAAACTGTGAACTCATATTAACTTCTTCAGAGAACCATTCCACTGGCTTGTTTGACAGTGGATTGTTAAATGCAAAAACTAATATGACTCCAATGATAAGACTGCAAATTTAAATACACAATTCTGAAAGCAAGAAACTACAGCTCTCTTTGTACTAATCTGTCAACGAAGCATGTTCTTTTAGGCATTTGGAAGTTTAACTTATTTTAAAGTATTTAGAACCTTAAACAGGACATACCACATGGTTAATACAGAACTTCAAAAGAGCCTTAGTATTTATCATTTTCCAATTGAATATTGGCAAATTTCAAATTGCATTAATTAGGACTCTGCACTCTCTCAAAAGGCAAAAAATATATATACAATAATGGGAACACTGCAGCTGTTCAGCAATTGAATTCAGGAAAATCTCTCAGCAGATATACATCAATGTTTCACTCCATACTGCGCAAGCAAGTCCACATCTGATAATTCTTTAAACACACACAACCCACCTTGTAAGCTTTCTTTGACTTTACTTTCACCACTTTACCATGCAAGCTTACACAGATGAGGGCTGACCACAGAGTTGGAAGCTTGAAAGTTATGCCTTTGCAAAACAGATTTTTAAAGCTAGACTGGACCATAGAGATTATCTAGTCTCACTGCTATCTAACACAAGCCATTCATTTTCATCCACCAGTTACTATAACTTAACCATTTCTATTAGAAGAGCATGAAACCTGAAAACAACAGGTAGACTCCACTATCTACCTTAACAATCTGAACCATGAACTAGGTTTATTTTATAGAATAATCACCATTGTTTGACATGAACTTTAGTAGACAAAAGAAAACTGGGTAAACAACATCAAACTTTTGACAACAACCTATAGAACACGCACACATACACACACCAAAAAAGGGTGTATGATGCTTAAAAAGCCACCAAGAAAGCAACAAGAATATCTGCAATTCAGAGTGAAAAATGTATACCTTCAAACAGATGTGAGAGGGGAGTAGCAGAAGTGTCTGATACAAGAGGATTTGCCCAAAGAGAGGAAACAGCAGAATTTCCAAAGCTGTTATCAGGACCTCAAGCGAGGGGATACCATCTGTGAACAGGGTCACAACTCAACTGATACTGGATATACGTGTCCTTCTTGCTGTCTGGGATCACAGAACAGACAATTGGGTCCCTTACCGTGGGAATTGTCCTTCTGTGGACTTGATGGGAGGTTATTCGGGCTCTGGGTGCAGTCTGTTGCAAGACCAGCAGGAGGCAGCACCAAACTTTCAGGCTGGGCATGCGTAGAGACATTGCTCCCTCAGGTGTGTAAAGCTGCAGGACAAGGAAGACCTGAAAGGTAAGTAAGAGAACAGCCCAACACCCGCAACCAGTGGGAAAAACACACAGGAACTACCCCTGAAAAGGGGCAAAGCACGGGTTAGGTAAGCTAGTGAAAATTAGTAAATTACATAGTATGATCCCCGAGTGGGTCGAATAACCTCCCATCAAGTCCACAGAAGGACAATTCCCAACGTAAGGGGCCCAATTGTCCATTCTATGGACTCTCAGTCTAATTATTCAGACTCTGGGTGGTAAAAAGCAGTAAAATTATTCGGCAGAGGGCAGGGATTGATTCAATCAGTGGCATCCAAAACATCCTGCAACACCGGCCTTCCAAAAGAGGCCTTAGCAGAGTCAAAAATATCAATTTTATAATGCCTAGTGAACGTATGTGGATTCCTCCACGTAGCGGCCCTGCAAAATCAGACAAGGGAGCCCTGGATTGAAAAGCCCAATTCAGAGCAGCACCACTAGTAGAATGGGCAAGGACTCTAGGAGGGGGAGGCAATCCTGCAGCCCTATAGGTATTGGCAATGCATGCAGATATCCAACGTGAAATTACCATCTTAGAGGCTCCATTCCCCTTCGATTGGGGGTGATAACTAATCAGACGTTGGGCAGTACGGCGGAAGGATGCCGTACACTCGAGGTAGATCTTCAGGGCTCGACTGAGGTCCAGAGCATGCCATAATCTTTCAAGGCGATGACGGGGGTGCGGGCAAAACCAAGGCAGGATCACTTCCTGAGCGAGGTGAAATTAGGAAGACACCTTAGGCAGGAAGGAAGGGTCTGTGCACAAGATTACAGACTCCTTTCTGAAAGAGCACAGTGAAGGCTCCATAGAAAGGGCACCAATCTCAGAAACCCGCCTAGCCGATGTTACGGCAGTAAGGAAAGGGACCTTGATTGAAAGAAAGTAAAGGGACACCTCCTGGAGGGGTTCGAAGGGTGGACCAGTTATGGCCTTAAGAACTACATTCCGGTTCCAGAAGGGAAACCTGTGGACAACTGGGGGAAGAGATCTTGCGAGCAGCCCTCAAAAACTGGTGGATGTGAGGGTGAGCAGAGAGCTGGATCCCACTACAGGAACCCAGGGTGCTATTGATGGCAGCAAGCTGCCTAGCCAAAGTGTTACGTCTGAGCCCCTCGTCTAGACCCTCTTGTAGGAATTGCAGGATGTGGGCAATAGAGGGGGACTGGGAAGGAACCCTATGCATGTGATACCACTGCACAAATACCCCCCAAGTACACTGGTAGATACGCTGTGTGGACCTACGTTTAGAAGCCAACAGTATTGCAATGATGGTATCAGAGTATATTTATGTATTTGATTTATACCCTGCCCCTCCTGAAAACAGCTCGGGGCGGCTTCCAACAATAAAATCAATAAAACAGTTTAAAACATATAAAAATACAATCTCAAGTATCCCAGGCGCCGAAGGGATAAGGTCTCAAGAGCCAAGCCGTCAGCTTCAGGAACTGAGGCTGTTTGTAAAGCAGAGGGCCCTGGGACAACAGATCAGTCTAAGGAGGGAAGGCTGACATGCTCCCCCGCTGAGAGGTGGAGAAGATCCGGAAACCAGGGTCTGCGAGGCCAGTACGGGGCCACTAAGATGACTGTGGATCTCTGTTGCTTGCACCTGTGTAACACCCTGTTGAGAAGGGGAAACAGAGGGAAAGCATATAGCGTCCCGGGGGCCATTGTTGGCTGAGTGCATTGTGAGCTTCGGCTCTGGGACGAGGGTCCAGGCTAAACAACTGTTTTGGTGTTGGAGGGGGATGCAAAGAGGTCGAGAACGGGCTGCCCGTATTGGGAGACAATGAGTCAGAAGGCCGAGGGGCTGAGGGACCATTCTCCTGGGTCTAGCCGTTTGCGACTGAGCCAGTCCACAATTTACTGTAACCAAGCAAAGCACGTGTACCTGAGCTCTCCCATTCTCATGAACGTTGCATCCCTTGTCTCTTGGTGGTTGTGTTGTCGGTGAAAACTATCACGTGGTGACCCATCAATAGCTGGGAAAAGTACAGCAGGGCTAGACTGATGGCTTTTAGCTCTAGTCATTTCATACTGTGAGAATGGTCCCTGATTGACCAGGTGCCCTGGGCGGCCTCCGTGTTCAAGTGGGCCCCCCAGCCGAAGACACTGGCATCCATTGTGAGTCTCACTCAGTCGGGATCCATGAGTGGGACTCCCTGACTGACGCCGAGTGGGTGTTCCCACCAATCTAGCGAGGGCAGGACATCCAGGTTGACCGAGAGGGAGGCCGGCATGCCAATGTAAGAAGCGTCCGCCACGGTCGGAGGAAGTATTGTAGAGGGCGGTAATGGAAACGCGCCCACTGGAGAGGACGAGTACAGGATATCATGAGGCCCAAGAGCGAAGCCAGTGTTAGCATGGGCGTGTGGGGTCGAGATCGAATCAGCGTCATCAGGGTACAGCTTGGGGAACAGGGCTCAGAGTAGTCAGGAATCCTGTTTGCGATTGGGTCACCCGGATGGTTTGGGGTAATGCGTCTGGGTCGGGCATCTGTGAAACCTGAATTCGCGTCCTCGCTGGTTTGTGCTGCGTGATCGGGAAGGCCAGGTGGTGGCCGGAGTGTAGTTTCGCCTTGGGCCTTGTGAAAAACGTTGAAAAGGCCAAAAAAAGCTTTTAGCAGACTTAACCTGGGGAAGCGAGTGCTTTTTCTCTTTGTTCGAGGTCTCTGCTAGTGCTTTATCTAAAGCGGAGCCGAACAGTTTGCCACCTTTAAACGCGCTATTCACTAGCAGGTTCTTATCATGTGAGTCCGCCTGCCAGGAACGTAGTCAAAGCCTGTGTCTGGCTGCTACATTTGTAGCCATCCCTTTGACCTCCCACGTGACCATATCCATGGACGAGTCTACTAAAAAGGCATGTGCTAGGGTCACATTATTAGCCAGCTTTCAAGAAAAGGCCTCCGAAATGTTGGGGTCCTTACCAAGTTGGAACCATTGCATAATGGAAACATAGGAGGCTGTAGTAGCCATTTGTAGGATGCTGGCGAGGGCCTTGTAGCTCTTTCTGAGCCCGATCTCAACTCCCTTGTCGGTGGGGTCCTTGGGCAAAAGATCCCCCTTCAGGAAGGAAAACAGACTGGCGAGCCAAGGAGGCCACCACGGCGTCCACCTGAGGGGTCCTAAAGATCAAGTCACTGTGCTTCGAGAAGGAGTACAGAGACTGCTGCATGCTGGAAAGCTTTAGGGTTTTAGTGGGGTGCTTCCATTGGGCCTGTATGATCTTCTCAAAAGCCTTATCTAGGGCGGCACTCTTGGATGTCGTGACGAGCTTGGGGATGTAGTCCCTATCGGATCCCTCCTCAGAAGAAGAAGAGTCGTATACCCCCTTCTGCAGGGTCCTGGGGGTAATTCTAAGGACCCGTTCTGCTCGTCTTAATAGTTTTGGTGCTTGGGCAGAGGGCAACTCCCTGCCCAACTCCTTTGGCCCCTTGGACAGGATCTCGCTCCACTCGAAGGGGTCCCTGGACGGGGAGGAGTGGGTGCCGGCAGACTGATGTGAATCCTCCTTGGAGGTCTGGATAGTGACCGGTGGGGTTCTGGTCCAGCCGCCCCTTTTATTTTGTTTGAGAGAAGGGGAGGAGTCCACCTGCGATTCCTCCTCTGAAAGGATTTCGCCCTCTTCCCTATGGGGGCAACTCCCTTCGTCCTCGTCCGAGGATGAGCCGATAAGTTCCCTAATGGGTCTCTTTTGTGGGGGTTTGCGGGAGCTCATATGCTTCCCCTTGCCCGAGGCTCTTGAAGATCCCTTAAATGACAGTTTAAGGGCAGGGAGGGACTGTGTTTGTGTTTCCGCCTGTCCCTGATCTTTCTCTATCCAGGATGGCACCCCCATCATGAAGTTAAGAGTGTCCTGCAGCTGTAGCAACGCCTGGGCGGGGGACCCTCTTACTTGACTGGAAGCAGAAGAGGATGCCTCCATGAGGTCCTCGGGCGCTGAAGCTGCGGCAGGGATGGCGGCGGATTCAGTTTCAATTTCCTCACCACAGCTCTCCTGCGCCAGCTCGGCGCGCAGCTTTTATCTGTGTTTTGGTCATTCTAGTGGGTATCCCAAAGCGGGCAGGGGGGGGGGCGTGCCACACGGGTCGATCCCCTGGCACCCGCTCTGCCCCGGTCGGTACCCGGGGGAGCTGGATCCGGAGGGGTTTACCGGAGAGCAGCTGTTGTTGGCGCCTGCAGACGCAATACAAGAGGCAGAAGCCTCTCACAGTTTAAACTTTTAAACAGAAAAACAAATGGCCTGTACAAATGCGGAGCACCCCGCTGCAACTCCTACTTGGCCGGAGGCAGACTTCCCACTGGGGAAGCGAGGGAGCAATGTCCCAACACATGCCCAGCTGAAAGTTTGGTGCTGCCTCCTGCTGGCCTTGTGACAGACTGCCTCCAGTGTCCGAATAACCGGATTGAGAGTCCATAGAAAGCCTTTTCTCAAAATGGATTCAAATAAGCAAAATTATGGAAACCAATCAAGTAGAAGGGTAGTACAAAGTCTCAGAACTGGAAAGTCAGCAGTAACCAACACCATATCTCAGCAATTGCTGAAAATGATCTGGTAGTCAGGGAAGTGGCCAGTTCTAGGGACACACACAATTGGGATCTCAAATGCTGAAAAAAGAAGCCTTTGACAATGCAAAAGCTACTACACTATTGCTTCATTAGTCACCAATGCAAACTACTACTACGTATCTTCCTCAAGATGCTCAAGTCTCAAGTAGCCAGGCAATTTGCAGACCCACAGATGCGTTTTAGGGCTTGACAGAACACAGGATCTACAGCACCAGAAAGGGACCACATCACAATGTGCGAGACTTTAAGAAGTGCTTCCTGCCCTATGCAACCAAATACTATTAGTGGTGACAAGACAGCAGCAGCAAAAGACTCATGATACATAATAAAGCCCTTTATAGCAATACAGACAGCATACTCCTCATAGGCAATACACTGAGTGAGTGATTACACAACAACTGTTGTAAACAGGGCTGTTGCCATGTCTGTTTAAATCCTTTTCTTTAAAATATGTAATAAAAAACAAAACAAAAACAAAAAAACTTTAAGGGACAATATCTGCTGGAGGCAGAAACATCTGCAACCTCCATTTCACAGGTGATACCGATTTTAGATGGAATGATGACACCAGAAGTAACTAAACAGTAAGATTAGACAATCCTGGAAATGTTTACAAAATGAGGAGCTGGGTACAAAAACCAGGTAAAATGTCAATGATGAACTCTGAGAGCCAACAAGAAATTCATAAGATGCTCAAGCAAGTGGCGTCATTTGGTTACCTCAGAGCCATCACCATAAGAGATGGAAGTCTGAAACAAATTAAGAGTAGAATTGCTATTGCATTAGCAGTGCTTGCAAGGCTGGACAGCAAGCTGTAATAGCATCCAAAATAAAACATGAGAGCATGTTCCTTAAGGACGTGAAACCTCAGCTTCCCCAGCAGCAACGGAAGAACCCAAACTTTTGAACCCAAACGTCTCCAAAGAATCTGACTGATACCATACACAGTTGCACAAGGCTAGCAACTCAGCTAGGAAAATAACTGCAGTAATGGGATCCTGCTAGATCCCATAACATAGAACTGAAGTGGTTTGGGGGTCATGGAAGAATAGTGGGCCCAGGATTTTCAATTCTGCAAGGAAGAGAGAAAAGAGGTTGTTATATCACAGAAACAGTCCCACCTGATTGGAGAAATCACAGCGCTTTCCCAAGCTACTAGCTACCACCTGAAGCAGGAAGAGAGGCTAATCAGTGCCTCAAAACTAGTACACCCTTAAGGAAGACTGAGTTGGTCACAGAGAGACAGACTAAGTAAACTGTCTAAGCATTAAAATGCATCTCCAAATTGGTTTACCTATGGACATTTATTAAACATCAAGCCAGTTTTGATATCAAATTGTCTTAATGTTGCCCAGGCAGTACTAGTGCGATTCCTAGCTGAAACACAGTTCAGGCAGGAAGAGACAGTGAGTCAGATGAATCAACAGGAGTGGCTGAGTAAAGTTCCCTTGTAATTGCTGAAGGAAAGTGCCTCTCACTTGTAGGTCAGGTACATAATCTTGCAAGTTTCATTGCATAATGAGTTCATCTTGATGCAGTACTGATCAGTAAAATATTTTGTCATCTGTATTTGATTAAAATACTTTTTCTCCAGTTGAGATAAAGAATCTTTGCAACTGTCATCTATGCCTTTGCCACCTCATAACTTAGAAAACAGTAACACACCCTATATGGGGCTATATTTTAAAATCACCCAGAAGTTGAAGCTAGTGTATAATACAGCCATAGATTGATTGATTGATGGCCAATAAGCTTCCCAGAAAAGTTCAAGGTGTTGCTTTCTAGTTATGTACTTCTGGCTCCCTGGGATACTGAGCCCATTTTTAGATGTGCCTTTAATTTTCACGGACTTCAAAATCGGCATTCAGAAACCTTGCGTGGGAGTAGTTTATGTGACTTCCTCCACCAGAAGTAGAAACAGCAGTGTCAGCCAACTCGCCCATCCTTTTCAAAACCAGGTTTGTCAAACTTTGAAATTGAGGTTTCACAAATCCGCGTGCCAAAGTAACGCGTGAGCTGGCCGGCACCTCTGTTTCTAATGGCAGCACGGCGACTTCCCATGGGGGAAGGTACATCTAAACTCTCCCCGCTTCTGAACACAGATTTTGATGTCCGTGCAAATTAAAAACACGTCTAAAAGCACCCTGATTATCTTCCCCACACCATGCCCAGGGACCCGTGCATTTTCTCCACTGGTGGCAATGAGGTAAATACAATTAACACAGTGCCCTGCCTGTACTATACTGCTAAAGTTACCTTAATCTGAGGTATGGACATCTCAATTCAAGCCTAAAACTGAGTTGCCAACATTACATTTTACATCTCCGCCTGGACGTCCCAACACCAGCTCAAGCTCAACTCCTCTCCCGCTTCCCTGTCCATCCGCATCGATGGAGTCACCATTCATCCTGTTCCCGAAGACGGTAGCTTGGGCTTCATCTTTGGCACTCAGACTTCTTTTAAGCCTTACATTGACTGTTGCCAAGTCCTGCCGCTTCGCCCTCCATAACATCGCTCGGATCTGCCCCTTTCTCTCTATCTCCTCTGCCAAAACCCTTGTTCATGCCATGGTCATTTCTCACCTCGACTACAGCAACCTTCTCCTCGCTGGCCTCCCTCACTCTCACCTGTCCCCTCTTATCGCCATCCAAAACTCTGCTGCCAAGGTCATCCACTCAGCCCGCCGCTTTGACCATGTGCAGCCTCTCTTCTCCTCTCTCCACTGGCTTCCCCTTCCCGAACACATCCAGTTTAAACTCCTGGTATTCACCTGTAAAACACTTCACAGCAAAGCTCCCCCGTATCTCTCAGCCCTAAATCTCCTTACGCACTCCTGCACGCTCCTCCTCTGTCCCCTCCCTCACTCTACCCTGTCTCCTATGCTCCCCATACCACCTTCGTCCCTTCTCCCTCGCTGCCCCCCATGCCTGGAACTCCCTTCCCTACCCACATCCACCTTGCCCCCTCCCTCCGCTCCTTCAAATCCCTCCTCAAGACCCACTTCTTCCGTGCTGCCTTTCCCAATGCCTGCTAGTTGTTTTTCCCCTAATACTTATGGTCTGCCCCCTTCTGCAGACTCCTGCCTAACTGTAACCAAGCCAAGCACGCGCACCTGAGACTTTGCAGGCAGCCGCTTGCATGTTTGTTTGCTTCTCCCTTGTCTTCCCTTTGTCCCCTCTCGTCACCCCCTCGTCTTTTTAGATTGTAAGCCATAGGCAGGGACCGCGTCTTTATCTTTGTTCTGTAAAGCACCAGGTACATGGCTAGTGCTATGCAAATGTTTATAATAATAATTTCTAGGCACACTGAAAGGTGTTTTCAAAAAAATCTTCCTTTTTCCCAAAAGCCTAAGTAATGGGCAGGGACCAGTGTTCACGGTTTTCCTCATTGGTGACAATGGGGAAACACCGTGAACATGGGTCTCTGGTTATGGGGTTGGAGTATACAGTTGAAATTCAGTATCAAAATGAGGTCCCTTTCACACATTACTGAGGAGGCGGGGGACTTCCATCAGATCAATCTCAGCTCTCTTCTCATGGCAAATCGTGCACATGGGAATGCACAATTCTGCTTTTATCTGCGAGAACACCAGTCATTGTAAAAGTTCCATTGGGGGTCCCAGTTATGTGAAAGTATTCTCGCAGTATAAAAGCAGAATAGGACATTCACACATGAGCGAATTCCCATGAGAACAGGGCCGCAATTGCATTCACATAAGTTTCCCTGCCTTCCAGATAATGTGTGAAAGTGGCCTAAACCCATACACACATGCAGAAGTGTTCCGATCACGTGTGCCTAGGTAGCCAGAACTTCAATGTTTATTTTCAAACAAACCTATTGTTTGCTCTATTGGTCACCAAGGCGTTCTGTTGTACTGTGCTATGGTTAAAAACAAGGAATTGGAAACGTGTCTGCTTCTCACCTTGTCCTGTGTGCTGTATGAAAATGAGAACAAAACTGAAATTACAGGGATGCTGCAGCACCAATTTAGACGCACGATCAGAAATGGTACCACCAAAAAGGCTGCTTAAAATCAATTTGCATTTCCACATGCACAACCGAAGTTCGATTCCCGTACCATGGTTATGCAATCCTCTTGAGAACCATGAAGACTGAAAGATTCTTCTCCCCCAATACCAGATGGTATTAGAATATAGTAATATTATGGATAATGTCACTGAAGGTATTATTTATCTCACATTAATATACCAAGGCTACAAACCTCTGAAATCCCATCTATTTTAGAAAGGAGTATACCACCACTAAGGGCAAAATATTCAAGCAAAAAAAGTTGCCCAACCATTACAAGCTTTGAGTATACAGTATCGGTTGCAGATTGGATTGTAAATAAGTAACTTTGGAGGCAGTGTTGTACTCTCTTCATCATTTATTACTTGAGAATTGTCATCATCAAGTTTTTTTAGCCACTAGGCTATTGCACAAAATCAAAAGAACTGAAGCCATATTAATGGCAGTTGCTGTACCCTGGTGAATCCGTCATCCAGACGCTCAAGTGCATTTTCATTCCTACAGAGCCCAGTTTCTGTGCAGCTGTGTCTCCAGGACCCCAGTAACGTTTACCTTTTCAAATCTGCAATTCTTAGCTTTAAGGATGCCAACTTAATAGGCAGGTTTATATTTCATTGTTACAATTTCCAACACAGTACTTCCACTTTTGTAAAGCCTCGAGAAAGCAACGTCTTTTCTGGAAATAGAGGTTTTATAACAGTAGGGAAAGTCTGATTCTTGAAATTCTTCATGTGTCCCTGATTTTAGGGCCCTGGGCCCACGATAGGATTTCTGCAATTTTCCCTACACAGAATCAAGTCAAGCACAAGTTTTTTAACACTTTAGTTCTATGATCCGACTGACAACCCAAGACGATATGTAGGTCCCTCCAGCACAGATCACAACTTCCATCTCTTATTATACAATTCAAATAAACTAGCCTAGCCATTTTAAGAGAGGTTTCTTAAGAAATCTCCAGAATCGTGTCTATATAAAGTGGAGTTTAACTCCAAGCAGTACACCATTTTTAAAAAAAGGAACGACTCTGCTAAATTTAGCATGAATGTCTTAAAAAGTCTATATTTCCTTGCGCCATCTGAATTTCATTTGAGGTCTTCTGTATTTCATACCCACTGAGACCCCACCAGATGCCCTAGACTGCAAGTCTCCTCCAAAAGCAGAAAGGAGAAATCTCTCGCCATTCCCAAGCTTGATGTACACTCATTTCTGTTCAGCTATAGAACGGTTAGCAAACGCATAAGCAAGCACAATAAGCAGCGTAGCTTTCTGTATGCATTCCAGAAGCCTCCCTCCAATACACTGCAGTTGCCTCTGTAGTCTAACATACTATGGAGTGCCTTGAGCCAAGGTTAAAGTCATTTCTCATTCATTTTAGCAATTCTATAAGCAAGGCAGCACCCCCTTACTTCTCCCCGCTTTACATTTTACTAAGGTTGAGAACGAGGTAGATTTCTGCTTCTACTACACTCACCTTAACAAAAAAAAGCTGCTGTTATCAGAATCTTCCAAGGTTTTCAAGTAAGTTAACACAACAAATGAACATTTAGTTTTCCAAACATCTTGGGAAGCATGTTTATGGCTAAGCTCATTTGTAGAGAAACATTTCTGTGCCAGGTTCTTAACATTATTTGGCCCACAGCAAAGTACTTTCTAAATGATTCAGGCTGATCGAGTCATTATTTCAAAAGAACAACAGGTATCTATGAACTTTCTCTTAACCCTTGACAGTAATACCGGGAGAGGCACAATTCTGTTGCATTCAATAGGATTACTATGGTTACTAAAGCCTATAAAATGAAGTACTACATCTCGCCATTCCAGTCACACCTTAATAGGTCTGACGGAATACGTATATATGAAACGGACTCATCAGGCTAAATAAGCAATCACACTCCCACCTGTTATCTATTTGCTAGAAGAGCTTACAGATACAGGATTAGTTATGTAAAGACAGTCTTTCAAATTTGGGCAGCAAGATATTTCAGTGTAATGTAAAGCTAATGGCACATTGCCAGCACAGAACTTTAAAATGTCTACAGGAGCTAGTATAGATCATGCAAGCTAGGCCACTGTCATCAGGCAACCTATTTAGGCCACAATGCTAGGCTGAATTTAGGGACGGCACCCACAAACGAACACTCAGAAGTCTGCGCATGCGTGCATGGGGGGAGTCTCGTTTGAACCGCACCACAGCTGGGGTGTGTGCGTATATGCGTGCTCATGCGCACACGCATGCACTCCATCCCCCACGCAGAGAGGCACCAGACAAAACGGAGGTGCCTCTGTGAGTGGATCATCAATAGCCGTCAGGGGAGGTCTGTGTGCGCCCAGCAGAACTTCCCGGCCACGCAACGCTCATGGACCTTGGCACACACCGGCACACACACCCGTGCCGCGGACCATGTGAAAAAGGCCGTAAGGTAGTACTACAAGGTTGGAAGTACTTCCTGCCTTTGATCTCTTGTATCCTTTCTACGGGGTCAGACCAGAGGGAAGTTACAGGGTTCATTGTAGTTACAAGCTATCAATACCGAACATAGGGAGAATAGGCGGTTACATCTCATTATTTCTTTCCCCTGGAGGTCTGTCAGAACCTAAGCCTGTTCAACTTCAGGAGGAAATGTAGGGCATTTTTATTTGGCCAGGCATTTGGCAAGCAGGGATAGGATTTGGGGATTAGGATGAGGGATTTTAATTACATTTTTGTGCGCCATAACCCCCTCTGAGCCCTCAGTATAGGGTGGGTGGGTGGATAATCGAACAAACAGCATGTTCCACGTCCACACTGTGTTCCTTTCCTCAAACTAGCTAACTACCAACCCGTACCATTATCTTCCTCTTTTGACTAGTATTATAATGAAGGCTATGGTGAAACAACTCCAATCCTGCCTTCATTTTTTCAGTTGGGGGGGAGGGTATGGGAAAAGAAATTGTTCAAGTAACGTTCAATAATGATCTCACAGTGGTGCCAAATTTTCATCCAAGGCTAACATCGCTAGCGCTTTCAGCAGCCTGACAACACCACTGATCATAAAAAGCTGGCTCACCTGCAGAAGGGGATTTCATTTTTTGTGGCCGAATATTCTCAAGTGTGTTGCGATATGCTTGTTCCTCTTCCTCAATGGCACTTATGCCAAGTTTCAGTGGAATCCATCATTTTCTCCATTTCTGTTTAGTATGTATATGGGGCTTCTAGCAGAAAGAACAAGGATGGGCAGTATAGTTTTCAGCATGCTGCAACACTCATCTTTCTATTTCTAACACACAGGGGCCCAAACTGGCCTACTACTGAACGCCTAGCCACTGATACTGTAGCAGGCTGGGAAAAGCAGACAGCAGGCTGTTTCAGACATGACGAAACCAATTTCTCCACCTTGAATCGAGAGAGTGCACCAGCAGTCTGCCATTTTAGAATAATAGACTGGGATAGATTTTGAATCAAGTGCAAATGTTAGTAAGCGTTAAAAGATGCCGCTGCCGTACAATTAAGTAATTGTGATCTTTTCCTACTGGGGAGAACATTTCTGCTGTAACCCATGATGACCCTCAAGACTGGGTTACAGTAAAGCACTCTGCATGTAGCCACAACTTAGATCCATGTTCCCAAGTTTGTTTGTTTTTAACCTGCAAGATCCCATTTTGACACAAATATAATCCCATGATACCCCTCCAGCCCAAACAACAATAAAGTAATGCAAAAATATACTGAATACCCATTAGGACTGTGACACCATCCTCAAGATGGAGTGACCCTGGTTCGGGTCCCAACACGAAGTTCAGGAACCTCTGCCACAAATCAGTTCAAGCAATTAAGCTACTACTGAATGCACACACCAGGTAGTAAGAAACGCTTCCTGGTGGCATCGAAACACCTGTTACTCCAGGTACACTGCATAGATCAGCAAACCGTCCAGACGCTTCTATACCAACAGTATAGGCACTAGTTTTGTTATACCGGTTGGGGCTTTTATCTTGAGTGGCTGCTTCCCTCTTCATGCCATGCTGCCACAGCTGCAATCAAGGTATTTTAGCTAGATCCTCTAGACTTCCAAAAGGAGGCTGGTGGTACACTCTACTTAAGCTCTATGCTCTTAAGTCCCACTCTCAAATAACCCAGAACTGTTGGCTTCAGAGCATTTTCTAAGTTACGTCTTTCTGCAAAGCCTGCTCCAGAGCAAGGGGTTCCAGAGAAGAGAGTTTGGAGAATTTCCTTGCGTTGGCTGTCAAGGAGAGAGGACTGCAAGATCTTATTGACTTTAGCTTTTATTTGTTTTTGTAGAAATTCACACACAGCATCTCGAGTTGCTTTAAGGTTGTCCTTTTCTTTACAATGTTTGACAGGCACTCAAACGTAACAGTCGAAGGGCACAACTGCATAAACCTCCACTGAAGATTAAAGTCGCTAGAGTAATTCTTAAAAAATGAAGCCTAGTTGTCAAGTTGGTGCTCTCAGTGCTACCTGAGCTTAATTCAGGCTTGGTCTGCTGCATTCCCACTAGTCTTTATTTAGAAAAATGCTAGCTCAGCAATTTCTGGAAACCTATCCTGGGAGTCATGCTGCTACCATTTACAGACAGGGACTACTAAAACCAAACTAACTGCTTCATATGCCTACACAGAGCTCAACTTGGGCTAGAAGAAACATTTCTTTACTTATTTTAACAAATTTTGCTACCCCGCCCCTCCTGCTCCAGGCGGCTTACATATAAAACAAGCTAAAACAATACAATAAAAGAGAAGGCAAAAAAGTAGATCTCCTTCATCCCTCCGTAACCAACAACCCCCACCCCCCACTCCCCAAAACACCTGGCAGAACAGCCAGGTCTTAAGTCACACACCAGAAGGAAGGGCGGTCTGGAGCCATCCAGGCCTACACCGGGAGGAATTTCCACAGCTGGGGTGCAACCACCGAGAATGCCCTCTCCATAGTGGCCCCCCAGGCCACACGGAGGACCTCGAGGAGGGTGCTCCTGGATGACCTCAGGGATTGCTCCAGAGCATGGAGAGTTAGGCGATCCTGTAGGTAAGTTGGGCCAAGGCTGTATAGGACTTTATAGGTCAACATCAATGCCTTGAATTGGGCCCGGAAGACTATAGGCAGCCAATGCAGAGCCCGGAGCACCGGTGTGACGTGCTCACGGCAGCTCGACCTCATAAGGAGACGGGCCACTGAATTCTGCACTAGCTGGAACCTTTATCACAGGGTCGCGTTTCCAATCTTGTGTTTAGGCATAAACTAACTTTGAGCTACAGCAATTCTGTATATACAGGAGGTGGAGGACACAAAGCTACGTTTATATTCAGGTTAAGCTTCCAGAAAAACAACAGATGTGGACGCGCTTTGGACTTCCTGCAGAAACTGGTGGCTAGCTTTAAATTCTCTTTAGCCTCTTCTCCTCATAATTAACTTCAAAGGCTGGGGTATGCTTAAGAACAGCACAAATGTATATTTAAACAAAAAGTCAGGGAAAAACAACTTCCTACTAGTGTGATCTTCAGGGCTATGGAATAATTCTCCTGTAATTGTAAGAGTCTTATCACTTAAGCCTTAAAATTGGATTTAACAGACTACAGAACACAAGAAATCCTGTAATGCCCGTAAGTGAAGAAATGCAATGCATGACTTATTAAATCTTTACTACCTCATTGACACAGAATTCTAGAGGAGGTTTCCCTCGAAAGATAACAAGTGCTTTAGCGTCAACACTTGGCCAAGAAAAAAGAAAGCAGTCCCACCAGTTTCAGTGTGATTACAGGCTCTTCACAGACAGACTGTTAACTCTTCCCAAACACTACACTTCCCCCACCAGTGAAATAACTAGTGCAAAATAGAAGTCAGCATTTCCCACCATTACCTGGAAGCTTTCCTGCACCAGGGCTAGAAACAGTTATGAAAAGTGTTATTGCAATTATGAAAAGTGATCAAGGAGAAAATTGAAACATGCAAAGAGTAACTAAAACTTAGGATAAAGCCAAAAAGACAGTCACAGGAAAGGTCCTCTTCAGTCATATGGGCTACACAAAGGAGTTATTTTGAAAATAAACTTTTTGATTTTGCAGAACACACTGGAATCAACCACAGGAAACTAAGAATTTCACTGTCGCACATGCAATCCCACTTCTTAATTACGGATTAATAAATCAGCAACCCTGACTGGAGATGAAGTACAGATAAGGCACTGTGTTTTCAGCCCAGATTCTGCCAATGCACTTTTTCCTCGAGCACATACATTTTCAATCTTCTATAGACATTACCAGTCATGCAGAATTTATATAGTCTGATGGGGGCATCCGTCCTCTAGGAAACAGCAAAAGACACTGTAAGGGTAATTTTCATTTGTGAGCTGTTTTACTATCCAGATCTCCAGAGGTAAAAGCAGAGATCATCTTTGCAGTTATCTTGCAAGGGAAATAAAAGATTGGTCATTTCACAGAGTAGGGTTAAGGACTAAGTGCATGGAGCACGGCCAATTCCGCCTTCCATATAGGTCTGGATATCGTGCAAAGGATTTTGTCATGCTACACCACCTAGCTTGACAGCGCAGGCAGCATTGGTCATTCCTTGTACATTTTTCTCCAGTCAGAATGTTGTGCAAAGGAGCCACCAGGCTTTCTTCCCCAGTGACGAAGGAGCATTAATCCAGCCTCTGAAAGCGTCTGCCCAATATCACATGACACTCTACCAAATCATTTCGCTTTGGCATTAACTGAACCCTTTTTCCTTCCTTTCTTCTAAATCTACTATTGTCTATTTTCACCATTTTGTTATGTATTTGATTGTTCAGTAGTTTAAAGATCTTCTAGGTAGAAGCCATCCCAGTCCTCGAGGTGCTGTGCCAACCTCATTCTCTATAATGGGACTGGCACCCACGGAACCTCGGAGAACTAGGCTGTGAATCTAAGGTTCTGCCAAAGCTCTATCAGGTTCCAGTCAGCAGGCAACACTCTTCGCTCCCAGTCATTAATAAGCACTTCGCTATAACACGCTGTTCATACCTAAACCAGTTCAACTGGGGAAAATTGAGGTCTTGAGCATTTGATCAAGTATCTCACGGCACTTCACACTCGAAATGAATGTTAACTCTAGCAATCTGAGCAAACTGAGTTTTTTGCCTAGTCCAGAATCTTCCTACTCATACAGGGAAGCTTCTGCAGGAGTATATGCTTTTCTTTAATTTAAAAAGCACAAGGCAGTTGTGATGCTTGCAGGTGTTCCCAAGGGTGACGTGATCAGAGGCTGAAGAACAGCTTCAATGATGACCTCTGCTCAGAAATTTGTCTCTTCTTTTTTTTTCTTTAAAAGAAGTGCAAACCACTGTGGTAATAAAGAGCATCTGCATCAAGGGCAACTAGCAGTACTTTCTGTCTTAAGACCATTCTAGTACTTCTGCTGCTGTTTAGAGCACTTCCAGGCTGCATAGTCGAATCAGAGCCAGAAGAAAAAAGTCAATATCGTTCTATTACTTAGAAAGAGAACAAGGACCTAGTTGTTCACTGCAAGAGCACAGGGTCAAGAATATTTTTAGAAGCCACACACAAAAGAAGGCTGAGCGAGTTTTTTCTAATTATATTTCAGAGATGAGGAAGAGCTACTTAAGTTGTTGCAGACAACTACTACTAGGGAAGAGTATAAAAGAATTCCACATGCAGCACAATACTAACAATTCCCTCTATTTTCTAGATGCCAGCATCTTGCCTGGAAAATAAACCCAAAAACCAGGACACCCAATTCTAAAGCTATTTACTCACAAGTGGCCTGAAATGATGTTAAAACAGCACCCCTGGCTCCCACCTTATCATTCAGCGGTCTAGATTAGGAGGGTTAGTCCTGGAAAGGAAGTACTGTGTTAAATTGTAAGTCCTACATCTGGCTGTTTTTACATTTGAGTCAAAAGGGTGGGTGGAACAGAAAGACTGCTGGGAGTAAAAAGTACGGTGTACAAAGATTATTTTTACGGTGAAGATCAGTAGGGAACAATGAGATGGAGAGAAGTAGGTGGAACAAGAAAACTCGGGAAAAGATATACCATTACGTATTATAAGAAAGACAAAGGAGGAACTCTGGAAGAGAAGATGGAACAAAAGGTAACAAGTATAGTTAGAGGGACTGGCTGAATAGTATGTCATGATTGCTTCACTGCCATTCACAAAATGATGTAGATCAGATACCAAAGCTTTGTCACACAACTACTTATTTTTTCTGCTGTTTCACCAATTTTAGGCCTTAGTAACATTTTAAGAAGAGTACCAATAGGAATTCAGCTGGGCAGCGTTAAAAGTAAGCACACTAGATAGCTGCATCACTCACTCTCAGACTCCAGGGGTACAGGCAGATTATGTTTTTCGACAAAGCATCTTTAAGCCTGGTGAGACTGGGCTAAAAGGAGTCTGGTGCAGTAGGTCCACGTTGCCAGTGAGTAGCTAAGACCCCAGAGGCAAGGAGGCACGCTCAGAGTGTTCCACACCAGGGCCATAAAATAGATGAAACTACTCCCAAAGTCGGAACTTGCTGCAGGAAAGGGGACCCAGGGCTGTAAAAATCCACTCGCCAGTTCCAAAAATATTTATACACACACACTTGACAGAGGCACAAAGACAAGTGGCTTTTTACAGCCATCCCCCCACCCCCACCCCTATGACTTAGAGCAGCCAGAGGTATGGAGGAAGGAGAAGATCGTTCTTCTCTTCTCAACAAGGAAAAGGAAATGAAGGTAGGCAACTTCCATTCATGAGTCTCTGCTATCAATATGCACACTTCAAAAGATAGAGCGTCTAACCCAGCGTGTGAAATCTGCAGGTGCCTGGGTGCCACTGGCGGCCAGAAAACCGAGGCTGGGGACTGCTTGAAGGGTGTAGTTGGGGCAGGAATGGAAAGGAGCAGAGTCCCGCTATTGGCCCTGCCCCCGGGTGCCAGTGAGGGTCCTGGGAAGGTAGCCCCGACGGAGAGGAAGACTCGGCGAGCTACTGCAGCCGCTGCACTGGGCAACAGCATAGCTGCAATGGGGGCCACAGGTGCAGCTGCACCTGAGCCTGCAAGCCAGGAGGGAGGGGGCAGGATCCAGGCACAAAGCAGCTGCATCAGCAGTGCCTGTAGCCCGTTCTGCTGTGCCAACCTGACTGCCTGCCCCGTCCCTGCCGCTTTTGCTGTGCTGCGCTGCCCCACGGGTGCTTTCCTGCAGCACTCAATGAAGAGGAAGGAAGGAAGGAAGGAGGGGGTGGAGAAAGAGGGCGAGGCCAGCCTAAAAGCCTAGGCTAAATCCCCCAGAGTTCCCATGGCGATGCAGCCCTGCCCCTTCCTTGTGCTCTGCAGCCGGCTTCACATGCCCGAGTGTTTCCTGCCCCTGCGCTGTGCCTGCGCACCACACCACCTGCATGCCTTGACACCTGCCTACCCACCCACCCACGTTGCCCATCTTCTATGCCCCGCCTTGTTTAACCCTGCCTGCTAGCCTTCTATCTGTTTGCTCTGCTGTCTTCTCCAGCTGGAGTTGCCTCCCTGGCTAGCGCTGGTCTCAGCAGCTGCTCATCTGTTTGGGTAAGGAGGTGGTTTGGAGTACCCTGCCCAGCTACGGGTGGGTGGGTGGGAGGAGGTCTTAATGGGAGCCCTGGCCAGGTGGGAGGAGGAAAGAGACATGCTTAATATGGATCCAGGCTGCATCTTGAGCTGTGCATTGTTGTTCTTCCATATACATTTTATTTTATAAAAGATTTCTAGACCGCCCCTCCAGCCCACAGGGCAGCGAACAACAATTCAAACACTAAAACAATTCAGTTAAAATCCCATACACATAAAAAAGACACAACACCCCCCCAGAACCAACCACCCTACCCGAAACCCCCGTCAAAAGCCTGGTGGAACAGCCAGGTCTTACACAAACGTCAAAATGACAGGAGAGCGGGGGCCAACCGAGCCTCCTCCAGGAGCGAGTTCCACAGCACGGTGGCAGCCACCGAAAAAGATCTCACATCAGTGGCCACCCATCTCGACCGGGGAACCTCCGAAAAGGCCCCCACGGATGATCTCAGGGGTTGCACGAGCTCATGGGGAGTGAGCCGATCCCACAGATAGGCAGGGTCAGGGCATGAAATTTCAGATCCAAGTCTAGTAGCCGAAACTTTTTCTTGGTCGCCAAGGGTAAATTAAACTGCAAATTTATATCACTCTGCAACCTGCCTTGCTTTAGGGGACTAACCAAAGCCCCCCCCCCCCCCGC